>NW_010587655.1:177800-196400 GCF_000705375.1 Tinamus guttatus | reverse complement strand
AGTTCTTCATGATTTTATTCTACCACCAGCACAAAAACCAGATGCCTAAACCAGCAGCATTCATTCCTTTGCTCTGCAGATGATCTTGCTAAAATAAACACAAAGAGATTTTATCTGTTTAGTAGCTCCCTCTGCTGGCACTGGCACCAACCTTTTCCTCATTTGACATCTTCAAACACTGTTAAGTAGCAAGTCAATATTAACTTGACTTTCTCAGGACCTGGAGCTTACAGGCCAACTTTTGTCCTGCAGTATTTAGGCCACTCTTCAATTTAAAAGGTATTTATAGTCATGAAGACTGCTGAACACTGCCCCCAATTTCAATTTAGTTCAAAAAAAAAAAAAAAAAAAAGGGTGAAAGAAACAACTTCTGCCAAATCATTCTTTTTGTAAGCAATGCCATTGCCAAAACACATGGTAATACACATGGCACTCTCGACGATGAAAGTGTATCTGATCTAGATGATAAGAGATTTTAAATTAATTTTGCTCTAGGTTCCTTTATCAGAACAAAAATATTGGTCCATTTACAAAAGCACTCTGGATACAAGAGCGGACAGCTACTGACATGTTGATAGATGGCTCCTGTAGTATCTATCACAGGCATCTGTCACAAATACCCCTGGGCTGTTTCTTGCTGCTGCTGTTTTAAAGATGACAGAACATGTTTTCATTCAGAATGGTTGTCTATTTATATCCCACAGACACAGCTTTTTTCACTGCTCCAGAGAAGCTTTAACCACACTGGAAGGATGCTCTCCCCTTGCAACTGTTGTACACAGGCCTGTGTGCCAAGGAAGACAGGGAGGGACCAGGCTAAAGTGAGGGCTATTCCCTAGTTATTGGCCGCAGTTCACTTAGCCATATAGTTTCCTACCTGGCACACCATTCACTTATCTCATCAGAAGTACTGCATAAAAGCTGCCATCTAAACACCCACTTGAAAAAAAAAATAGGCTTATAAACCATTACCACAAAGGAGGGAAAATTCACCAGGAACCATCAGGTCTTACCCTGGCATTGCAATCAAGAAAAATGCAGTGAAAACCAGGTAACAATTTTGAGTCAAAAATTGCAAGAAGCTTGCATGGCACATCAATGTACAGCACTTTGTCCTCCCCGAAATCATTATTTCAGTACTAGAAAATCAGTGCAAGACAATTAGTCTTTATTTATAATGAGATTCCCAAATGAGAATCTGACTGTATTGGGATAACATTAATCCAAGGTGTAGAACGGCACAAAAAAGATCCTCAGAGCCTAAGCTTCAAGACCAAGGAGTAATAACAGCTTGTCCATTTTTTAAAGGAAATCACAGTGAACTGTGAAGATTGACTGAATTTCCTGCTATTGTCATCCTTCTTCTCTGAGTCTGGGTACACCAAAAGAATTAATCACACACTGTTAATGTTTTAAAGCAATGTATGTTCTCTCTAATCATGCAGAATCTAATAATTCTATGTTGCTATAGGCAGCAAGTAGGAGATGCTGAAAGTATCACCAAAGGAACACTAGCCCTTGGAATAAGTAGAACGTATTCTCTGTTTTCCAAGCTTTTTGGCACCTCTTGTTTCCCTATGCAAAAACATTGCTTAAGCACTGACACTTTAATGTCTCATCCTTTCAGGACTTAGGGCTGCCATTACAGACTAGAGTCCTGCTACTCTATATCACAGCAACTGGGGTGCAGAAAGTACCTAGGGGACAAGACCAGAGCCACAGCATCTCCTGATCACGATGCTTTCAGCCACACACAAGTCACAGTGACATCAGGTGAATACTCCCCTATTTCCCCATCTAGTGTTTAGTGTTGTTAGAAACCCCACATATAAGAGACATAAGATCTTTCTTATCGCTACCCTGCAGAGACCAAAATGATGGATTAGATTGACGTGAAGGACAGCACATACTGACTAGGTATGAAATCACGGTCACCCAGAGGGTAGGCAGATGTTATGCACAAGCAATTCCGTAAGGTGAACGGGACTGCAGCATTTCATCCACACAGAGAGGAAGCTCGAGGCCCTCAGCGCCTGCTCATGTGGCTGCAGCAACGTTTCAGGGCCCAGCACATGGGGGAAGGAAATCCCCAGGAGGCCTCAGGAATCAGAGGGAGATCAGAGGCCACGCTCTGGGTCTGCCACTTCTTCCTGCTCTGGGTTGGAAGGACATATCCAATGTTCAACCGGTTCCAGCAAACAACTCCCCCATCACTCCCCAGTAGAAACATTATGGCAAATGGATAAGTAATTAAAGGCAGAGTCCCTTCAGCGGAGGGACAGTGTCTGTTATGCCCCTATAGATAACACTAACAGCTTCTGGCAAATAGCTTCTCTGTGCTCGGGTAACAGCAAGCAGCTCACGCAGGAAACAGAGCTCCTTTATCCTGGGAGCCGTACAGCCCCTGCAGGGGTTTTGCCTGTCCCTGCATGTCTGCAGTTGAGGATTAGGACAAAACAGAACAGTTAAACAAAACCATTCAAGGCAGGGAAGGGAAAACACAGAGGATAAGCTGGGCTTCACTGCCTTTGAATACAGACTTTCCAGCAATGCCTCAGTTATCTTAAGCAGTAAAATAACCATCCACAAGCAGTGGAGTATCTATAGGACAGCAGCTGTGCAGTGCACACCCAGGTCTAGAGTGCACTAGTGTGGGGAGTTACTCAGAGTCAAAGTCAATGCATCAGCCACTGCAAAGTGACTGATGCTTTATTGCGGTTGACAGCACTATGGTCATTAACACCAACTGATAATCAGGCCTGGGGGTGGGCGGGATGATTCAGGCACACATCTTTGATCAGCTAAACACCAACAGGACAAGCTGCTGATGTACTTGCAGACAGCCCATTGATAAGAACATAAGACACCCAATTTGAGGAAGAAAGAGATGATTCTTTTCCTGTATGTTTAATAGCTGTGTGGAATCATTTTCTGCAAGGTTGTACCCTTTGAAGAATGGAAAACCCAAGTGAAGAACAGGTCTTCTTTATTTGGAGGAGATCACAGTGGTCCCCAAATGTAATACAAGTCAGAGAAATCTGTCCAAGTAATTTAGCGGCACTGCATTCCTAAACATTGGTGTTGACACTGTTCAATACGTGATCTTTATGAACAGCCCAGATTTGCCTTCCTGGGACTTCATGCATCATATCCTTCTAGCCCATGATTTTGATCACCAGCTGAGCTGATTTAGAGAAAACAAAACAAAACAAAACAACATATCTGAATACTTTGCATATTGAAGGAAATCGAGTTAAAATGCTTGGGCTCAGCAGAGAAGATGTAGTACGTTGTGCAGAGCAGTTTCTGTGCAACCTTGACATTTTCTGGCTCATCTCTTATCCGAATATCATAGAAAAAAAGTGTTCTTTTCGACTTGAGGTAACAGAAGTTCCAGACATTTGCTCAAGTGACAGACAGGGAAACACTTCATCAAGAAAATGCATATAGTAAGATGAAAGAGCCTTTCTAAGACACTAGAACCAAGAGCTAGAAGCCCAGTAGTAGGATACAGAGCCCATGGTGTTCAGATCACCTGATGAAACCCACCTATACAGTAGTAGCCAAAATGCGTTAGTGCCTCAGGGCTTTGGGATAACCTATATTAAAGACTGAGTCTAAGTAGATAAGAATTAAAGATTAGGTCCATAATTGCCAGGTTATCCCTTCTGGTGTGTATTTTAGCAGAAAAGAAGAGGTGAGTGGGGCTGTGTCAGCTCTCTTGGTTTATATAAAAGTCCTGTTCAGCAGGCAAACAGGGCACTAATGGGGCAGCAGGGGTCAATGAATAAGCCCTGGGCCAAGACACACAGGCTGTTTATCTTCTGAGTAAGAAAGATGCTCCTCTTACTGCTAAGTTGTTGCTTTTATGAGCAAGGGGCTGTCCACAAGCACTGCATGACCATGAGCTACGAAGTCATACTCAGCTGGTGCTGTGTCTGGGTTCCTGTGATTTCCTAATTCCTAATTAGGAGGTAATCTACCTGCAAAACTTTTGGAGATGCCATGGGATGAAGGGGAACCCACACAGGAAGTCTGTCAGCTCTGAGCCACGGTGGCAGCAGCAGTGTGAAGGCATTGCCTTTGCTACAAAAGGATGCGATATTTTGCTGTTTTGTAACAGGCAAACTGCACATTATGTAATACTTTTTTGGCTCCTCTGAGAGTATTATGTAATACTTTTTTGGCTCCTCTGAGCTTTAAGTGCAGTAGTCAGTAGTTTGCTAAAACAGTTTATTAAGGAGGATGTAAACTTGGCAATTGTGCCACATAGCTGTATAAGAAGGTTCCTTTCCATCCAAATAATTAGCCATGCAATGCAAGAGTCCTGCCAAGATCAGCTGTTTCCTCTCATTTTCAGTCAAGCTTTGACAGATCATTCAAAGTAAGGAATGAAAGAGGGAAAAAAAAGACAGATTCACTTTTGTTGCAATCAAAGCAAAGAGAATCTCACCCTTTTGCTAAGCACAGGGGACAACCACCTCCACTATTCCCAGCTTCTCCATGTGTGACACACAGCTAACAGGAGGAGAGGATCAAAATCTGTGCACAATTATTGCCAACAGTCTCAGGGGGCTTTAAAATATATTCTTCAATCAGATATTAATTTGCACCGCAAGAAATGATTTGGAACTACCTGCAGACTAAGGCATATAGCATCGATTACACTGAAAGCACAATTTCAAGGCAATCTCTGCAGCTCAGAGAACTAAAACCTCAGTCCTCTTCCCAAATCATCATCAACATAGACATCATAGAATGCTTAAGGTTGGAAGGGACCTCTAGAGGTCATCTAGTCCAACCCCCCTGCACATGCAGGGTCACCTAGAGCACATGGCAACACAGACTTTGCAAGGCCAGATCAGTCCAGGCCGTGTGCCAAAAGCTCAATGGGCGATGGGCAACAAAACGTTAATTTTCCAGGTGGGGTTTCTTGCAGGACTGCTATGGTGTTTGACAAAGTGTTTTAGTGTGCCATTAAAAATAACAAAAAAAAACCAAAAAACAAAACAAAAAACAAAACAAAAAAACGTATATGCTGTGCACAGCTACAGGCAATCTTTGCTCTCATAAACAAGGCAGGCAAAGATAGGATGAAAGCTAAGAGATAGGGTTCAATAATCACAGCTCTCTTTAAAAGGGGTTTCATTTAAGGTAAGTAAGTGGTAGCCCTATAATAACATGCCAAGAACATCTAAACTGAGAGCACAGTTTTCATTCCACATTGTAGTCTCAAAGGGAGAAAAAGTCTGCTGACTGTCTAGTTATACATGTAAGAGCTTTTGATATTTCTCAAGCACTCTGCAAAGTTACTCAGTTTCTTATGTACCAAAAGCAGGCTGACATCATTCTCTCAGTAAAAATCGATGCAAAGGTACAGCAATTGAATCTACTAGGAACTTCGCATGTTTTGATTTTTCGCCCCCCAGCAATTTATCTCTTGTCAAGAAGAGAGGCAAACAACAACCCCCTGGGGGAAGCATGAGCCCCCCAGGGTTATGAGTGTCTCTCTCTGAGAAGGCCAGAGAAAAGTGCTAATTTGCACCCTGGCACAGAAACATCTGCCCAACTGTCAACTCTTTTTTTTTTTTTTTTCATGGCCTAATTTTACCTGTCCATGCTCAGGTAGCAAGGGAGAGCAACAAATCCAGTCCAATTTAACCCATTTAATTTCCTTACAGGATCAAAGGCCCTTTTCCTAGCACACACTGATAATGCAAAATACCCCACAGAGTGTGACCCCTTCCCTTCTCTCCTCTTCTCAAGATGGGCCCCACCGTCCTGCAGGTTCAAGTGTCACAACCCTTCAAACCAAGTGTTGTCTTGAATAGCGTCATCTCACAGGCAGGGATTTGGTACCTCCCCTTGCCTGCAGCTTTCCCCAGCTGCCCCGAAGCACAAACACCTCTCCTCAAGCCACCACCGGGACTTGCCCTACTCCCTACAAGGGCCTCGGAAGGGGGCCCTTGCCCACTGCTATAGCCAGGGCTCTGCTGCATCTCTGCGGCACTGGCATCAGCTGCCTTTAGGCTCCTGCTTGTTGCCTGACTGCGATCAGCACTCAGCCTGCACTGCTAACCCCTTCTCATCCTTCAGCTTCGCTTTCAGCAGAGACAGGAGCCAAAGAAGCAACCCAACACTCTCCCCTTCTGCATTTACACACACCAACACATCTTTGCACAGACGTTAACCAGCGGTGCTATTCTACCTCTGCGTCTGGGCAAACCCTTAAATGGAGCTACAGGAAGGCCCCACCAGGGCAGACCCGATGAGCAGTGATCTCGTTCATGGGTGAGAGGGAAGCCTCTGGCAAAGGCAGGGGAGGTGGGAGCCTCCCTTCCCCCGGCTGCCCTCGCGAGCCACCAGCTTTGCCAAGACAGATGGCTAAAATCCAGCACTACAGGGAAGCTGCTCAGACATTTTTCATCTAAACAGGTAATTTTTAATGAGCTATTACTCACTTTCACCTGCGTTACAGCACTTGGGTAAACACATCAATCAAGCACTTGATTTCTGAAATTGAAACTGAAATGTTTTGACAGTAGTGAAATACCTTTGTAAAGCACAGCTCATTCACTTCGAAAAATGTGGAGCGCCTCGAGAAAAGGAGCATTTGAGACCAGCCCATCTCTTCCCCTGGAGACCTCTGTTTTTTAATATTAAAAAAAAGCTTTGCCATGGGGCTTGCTCCCCAACTGCACTTGCTCATTACACAGCGAGTATTCTTAGGCTGGAACATTGACACAATCCTCTTCTACCGCTCAACATCTGGAAATGCGATTAGGTTTTTTGTTTTATATGAAGCATACTGCCTTTTAAGGAAATAAGCTACAGCACTGAAAGATCCATATAATTTATGCAAACAAAAATTGCAAAGCAAGCTAAATAAACAGCTAAAGCTCTTTTTGAGCTGGTGTTTGATGCCTGGCAAGAACACAAAAGCGTGCAATCAGACCAGAGCACCAGGAAACAGAAATGTGTATGTTGTACCACTAGACATGATGATAAAAGGAAGAGAGGAAGGCTTTTTCTTTTCTTTTCTTTTCTTTTTTTTTTTCTTTTTTTAAACTCTACTGGAGTTAGAAAGGAGCATCCTTGGCTGTATAGAAGCTGGACACAACTTCCACTTGTACAGATTAGGCAAAACCAATAATTATTTTCTTCATACCCAGTTCTACAAAAGCTCCAGCTTCTGTTTCAGCAGAGGACAGGCTCGCTTAGGCACTACCCCCAGTTTTGCAGGCTGTCTCTACAGAACCACAACTACCAATTAGTTCGCAATAGCTATTCCAATCTGCAAGCTAGCCAGACCAGAAAGTGCAGCAGAGAAACTGGACAGCTTTTCTCTCTGCATGCGAAGGAGTGGACGCTAGGAGCCGGTTCCCCCGGCCCTGTGCCTGTGGGAAGTGTGCCATGTCAGAGACATACCCAGTGGAGACAGATGACTACTTTCCGCTCCATCTGTGCTGCCACAGGGGAACGAGCCTGAAAATCTGGCTTTGGCTTTACGAGGGAAGAGGGAAATGGGAGGGATTAGTGACAAACAGGGAAGAGGTTACTCACCCACATCCATCCTGGGGAACAGGAGACGTGTACTGAATCTGTTACTTGTGCTGAATTTGGTGACCTCAGGACGTGTCCCAAAGCACAGGAACTCCCATTAAGACATTCAGCACAGTTGCCAGTATTGTTCATGGCAACATCAGAAAAAGTGAAGACCAGATAGAAAGGAGAGCGCTGAGTGATTGGGAGCCACCAACCAGCAGCTCCACAGAGCCTTCTCCCTTGGTTTAAGAGTTACTGACGCTTAGCAATTTCCCTCATTAATTAATAGCCCAGTAACTTTCCCTATAAGGGGAAGGAACACATATGAGAACCACCATAGGCTGCTCCTGAACCACAGAAGAAAATTTTCTTTCTGAATGGCCTCACCTCTGCTGAGTCCTGGCAGACCTCGGCTGTCCTCGTGCCCGACCCCAGCTGTCTGCACCCCGCGGTCCCCAGCTCAGCGCACATGCAGAGGGGAATCTCCTTTGCAGAATCCAGCAGCCATGCCTATGTACAAGCCATTCCCAAGAGGAGAAAATATGGGTGCTGCACGGTCATGCTCTAATTCCCAGAGCATGACCGTGTATTTTTCCACCAGCCTATGAGAAACACGTCCTTAACTGCAGTCCTTAACTGCTTGGCTTGCTTGTGTTTTTCTGATACTAAGTGGATTTAACAAAAAAGCACTGCCATGAGCAAGTTTCTAATTAGTAAAAGAAATAAACAGAATTACGGAATTGAGGCAGAACCTCAGCATGACTGACCCAAATCCCTTCCTTGTGCTGAAGTCCACAGCAGGCTGTTAAAAGCTTTTTTTTTTTTTAAAAAAAAAAAATTTAATTCAACGCAAAGATGGAACAGCAAAGACAGATCCCCTCGCAGGCTAGGGCCCACGCTCCCAACTTGCTGATCCCACATAATTTTGACTATGGTAAGTGCAAAACACCACACGTCCACATAACTATGCTATGCACAGATATATCCTCACCCTCTTAACTAACATCCTGATACATGACTAGCAATAGTGGATAAATTGCTATTTCTTAATTCGCACAGACAACTTTCTGTTGCTCCAAACATAAAGACTACCACTATTCATAACCATGTTCTGCAAGTTACCTACCGTCATGCTGGGTATGGGGATCTAATTAACAGCGGCATTCTTTGCAGAGCTACCAAGCTACCAAGTCTCCACAACCTAATAGGAGATAAGATCACTCTATACTTCTCATAAATTAGACCACATTTACCTAAATAATCACTTAAAGATTTCACTGCTGACATTTAAAAAACTGTCTCGTGAAACTAGGTATTCATGGTTCTTAAAGGAGAAATTGGAACACCAATGAGGAAGTCGCAGTGTTTCTATTGACACTGCTGTCACACACTGCACAGTGGTTTTGATAGAATTTTAATCCCCAAATCCATGGCAGTTTGGATATCTGGTTGAAGCAGCTAAGTAAATATTCTCTGATGAACTGCTGCTGATTGGAAACTCAGGTTGTCCGTAAATCAGCTCATGCACGAACAAGGAGCCAAAAATATTCTTTATCTGGGCAGGGAGCATCACACTGAAACTGCTATATGATATAAAATCCATATTGGATGGAAACCATGCACTGGTTATGACCAGTTGATAGCATGCCGGCTTATTTTCTTTTGCAGATTTGAGCACTAGTCCTTTTTCTGCTGGGTTGGTCCCTTAGGGATAAGCATCTTTATGATTTTTCCATACTGCAGTAAGACTAAGTGAATTAAGAATGAAAAGATCTCAGTAGTTTTGTTGCCTCCAAACAGAGTCTGCCAACTGCAGCATGAAGCTGAATAATCCCGAACACTGGATAGAAAAAAAAGCCTCCTGGCACTTTCTGTTCTCAACTAATGTTTGGCTGCCCCTAGCACACAGGAACCTGAACCACACAGCAAGGAACCCAGCAAAGCTCATTCATAAAGGACACTGCACAGCTGCCCAAAGCACAGGACAATGAGCTGCAGGCTGAACCAGAACAACTAGCCAAAAGACATAAGAATTACAGACCCCGAGCTGAGGAAGAAACTAATCATTACTTTTGGGAAGCAGGCTCCAAGTTGGTATAAGTACTCGGTTTCCTTAATAAGAGAAAGCACTTTGTAAACATGTTAGCTCAAGATTCATCCCATTTTTCTCTCACCACTCCAGGTGCTTCAGCATGGGAACATAGAAGATGTCTTTCCATATTCCCTAGAAAAATGACCAAAAAAAGAACAAGGCAAGGTAAGAGTACTTGGGCACATGCCCTCTAATAGTAGACAGGCTTGGGGCAACACTATCCCTGGACTGCTGCTGTATAGTCCACAGTCTTTGTCACTTATCTTCTATTTTTTTTGTACTATGAGATAAAATTTCACTTCCTTTTAGGGCAGACGGTCAATGTGTTATTCTGGTGCCAATACTCATCTTGTACCGTTTGTGTGTGTGCAATTGCAGGGGTGAGGCGGGAGCAATGATTTTCTACAGCAGTGGTACCGTAAAGTTACAATTCTGCCTTTGACATCCCGGGGTAGGATGTTGTTCCTGGGGAGCTGATCTGGACGACTAATGTTGCTGGACAGTAAGGGGTTGATGAAAGGTTCAGTGAATTCATGTGAAACAGCACAATAATGGGCACCAAAGAAAAGCCTGTGTTAATAAATAGCTGTGAAAAATCAATGGCACTTACACAGAGGGAAGCAGAAAGGTCTCCTTGCCAGCAGGGACAGAGCATGCTGGTTTTCCACTGCACCTTGCTTTCATGAGGTGCCAAGCCAGAGGCCTGACCTCAGAATACCCTTTATTGTTGTTGCTGTGCCTTACAGACGTTCTAGGTTTAGCCAGAAAAGCCACTGACACTTAAGAAGTCTTTTTTTTTCTCATGCCAGCTTACGAACAGATGCCCAGAACAATTAAGACTGTGTTTGTTTTATTGCACTGAGTGTGGAAACCACAAGATGTAAAACAGCAAAAAATTAAATTCCTGAAGGACTCAACCAGGTCAGTAATATCACTTTGGTGCCATCGCCAAGACTTCTTCACATGCAAAATTCTAGCAGTGTGTCTCAAATGAATGCTACAGTGCACTGGAAGCCTGACCCAGCTTTCCTTGGTGCATTACATCACGTTCAGTCAGTGGAACTGAACAAAAAATAAAGCCACGACAATATTACTTGCCTTTCGAAGCCCCAAATTAGTTCGCTGCTGCTGCCTTAACTGTAGACAACATTTTCACGGCATTTGCAAAGGCCAGTGACTCCAGATTCACCTACCATCTCTAACTCTGAGTACAAACTCACATCGCTCTTCAGTTTTCTGCTGAGACCTTAGCACTTGATTGCTCAAATCTTTCTCTTCCAGGTACTTAACTCCCTATGGCAGTGCTTAAACTTGGGTGCGACTTACTTAGGACTAATCACTATAAACTGAGTTAAGTGTTATCAGGAGAACCCCTTAACACAAGTGTTAACAGCACCACCGTAGCTCAGCCACTAAGATGTATCACAGACACTGCTTAAAATCCTTAAGCAAAAGATTGCTGAAGACTTTGCTGGCAGAGTTTCGTCAGTTATTTCTACTCAACAGATGGTGACTCCACACAGAAAAACTTCAGGTCTAATACATCCCAACGGACTCAGTCTGTGTCATTCAGTCCCCCGTGAGCTCTGGCGCTCGCTCTAGCCCGCAGGCTGGGTGCAGAAACCAGGCTGCATGCACAGCTGGGCATTGCCAGGCCTTTGCAGCCAGCATGCACGTCTGCAGACCCAACCACTGCCCTTTCTGGGGCAGTCCAGACACAGAGGTTGGACAGGTTGTTTTTTTTTTTTAAGCTACAGTTGTGGAAATTTTTTAGAGACCAGATAAGGAGACAGCTCTTGTTTCTGTATTACTGAGTGATATAAAGCTCCTGTTGTTGCCCCAAAACTGTGAGAGATGTTAAGCCTCCATCACTCGATCTGAAACAGCGAAGGGAAAAATCTTGTTAGGGTATGAGTAATACCTGAGTCCTGGTTTTAAATTACCAGGCTGCCTATATTCTGCCCTACCAGGGCAAAGTGAAAACAAAGTATTTTACATGAGAGATGCTGGTGATGATTGACTCATTCTTGTGTGTTGTTTTTGACACATTGCTTCGATCTGAACACCTGCTGGAGTTTTGTGCCCACAAGATCTTGTCACTGACACACTTCAGTTTGTCATTCAAGCATTTTTTTTCTCAGAACACAGAAGTACGATGCTCTGCTGACCACTACAGTTGTTTAGATGCATCCACTTGGCATGGCATCTACCCACCAGCATCTTATGGTATATATATACACCGGAGACATTGCCCTGGGAGAAAGGTGAGTTGGGGTGTGGGGTAAGGGAGGACTCCCAGCTGGAAGCAGCTGCAGGATACCAGGAGAGAACCCTCTCTGCTCACCAAGAAGAGTGAGTCCCAGTGCTGGTCCAGCACACTGCTCATCCACTGCGAACAAATGCCAAACTCACTCTCAATAAAGCAACTCATACACAGATTTTAGCAACATTTCAGAGAGCTTGAGTTAAAGGATAAAGTTCATGGAAATCGGTGAATACGCGATAGCCATTTATTCTCCTCTGGAAAAATACGACAATCCATTTATATATTCAGACTGAACACATTTGTAAAGGGACAGTTCAGAGTAAGCTGGATCACAATGCTAGAATAAGGAGGACGCCAGGGAGAGGGTTCACAGGGTACTTCCACAGAGAGACAGGCTGGGCAGCAGCTAAAGAGGACAGGGCAAAAGGGAGGCAAAGGCACAAGAAGGAGCAGAGTGAAGCCTTGGACCGGGACAGCAAACACCATGCAAAACTCTGGGAACCCCTTCAGGGCTGACACAGACACAACGTGGCAAGAGACACCGCACTTGTCAACTAATCTGACTAATGATGCTGTCAATGTTAACCCCCCAAAATTTCACATAAATTCACATCTCAGACACTGCTAGGGAGGTGATCGAAACTGCATCAAAAAAAAAGACAAAACTTTGCTCTTACTAGGCAAATGTGAGAAGACACTCTCTAATGTGGTGCTTCAGACTGAGCAATTCAGCATCAGGTGGGAGACGACTTAAAACAACGTACAGGAGTGAAAAAAGGATGTGCCAAAAAACCCTACAAATACACCAGAAGAAAATCAGGAGTCATTTCAGTACCATGCCTAGAGACAATAATTTTCCTTGAACTAGGCTAAAGTATTGCACCTCTCAGAAACTTTACTTTAGCTTACCTCCCCTCATGGGCAAAATTGCCCCCAAACAGCTGCTTTGAAGGACTGACAGTTGATATATAGTTCATAAATTTTGGTCCCTGAATAAAAAGGTATCATGTCAAGCTGCTTCTCATTTACATTGTGTAAACCTGTAAGATAATCTACACAGTAAGTCAGGTACACGGTACTCCAGACAGAAACAAATTATCATCGTGATTAATGGAAAATCTTTAACGGAATAAAAATAATTCCTGTTTAATTTTAATCCTCTGCAGGATTGCACCATCCAAATCCTCAATGCCCTTCTGGATTGAAAACTGGATTTTCTATAAACTGCAGGAGTTCCACATCTTCTCATGGACTCTAGTGTACAGGATTAAAAAAATAGTGGAAAACACACTCCCCAGCTTTGAAAAAATATTATTAATCTGAGAAATGTGACAAACATTTGAGACATCATTGTATATCACACTGTTGGAGAAACAGTCACTAAGCTACCTTTTTTATTAGCAGATTCTGTAACTTCTCTAACATTAGAAATACAGTAAAGATTGTCTCAAGACTTCAGTATTTCTGTAAAACAAATGTTTCAAGTTAGTAGTATAATGCTTTATAATATAGACAGAACTGGGTAAAAAATAAAATAGGCACAGGCTAATTAAATGGTATTAAGTTCATGAAAGGCAGCAAGAAAAGCATCAAAATACTACTATTACTACCACTACTACAAAAAGACAGATTAGGACAAGGACTTAAAAGGAAAAAATCAGAGCAGTGCACATACTAAACAGGCAGCTAGTGGGCCCAGATGCACAGCATAGCCTACTTCTACTTTAAAACATCAGCACGCATCTCTAAAGAAAGAAAAATATCTGTGTTTTTTAAAAAGAGATCGACAGAAGAGAGGTGTTCAGCGCTGTTGGAGAATCAGAGCACTGGAGAACCCACAACTACTCGCTGCTTTGCGCAACTTGGCTCGAGCACCTCAGCGCAGCGAACAGCCCCGTGCTCACACACATGGGCCAGCCTAGTTAAGTGCTCTCTCAGCCTAGTTAAGCGCTTTCATGCCTTACCTATCTCTCCATACTGCCTACTTACACTTGCACATGTCTTCAGCGTGGCTGTCTCAGGGGGTGAAAAAGCCCACAGAATTACACCTCCCTCCCTCCCTCTCTCTCTCTCACCTCTTATTCTAGCCAGCAAAATCCCACTTGCTTAGCTTACTTCTTCTCCCAAGCGACTCTCCTTCAACCTTGTTCTTCACTCCTTCCTTGGTTCTACATTTCACTGGCAGGGGAAGACCTGACTCTTTCAGGCTGCCATGCAAACTGCACCCCACAGCACCAGCAGCAGCAAGGCTGATAAGTGACCAATGTTCTCAGCCTTTTCATAAACTTGCCTCAGTGTGGGTAACTTAAAGGTAAGGAAAGTTGTCTTCTGTTATTGTTGGAGAGCATTAGCTGTTTACAGCTGCTTAATCTTAACTTCACCCCATCCAGACTCCCCCAGCCTATTCCTTTGAGTAAGACCTTGTGATGAATAAGAACCACCTCTGGCAATAATTCTGATCATCTTCTCTCTGCTTCGTGCCTTATCAGAACGTCCTGCTCTCCCTGCATCGATTTAAGACTGTGCTTTTGCTAAGTGACTAGCTTTTCATCCGGCAGTAGATGGGTAGGGGCATCCTGTACTCGGCAATACACCAGCTGTGGCAATACTAAAGGCATGATGGAGTGAGGAAACAAGGGGCAATAATCTCCACTGGTGCTGCATCACAACTCCAATAACACGACTGAACAGCAGGACTTAAGACTCAAGGGGACTGGGGGCTCTACACCATGGCGGGCATCTGTTCACCCCTGCAAACCGTTTCAGTCTAACACAGAGGAAGGAGCAGGCCGGACACAGCAGTTAGGACGCCTAAAATTCTGCAGCATGGACTGGAATACGTTATGCTGCCTCCCTTTCAGTTTTTTATTTGAGGATGTATCCGAGGAAATGGATTTCCGGTTCTGAGTGTTTTGAGCTCGGATCAGTTTCTCATGTTCACGTATTTGTCTCTGCAAGTGGTTTTGGATAGCAATTCCCAAGGATTCTGGATCGAGGGAAGCACCGTAAACTTCCCACGTCATGCCTTGCTCATCCCACACAACGTCCCTGACGTGCTTGGACTGCTTCACCTGCACTTTGGCCTCCGTGGCTGGGGTGGGCTGCTTTTTGCTCTCCCCAAGATTTGGCAAAGCCTGAGCTGAAGCAGGAAGAGCCGCTGCATCAAGCTCACGTCTGGACTCCTTGGCCCGCAGGCGCTGCTGTTGAGGAGCTGCTGAGGCCTCCGCAAGAGGCGGGACGTGAGTGGAACTGCGACCACTGCTCTCGAGAGCCTGGCTGATCTCTCCTTGCTCTGCGCCATGGCCCTTTTCCCCGGTATCCTCTGAGCTGGCCTTTATGCTGTTGGCAGCAGGTTCACCGCTAACATTCGTCACCCCTTTAGGACCAAGCACCGCCAAGTTTTCTTCCTTCGGTTTGACCATGGATGGAACGGGAAGTGTCTCCACTTCATTCCCACCCTTACACTGCCTGGGTTTTTGCTCGGAGCTGCCCAGGACGTCTTTCTGCTTGATTTCACCGTGGGTACTACCGGGTAAAGGTAACTGGCTGTTTCCTGCATCCGGCACAAGATGCACGTTGCTCTTGGTTTCTGGGCCAGCTGCAGCTGAGACAGTGTTTGGTTCACCACAACCAGGCTGTGAGGGCATTTGATAGCTGGTATGGACTGCAGGCTGGTCGGCAGGCATTGCCTTTGGCAGGGCTGGAGCATCCAAGGGCACTGGAGCAGCATCCCGGCCGTCTCTGGCTGCACGGACTGTCTGGGCACTGGCCATAGACGGTCCTGGGGAGGTGATGGCTGTGGGAGGGCAGGGCAGGCCGGGCGCTGCGTTATCTGCTGAGGCTGGATGCATCGTGGCAGATGGGTCTCCAGGATGTTCTTGCAATTTGACAGCTGGAGTTTGGGCTGTATTGGTCACAGCTGTAACAACAGTCGGTTCTGACATGATACCAGAAGAACATGGGGACTTTGGATGCGAGGACAAGCTGTCAATAAGTTCAGTTTGGCTCAGTCCCCCAGTGCCTTGATAGATGATGTGCAGTTCCTCCTTTTCCTCCAACCGAGGGTTCCCTTTTAAGAAGGCAGAAAGGATACTGGGGCTGGTACAGGCTGATTTGCTCTCCACACAGGCCACGGCCTGAACCTCAGCATCTCTCCATGTCCTGTTTGCTGCCTCCTGAGTTAAAGAACTGTTCTCAGTCTGCACTGTCATTGTACCCGTTTCTCTGAACCTGGAGAGCTGGCTCAGGCCTGCACTGCACACTGGCTGCGCGCTCTCGAGCCTCAGCTGGGCTGGGGATGTGCTGCCCTGAGCTACGGCACTTGCATCAGCGGGACCTGATTGCACAGCGTCTGCAGCCCTGTGTTCTGCCTCCAAAGCAACCTGAGGGCCTCTCCTCACATCACCCTCAGTGTCCCTCGCCAAAGAGGCCGACCAACACACAGCAGGAGCATTTTTTTCTGCTGCCTTTTCTTTTTCTTCTCTTTGCAGGACGTTTTCCTGAGGAGCATGAAAGGACTCATTACCCCTAACAGGGGTGCTTGGGGAAGAACAGCTTAACACCTCCAGTGCTGGCTGATCATCAGTCCCCTGAGGTTTCAGTGCAGAGTCATCCATTTGCGCCAGGGAGCTTGAGCTGGCTGGGCTGCTTTGCACAAACTGTCGCGAGTTCTGTGGGGCTGGCATCACAGCTGGCCTGGGCCCTGCTCCGCAGGCTCCTTGTGCTGGCCGGCCTTGCGCTGCCGGCTCCTCGCTGCCTTTTGTGTGCAAGTTACCAGCAGACTCTACGCCTGCAGGATGCCCCTCGGAAGCCTTGTCCAAGAGCCCTGGAGAAAGTGTCCCCTGCCGGCGAGCATCATCCCCAGGGCGTTTCTCACATGTCTGACCGTCGGCAGCTGTGGTGTATTTTAGGTCAAAAGAGCAAACTCCAGCAGAATCAGACACCGTGTGTGGAAGACCATTGCTGGCTGTCGCTTGACTTGGCTGTTTGGGCTGGTGCTTAGCAGACTGCAGGTCTCCCACCTGATCGTTCTCCTCAAAAGCTGTGACCAGGGAAAGCTTGGCAGACCTCAGAGGATCTGGTACAGTCCCCATGGAATATCTCGGAGCCGTGGATTGCTGTCAGCCTCTATGAGTCCTCTTGCAGGGCAGTTTTCGCACGGAAGGCAGACTCCCAGCAGCAGCTTTCTTGTTAATCTGCTAATAAGAGAAACACAGTGTTAGCAAAAGATAGATTTAAGAAGAAAAGTAACCAGCACAAATTTGTTTTACAGCTGTAAGAGACAGTTGTAGGCAATTCTTTACCAAGCCACCTGTGGAAGGAAGGAGACTCTAATGGCTAGCTTACCTGCTGTGTGTATATGGAGAATTGATCTGATCCCCCCAAGACCCACTCGGTGACCTACATGGATGACCTACTACTGCTGTGCACCAGTTCTCCTTTCCCCTCACAGGGAGCCTTCCTCTAATACCACCGTGAACAAGAAACTACTCACTCAAGGCAACTGACAAACACTGAAGACAGATGTCTTTCAGTTAATTCAGACTAACATGCATGAAATTGAACCTCATGGTGAAAAAAATACTGTGGGAAGACAACCTCATGTCTGATGATGTAGATAACTGCCAAGAGAAGGTACTGGACTGGTTTTAATATGGAGATATGCATATATTGAGTGTTTTCGCATTTAGATCCTTTTGAAATGATTACCAAGAGGCCAGGAGGACTAACTGATGCACAAAACTCAGGCACAGACCAGCTAGAAAACCACTTATACATAGGTGATAAGAAACAGTTTAAAAGTGAAACAGTAGCATCATGGAATAGGAATGGTCCCAAGCAACAGGGAATGCCATGTCCAATGAAACAGCAGGCAGGGATTTTAAATAGGTGGAGCAGAGTTATCCAGGTTGAAATGTGGTCAGGACTGCAGAGAAACTGTCACTTGAAACTGGAGTCCATGTCCAAACGTGCCTTTTCTGAGTGGGGTCTACGACATGACTCAGCACTGCCCAGCTCCAATCCTGCTAGAGGCTTGAGCCCCTCTCAGAGATGGGCAGCAGTGGTCAGTGATGAACCCCCCCCCCTTCCTCCCATCTCAGAGTGAAGGGTCTGCCTCGTTTACGCCTCTCTTCAAAGCCTTCCTCGGTCTGTGCTGCCACAGAAGCACCACTGTGGGACTTGGAAGAAACAATGAACATGAGCTTAATTTAACGGGGGAGATCATGATGGGAAAACTGCTTTACCTCTATGTGCCCATGTCTCTTTGGGCATACAGTAGGATTTCCATTGCAAAGTTATTTAAAAGGTAATGCTGCAAGGAGCTTAGGAAAGCTGTTTTGACTCTCCCCCTGCCCAGACTGTACCAGCACAAGTCCTTTCCACAAACCCTTCCCACTCACCTCTTCTCTCTACACCAGAATGGCACAAGGTACCAGAATCTCAGGGTAGACAAAAAAAGCGACAGTATTTAATGGAAGCAGAATTAAAATGGAAAGCCTATTTTCCTAAGAAAAGCAAAACAGTGCAGTTTATCATTACTAATGAAGCTTTTAGGTCTTCCAAATATTAATTATGTATTTTTAAATTGCACCACTTACCTCAAGTACTTCTGGGCTTCACCCAAACACAGCAATACCTATTCTGCTGGTCCTGCAACATGGGGATGCTGCCCCCAAAGAGCACTAAGCTGTTCAGC
>NW_010587655.1:155269-177789 GCF_000705375.1 Tinamus guttatus | reverse complement strand
TCCTTCAAGGAGGATGACGGATCAGCTTCTTGGTAAAGAGCACGTTTGTGCAAACCAGACAGCAAATCAGAGACCGTTTGTGGCCACCTCCAAGATACGTTCATCTCATTCTGTGTTTACTTTAAAGCCAACCAGCGGAGACCCAAGAAAACAAAAGCGATTCCAAGTTCCCGCTGCCACACTGTGACTGAGCAGCTAAAGACCATGAGCAGAGCAACAGATGGCTCTGGGCATCTGTTTTCCCAAGTTCTGTTACTCAGCTCATTCCTTTTCTGAACATCAATGCAATTCAAACCAGTGCACACAATAGGGCAGGTCAGACTTTCTTTTTTCTTTCTACTTTTTTTTTTTTTTTTTTTTTAAAGATCAAGGGCTTATTTGAAAACAAACTAAAAAAGTAACAGGACAAAACCAAGCTATATTTTTAGGAAGGGACATTTTACTTGGCGAAAAGAAATAAAGGCAGCAGAGCAAATCTGTTTGGCTCCTCACTATGTGAGGATCTCTGAGAGCACAGTGCCTCAAATCAAACACTCAAGTTAGAAGCTAATTCTCTAGGTTGCCACATGTAAATTCTACCAATCGCCTTTGTTATCAAAGAAATTGGAGCTATTTTCTTGTTAGACCCTCCAGTAAGCTATTCTGATGGCAGAAAACAAAGGCATTGTAGCAGAGTAAGTAAAAGGGGTGATTTCTTTACCATGTCCTTTATCAAGGAATAATACAAATCAGAAGAAAATCTAAGCCACACGTAGGAAAACAAGCAAATCCAACTAACTGCAGAATCAGCAAGGCACCTTTCTTACTGCTGCAGAGGAAATGGGGGGACCTGTGTGCACGCATTAGCCAACTGCCAAAGCTGCAGAGGATTCAAACCAACACTGATGGGAAGCAAGCATCTGGAAGATCCAGAAAGATTAAACGCTGTATTACACCAAAAAAACTGTCAAAACAAATCAGGATTTCTGGGGAATCTTTCAAGCATTGTCTGCCTGACCTGCAGCAATCGCCCAAGAATTCCTTTTATTACAAGGTGACATTCACATCTCCGCAAAGGTCAAAATCAATTTTTAGTTGTAAGACGACACTTTCTATAAAACTTGATTCTCCTTCATTTTCTTCATTCAGACCAAATTAATCTGCCTGAATGTGTTTATTCTATCTCAGTGGGCCTTTTCCTGTGCCTTTGACAACACGAAGATTCTAATTTTGACTAAATGCACATTTGGCTGGTGTGGTCTGGCAGAGTCCCTGAGTGGCCAGCCCATCTGCGGGGACTTTTGTCATGGAGGTGCTTCTATGGGGAAAACAAAAAACAAACAAACAAAAAGGGAATTCCCAAGCAACTAAATATTACATAGCTAATCTCAAGCTACAATGGGAAGAAACTCCCATTTATTTCGGTAACCTCCCTTCCCCAGTAAAACAGCATTATAAATGTCCTCCTCACTGGCCACAGGAATCTCAACACAACCAAATAACCTGCACGTTTAAGAAAACAAAACAAGAAACTTTCATGCGATTCTACCTCTCAATTTGACTTGAAGAACTGCAAATTTGTAAAAGCCAAAAGATGACTGCCAGAATCATTCCCAGTGCCTCTCATTTTTAAAAAAACAATGAAAAAAAAAAAAAACCCAAACTCATCAGGCTCCCTTCTCCCTCAACTCAGGTTTCTTATCAGGCTTCTGTTCTCCAGACCCAAGACTTCCTGTGTTCATACGTGTCTCTCCAAATGGAAGAGCTAAGTATTTGTCTTCTCATCATCTGATAAATCAGATTAGGATGATCGCAAAACTGCATGAGTCGAGCACGCAGATAAATATCTGCTGAAACAGGAACTCAGTCTCCCTTCTTGTCTTCTAATCTGGGGAAAAGAGGCTCTAACGTAGTATACTACTGAATAAATAAATCATGACATGTATTTCATGCACAAATGCAAAGAACATAAAGGTGCATTCTTTTACTTATACAGATAGTGTTTTTTCCAGTCCATTAAGTTGTTCTCTGTATACACTCTGACTTTCTTTTTCCAGTGTCAAAGGGTATTTATTGGTTACTCTGCTTGTTTGTTGTGAAAGCTGTTCTTAACAGGCCATTTTCTCTTAAGGTCTGTGGAACCCAGAATTGCCACTACAAATGAAAGACAGAGCAAGCCAAGGTCACCTTCATAAAAGAAGGAACGAGATTAAATAGCCTGAAATGATAAGGTACACAGATCCTGCATATTTCAGCATGCTATGGGATACTGAAATGAGACTCTTACACTCGAATGTGAAGGCAAGAAAAAACAGAGGATACATAAATAACTTGTATCCACGTGCTTCGCACAGGCGATGGGGCCAGCGTTTCAAAAATCTCATTTTGCAGTCTTCGGCCCAAGGACAAAGGTAAATGGTAAAAAAAAAGGACAATTAAAGCCCTGCCTCTCGTTCCACACCTGGAGACAGCAGCTGTTATTCCAGGAGAGCATTGCTTTTTATGGAGGAGTGTGCAGGCAACACCCTTCGGACTCGCTTGTGCTGCGCGCAGCACGCTCATCCCCAGGACGCGGCGCCAGGCTGCGGACAGCTGCGCGTTACAGAACACATACAGTGCCTGGGCTCCCTCTCCGGAGCGTGCAGGGAGCTGTGGTAGGGACACCACGGACACAGCACTTGAGCCCTCCCTCCCTGCGATGTTCCTGTTCCCAGTGAGAGGAACATCCTGCACGAGTCTGTGCTTACAGACAGAGGACGTGGACAGCAGAAGTGACAAGTTAAGCCCTGCTGAGCTGCAGCACTCCCTGTGCTGACACTGTGCAAGGCAGGCCCGTGTACCTGGTGCCTAGCATCTCGCTGGCCTCTGCTGATTCCAATTCTGCAGTTGGCAAATATATTGTAACGTTTTAGTAGATACTGCAAAAGATCTTCACCCTCTAGCAATCCCCACCTGGCAGCAAGGATGTGATCCTGCTGTAGCCACGTGGACAAGCGAGTGCTGCAGGCTGCTCGGGCTGCAGCAAGGCAGGGCTGCTCCTCTCTGCCCTTCGCTTGCCCCAGAGCCTGCTGACACACTGCTGCTGCCACCGCCTTCCATTACAGCTCTCCTGGTTTCAGCCCATCCTAGTTTCAGCCCATCCTTTTTTTCCTCTTTTAATAAAGTGCATTACCAGTCTAAGTTTTTAACTCTGGATTTGTTTGTAGTTTTATTTTAAAAGCTTTTCAATCTTTTTGAATATTTCTAGGGGTGGTGAAGTTTGCTTGGGAAGAAAGTCAGATCCTCTACAAAGCTCTGGCCAGCCTGAGGTCCTACCACATGTGCAGATAGTGATCTTTCTCTGTAAGTTTTCCCAACTCCTGGCAATCACAAGTTTAAGGATTTTCTAAACTGAAGTAGAAGTTTTAATCGTTTCTGAAAAGAATACACATTTGTTTATTGATTCCTATCACACCTGTGGTCCATATGCAACCCTGTGGCAATATGCTCCACAATGTAAGCAAGCACTGTGAAAATAGATCCTGTATTTGTACTTCTGTTAACTGAAAGATTTTGTAAATCTGTGAGCTGAAGATCTAGCCACTCAGTATTAAAACAAACCCCAAAGGGCATGTACTGCCCAACAAAATGCCCCAACTCCTTCTGAAACCTTTCCCCAGCACCAGTGCAAGAAGCAGGTTAACAGCCTCTGCTACAAACAGCAAAACTGCATCAGTTGCAAGTACTCAAAGAGCTCCCAGGAGAGCCCAGCCACAGCAGCTTGGTGTCCTCACAAGCCCTCACATACTCTTCCTCCTGAATACCAAGAGACAGCCTGCAGCAGACAGCAGGCTGCCTTGCAGAGTTGCCAAGACAATGCTGAAAATGCAAAAGGCAGGGGAAAAATGGGATATGAGCCCAAAAAGGAAAAATGAAGAGAAATTCCTGAAGAAAAAAAAAAAACAACAAAAATGAAGGACAAGATGCTGTGAAGAAAACATACAGTTTAAAAAAAAATGGCTTTTTTTTCCTTTTGCTAAAAGAGATGGCAACATTTTCCCTGGCTTAAATGCAAGCATCAAGGATACCATTCTAAGCGTGAACTCAGGGTTACTAAAAAACAATCTAAAGCAGCTCCAGACTGGGAGTAAGAGTGAGCCCAGGAGGGCCTGAAACAGATTTGTGGTCCATTGCTGCTTTAACTTCAGCCAAAGTGTGAGAACCTGCCCAAGAGCTTTGGCTGCATCAACACAGAACTGCTAATACCTCCATCTGGGTGCCAGGGCTTGCAAGCCTGCACAGGGCCTCAAACACAAGTAGGTGACTATCTGTAACTGGCTTTGAGGAGGCAGGTTCATCATCACAGAAGAACACAAACTGTCTGGTGACCAAGCTTGAATCAACTCTACTGTCTTGCTGGCAGCAAAATAGTGAGTAACTCTTCAATTAGAAAGACTTCCATCTAAAAGGACATAAAACCACAGATCTGCTCTAATGCAGACTGTTCTAGCCCGTGTCTGTCTGTTCTCTGTGGGTAGCACCCATTCCCCTCTGCCAGGAGGGTGAAAGCAACAACCACTTCCAGCTCCAGCTCACATTCCCAGAGCCTTCATGCAGTCCTGCATGGTGCTAGCAGCACCAAGATACCTACCCCTTCTGTGCACAGGTCAGCTGGTTCAACACTCACTGCTACTTTCACTTCACTTTTAAAGTTTTTGGTGAGTACTCCTGCTAGAAGAGATCCAGTGATCCTTTTATCCTGATGCATACAGCTGCAACGGCAGTAGCAGCAACATTTGCTTAAGGTTCTCAATGTCAGAATTGTAAAGCTGGGCTGGCTTTTCTGAAGAGGTCTGCTCCTGCAGTCCCTCCCATCTCTGCAGCTGAGAGCTGAGGGCTGTTTGCTGCGTGCTCCTGAAGAGCTGCAAGAAGGGCTTGGAGGAACAGAGCCTGACAGGATGTGGTGCATCCCCGTTTTGCAAAACCCAGGTTTTCAGAGGAGTTGTCCTGCAGACTTTAAAGCATGGAAAAACGAGATTTAAAAGATTTCAAAAATATATTCTCAAGCACCACAGTAGAAACTAACATTTGGGAAGGAGGCTGAAAATCCCGATTTAAATTAAGAACTGTGGTGTCTTTTCTAGCCCTTCAAGTCTTGAGCTTTCAAAGTTCACCTCTTTCTCATGGATTAAAAACTGTCTTTTCTGGGGCAGCTGACATCTTCGCATAATCTCAGGACTCCAGGAACTCCCCCAGCAGCTCTGCACATGGTGAGACCTGTGGTTATTGCTGGAAGAGATGATGTGGGGCTGGACGAGAGCTTCCAGCAGCATTTCTAGCACGACTCCCTTTTCTGGCCTGAATTCACCTTCCATGTATGCTGTCTCTGTACTCTTTGCCCTGTGCTGGCCCCTCCTCTGTCCTGTAGCCCCCTCCTGCCTCTGTATTTTCCCACTCCCTTCATGCACCTGCACGCTTGGAGAATGTTCCTTCTCCTGGCAGAGGGCAGTCTCAGGCACACACTGTTCATTGCAAAGCTGCACTCACTGCACTGCTAATGCTGGATTCTCTTTACGGTTTTCATTTTCTGCCCAAACACTGCCTCTCACCCGGTGAGGCCTCAATCACAGGCACCCTGGCCACTGCTCTTGGAGGCCATGCAGAGGGGCTGCCTCCCCTCCTGCAGCATGAGCCCAGCACACGATTCCTGAGTCCCGGGAGCAGCCGCAGTGACGGGCTCTCTTGGCACAAGTCTTTTCCCAAGGTTACAGCACTTGTTAAAGACACTGCCTTCTGCAAGGTGTGCAAGCATGGGAAATTCCTTGTCAGAAAAACAGGCTTGCTACAGAACACCACCAAGAGCTGAGCGTCTTTCCCCTCCAAGGTGAAAGGGAAGGATAAATAGCTCTATAAAAACAGCCAGATCAAACAACACCCATACTAACTGGCAGTAAACTCTAACAGTTACATAAGCTACAGCTATTCACAACTTGTATCCTTGGTCACCTCACAGGGACAAGACGTTGACAAAACCCACATGGATATGCTTTTTCTTTTTTAATGACCTATTATGTTTATCCTCACTATTTATCAGCACATTCGTCTTCAGACTCTGACATCGGAGGTGACTTCTAAGGTAAAGCAGCCCGACTTCAAGAGTGAAGCAGGTTTACACACACATACACACGCACACACACACCGGAGAAAACCAGCAATGAGATCTCTGTATTGGGCCACTGGTTCTACTTCAGATAGCTCACTGCTCCACCTTTCTTCAGCTTACTGTTGAGTAAGAAGAAAGGGGTATTTGAAGGACATGTACAGGATACACACATTGTACGAACCTTTCCAACACCACTTCATGTTTCATTTTGAACGCAACAAAATTGTCCATCAATCAAGTGGGAATTTCCTTCCTTATCTATCCTGCTATCTTAGCCTGATAAAATCAAGGTGAAATCTAATCCCTCATTAATGCATTTGGTGCAAACAAATGCATTTGAACACTGACAAACTGACTGGCAAACAAAAGTCCTATTTTTCCAGGGAACAGTTTAACAACAGCCAATTATACATTTCTTTCTATGCAGCAATGCTAAAGTGAATTTCTTTCAAGCAGAGGGCTCACCTTTAGAGGTGGAAGTACAATGTTGGTTTAGTGTTCATGCAATTCTTGGTTTTTCTGCTGAGACTGGTCAACTAGCAGCAGGCAGGACAGTGTGCTCAATATTAAAGTAGGGAGTAAATAATATATGTAACAGGCACCTGCTGAAGGACATTTCCATTCTCATTTATGAGCATTATCCTAACAGAAAAAAAACTATCCCAGCTTGCCTGTAATTAGAGGAGGAGGATGCAGAGTCTGAGCAGTCATTACAGCACCAGAACTTGCTGCAGCCTGTGATTAAGCCAAGAAAGGCCTGGCAATGAGTTGACCGCATCAGCTGTTGCCTCCTGCCTCTAAGGAGGCTCAGCGAGGTGAGCGAAGAGGCTAGCAGCCGAAACTGCTCTCACACTGGCTTTCTAAAAAAACAGTTAAAAATATCATCCCTTCTTCCTGCCTTGACCTGCAGTTGCTTCCTGTCTCTTCACGTTCTCACTTGGCTCCGGTGCTGCTTTTCACTGGCAATGAGCGCTGTAAAAAGAACAAAATCTCCTTAGTGAACTGCCTCCTCTTCAACACCTGCTCAAAAACAAGAGAGCAAACACAGCACACTCCAGCCACTTTTTGTGTGGCGTATCGAGGCTCTGCAGGAAACCAAATGGCTGCAAGTTGGAAGCCTTCAGTGTTTAGAGATAACATCGGAGCAATTCATTGCGATCTGCACAGCGCGGGTAAAGGCTCTTGTGAGGGCACTGACTCAACCCTGCACGCGCAGCCGGGCTCGCAAACCTGCTCACCACAGCCACACAAGCTTCCAACAGGACTTCAGTGGGACTGCCCTGTGAAAAGCTGTCATCACAGTCCCGGGCTCTTTTCTTTTTGGTTTACTTGACACTATCGGCTTTATGTTGTTGCACTTCGCTATCCCTATGGAATCTGACCAGAGCAGAGGCCACAGCTGGCAAGCCTGATCTGTGATTATTTGAACAGAGAAGGCTATGGCTACAGAACAGGAGGCAAGGAGGCAACCTGGGATGGGATACTATGTTTCAGATCCCACCTTGCAATGCCAGAGGCAACGAAACTTTGCAATGACACATCATACGCCTTGCAGATACTCAGCTACACCACAGCTCTTTATACCTAGCTCTTTATTCCAAAAGCAATGGTGGGACAGCCAGCAGCAGACACGGGTGAAGCATCTTGTCAACCACTTACACTCAGTGAAGGCAAACATTAGACATGAATATCTTCATAAAATCTTACTCCTACTTAAAACACAGGTCTCCACCCAGACTTGACAGATGAGTTTTTGACATAAAAACCATGCATGAGAAACCTCCCTGACAGAAGTGACTTCCTTCATGACGGAGCAGACAAGAACAGGTTAGACACATTGCTTTGGGCTCTTGTCTTAACTCTTCTCCCCAAAATAAAAAGGACAACAATGACAAGAACAAAATGATTTCTCTACAGGTAAAATCAAACCCCACACCTTAACTAACTTTGAGGCCTGAATTCACCATAACCCGAGAGACGTGCAGGACAGAGATAAGCTCTGAAGTGGCCCCCATTTGCCCCATGATCCTGTGTCCCCGTGGATGTGCATGAATTGGCTGTGCCCCTCCAGGGCAGAGGCCAATTCATTCACTAAGTCACCTCTCAACACCTCGGCCTTTATGCCACAAAGAGTTCCAGCAACATGGAGTTCCTATTTTGGCACAGAGGAACAGCTCCTTACAGCAGTCTATCGCACAGGTGTGGGACGGTAATAGATTAGCAGAATTTCCTTTGCAGGCAACCCAGAATTGTAAAAATTGCCCTCAGTAACAATCTCAGGAACCTCTCTCCTTCCTCGAGCTGTCTCCCAACAATGGCGTATTCAAAATCCCTATTTATACTCTTAGATTCAAAGTGGTTCTACTCTTCCAGCTGCAAAATGCTTGCAGCTTTTCATCCTGTGTTTTAAAGGCAGTTATTTCACTAGCTCAGATGACAATTATATCCTTTGCTACTAAATTCTTGAAAATCACAATGTTTGTCAGAGGACACCTTATTTAGCACATATCTGAGACTTGGGAAACCCCACCTGTGACAGAACCAAACTAACACCAGAAATACCTCATCAAGACAGCAAATATTAAAGAGATAATAATGTAAACCCCAGAACGTAGTTCCACAAAGTCCCTCTTCTTGGATATTTTACAGTATTTCTGATTTCACTACATCAGAAATGGACAGCTGGCATGTCTTATTTTGTAAATGCCTTCAGGTTTACTGAAGCGGGTTGGCTTGACCAAACCGAAGGGCACGAAGGACTGTGCCTCCAGCCCCCTTCATGTACCATCTTGAGTTGCCTGCAACTGCTTCACAGACACAAGGGCAAAACATGCTCCCCAGCATTCACAAAAAGAGATGCAACAGCTTCAAGCAAGTATTTAGTTCACCTCCTAACACCCAATGCCTCACATCAATCCAGGTTCCTTTTTAGGCCCCTCCTGAGGAGTTCTAGCCACCCTAGCTCAAGCTGCAAAAAGATTTAACTTGTGAAGCTCAGAAGAGAGCAGAGGTCACGCTTTCCCTTGCTGGAGCACAGCTGTGAAGGAGCAGGACTGTGGGATATCTTTGTCCTTGCTTCTAAATCAGCTGGAGTGCAAGCTGGCAGGGTGTGAAAACTGATCATTCACAGCTCAGATCTCTACTACAAGACCCCATTGAACATAGAGGCCTTATCCACAGATGCCTACTTGGAGTGAGAAAATACATGGCAACCTTAGAACCCTTGTGAAAATCCAGACAACATGATTTATTTCCATGCAGGACCTCCTTAGAGATAATCACAAGATACTTGTCCCTAAGCCAGCTGACAGCTATTGATGCACGATAGATTTTCTACCGTGAGTTTTTGTTGACATCCTATATATGGATATAATTTTTGATACCACAAGCTATGCATACAAATGTAATCAGAGACAGGCATAAAAATCAATATATGCTAATGTAAAGATAGTCAGCCAGCATAATCTGTGTAATTACAGCAAGGCTCTGAAATCAGAGAAGTCTGAATCCCCAAGGTAGTGAAAAATCAGAAATACCAGTAAAACCGGTGTGTGTTACAAGGTACTCAGTTTTTCTGAAAATCCAGTTCCTTTGTTCTTTTTCTTTTTTAGGAAATACCTAAAGGTCCTAAAACACTCAGCTATTTTGCTGGGTGTTACATGTGACCATAGAGATAATTAACATTTAGAGCGCTACTTAAAAGACTCTTTGCAGTTACTAATTTAGGAATCGAACTTTGGAGATCTACTTTTAAAACTTCACCAAAATACAATGAAATAGAGAACAGTGTCCCCTTGATGGATTATTGCCACAGAATGAGCTCTCAATCAGTAAAATGACAAGATAACGGTATCTTTGCTGTAGCACAACCCAGGAAAACAAGCAGGTTTTCAGCACACACTGCTGCCAGCATCTGGCCAAAAAAAAAAAAAAAAAAAAAAAAAAAAAAAAAAGGCCAGCCTTAAAGCTAAACAAGCAAAGGATGTTACTGCCCTGAGCATGACATCAATCTGAGAAAAAGCACTTGCAACCACTGCAGATCTGTAAGTGTTCCTATCAGGTGGTGAGCACTTAAAAAAGACTCTTGCTGTTCTTGATCTTCAGAGAGCTCAGGCAGGGCAGGAGATCAGATGGGGCACGAGCTTGTGACAACAGAGACGATGCCATCCAGTGCGAACAGAGCAGCAGACAATGAGATATTGAGCAAGTGATGTCGCTCAATTACTTTTCTTCTTACATATGAACTTTATTTCTGCAAAAAGCAAGGCTATTAATTTGCTCTGAAATCTATAGTCTGTGGCAGAGAGCAGAGGGGATGCAGAACACACCAAGCCTGAATGGAGAAGCAGGGGAACAGAGGCAGATAGGGTCAGGAGTGTAAGATCAAATAGGGGTTATGGAGCTAGAAAACTAAGCCAGATTTATGTGGCATTCCTTGTATAATTGCAGTATCAGAAACTCAGGCCCCAAGCCAAGAAACTTAGCTGACACTAAGCTGAAGAGTCTGTTCTACTCCTTCCATCCTGCTTAGCTCCAAGTTATCCCAGTGCAGATGGTTATTGTAGCTTGATCCTCACTACCTCAAATCTGTTTCCCTGCTCCCTAATCTAGTAACTACTACAAAACAGAAACCTGGGTAGCCAGGAAAACTGGTGGGTTTATTTTACTCCAAGTCAATAGGAAAAGACAACATCTCCACAAATGCAGACTGCCACAGGAGAAGGTCAGATGGCTGTGCAGGGGGGCAGGAAAACCCCACATCACCACTGCAAACCTCTCACCCCTTTCCTTTCCCAGGGCGACAGGTTACTTGTTTTTCCACCTTGTAAAAACCTTACCCTTTAACTTAAGGACAAGGTCCGAGTCCCTGGAAATTAATGTTGCACCTCAGTAGCTTGATCCCAAGTTTTTTTGCCATAAAAAAGGGAGCAAGAAGTTAGTCTATAAATGCCAATCCCTGGAACACTACCCCTCTGCCACACACATGTGGTGGGCTTTTCCCCATTTATTATATGGGCTTAAACACATAATAACAATTACCTTACCTTGGGAAGGGGGAGGTGATAAACGTGACAGCTGCCTGTTAGGAAAAGAGGCCTAGGAAGGAGTAAGTTGGTCCATGCAGTACAGAAGTTTGTTGGCATTCTGCCCCTTTGACCCATGTTTAAATGCTTTTCCAGAACTGATTCTCCATCTATCACTTATTCTGTGCTCCCTGCCAGAGCATTTCACAGCTTCATATAGCTCAAGGCCAGGAAGCTGTTCACAGGGAATGGCCTTTTTATAAGCATGTTTTGCACTACGGTATATTATCCTTTGGAAACACTGCTTGAAACACATGTTTAGATATTCATGGTGGTGATAATATTCATATGCAATCAGTACTCTCTCTTTCTAAGCCTCTGTTGGGTAATTTCTTTTTCCTGATTTTTGAAATGTCTTAGGATTCTTTCTTGCAGTGGCTGACAGAAATCAAATGCTATTCAAAATGCTGCTCTCTCAAAGCACAGAAAATCATTTCCTGCGTAGGAACATGAAAAGCAAAAAAAGCAAGGCAAAGCAACCTAAATGAAGAACGCAGAAGTGCAGAAGGGGAAAGCCCATTTTCCCCAAAGACTACCCTCTTCTCAGTCACAGACAGGAAATCCTTTCTCAAGAAAGGCAGAATTAGTCACCAAGTGTACATGGCAGATTAGCCACTTCAGCTTCAGCAAGGACCTTCAGATGCAGACTTCTGAAGTTTATTTACCTCACTTAAATCCAGGGCACTGAGCTCTCAGTTCAAGAGTACATGGGGTTTGGCTCTCTATGCAGCACGTAAGGTCAGCCTTGGAAAGAGAAGATGGAATGACACTGCTCTAATTCAACATGTAATACATATTCTTACATGCATTCATTCTTCAAAATGCTTCCCTGAATAAGCTACCAGGTTCATCCCAAAATGCATTAACTCCGCAGTCTTTACACAGGAGTCTAACTCTACGGTGCAAAGTTTTCTTGAGATCCAGAACACGACCTGCCGGAAACCATCAGAAACTGATTCATTAACCACTCAGAAAAAAAGGCTCAAGGAAACATGGGGAAGACTGCATAAAGTGACTGGAGAGCTGCTTCCTGCAAGCGGACAGAGAGCTGATAAGATCCCAACAAATCAATGATGCATCAGAGCAAATCCCTAACTGTTCATTAAACACGTATGTCTTAACATAAAAAAGGACAAATGATACTACAAGCTCTTTAAGCAGCCAGAGTTCATGCCAAAATTAATAACTATGTGAATAACCCTGCTCTACAGTTTGTTTCCCTACTATTATATTCTCTATCTGGCAACAAGCATTTAGCAACCTCCTGGGACTTGCTTAGGATCATTATCTGCCCTTGAAATTCGCAACACTGCTCCGTACAAGGCAGGGAATTCTGGGACAACCACTGGGGACTGGAGAGCGTAAGGATTTAGAATGGTGCTCTGCGGGCTCCATGAAGCATCATGTCCAAGTATCCCCCTCGCTCAGCTCAGCCACCCCTCTGCTCCCCTTTGGGTCTCAATCAGCTGCCTACATACCGGATGATTACAAGATCATTGCTGTGTGGCCTCATGCCAGAAGGGCAACTACCATGTTTGGAATAATTTCGTATTATTTAGTATTTTCTGGTTGGATACCTCTGGTAAAAGGCCAAATTTAGACCTTATGTAAACTGCCGCAGCTGCCTTGATGGGGTTGCTGTCATTTCATGTGGGGTCCAATTGCACCCACTTAATTAATGAGCAGTGTATTAGTTACCAACTCTGGTGTGATTTTACAATAAGTCAAGTTGCTTTGATTGCTACCTAGTCCAACTCCTACAGTGGTTAAAAGGCTGCTCTGCTTGCTGAAGCCAGGCTGTAAATCACACCAAAAAAGAAGAAAGGCTTAAACGGACTGAGTATGACACAAACTGAGGCAGTAGGTGGCATTCGTTAGTCCCTGGAAGGCAGGCTCTGTGATGGAGCAGTAACACGTGAGTTGTGTATTGGAGCATCAGCACACATGGAATTGACGAGTAAAGGCAAACAACACGTGTTACACACTCACCAGCAGGAATCACAGTACCAGAAACGCAGTGCAAGTGAAGTTTTCTTGCTAGTTAGCTGCTTAACAAAACTATTATTAGCCTTGTCTTGTTTTCTTCTCAGAAGCCTGTTGTGAGGGGGGGCTCACACAGATATTGCGTGGGCACCTTCCTCATCGTCTGCCTGTTTGGGCTGGCTACCGATAGAGATGTCTGCTCACATTCATGCAGGCTTTGGATATAATAGATGCACACAAAAACTCTGCGTGCTACCTCATTAATGTACTCAGGACATTGGTCTTCTTTCAGGGAACGAATGCGAGTGCACTCATCATCCATCTCTTTGGCAAACCTCCTGCCACCTTCCTGCCTCCTGTGGCATGGAAAACTGTAATTCTAAAAATGGGTCATTTTATTGTAAAAACACATTTCCCAGGCAATAGTCCCCCGAGATCCTTCATAATAAAAGTGTCTTTTGAATAGGATACATATTGTTCTGCTGTTTCCCAGTATCAACGGCACGTTTCTATGATCATGGGCAAGTATGGTCCAACTGAAAACAACTCTCAAAGCATGCCATGGAATACAGGAATATTTCCAGGCCTTACGACAGAACCACATTATCTGACTGCTTTTATCACACTGTGGGTGGTGTAGAGCAGCCCCATGACTCAAGGTTCCAAGCGTTCCGGGCCATAGGACATGAATGCTAAGCACAGCCAGGAGGGAAGGACACCTCACCAAAGGGAGGACCACCTTGGCGTGACTCTGGACACATATAAGAGGAAGCTGCTCGTCCCCTCCATTCCCAGTGCATCAAGCCAAATCAGACTTAAACAATAAAGGCCAAATCAATTATTCATCATCAAAAGCAACAGCCACTAAACCAAGGATGTTAACCCTTCTGTAATCACCATTTTTTAAAACTTTCCTCAGCATCTGCTCATGGTGCTTGCCCAACTTCTTGGGAAATAAAGGAACAGTTTGTCTTCGGTTCTAGCTCACACTACATCCTTGTGCATTTCAAGCATCATTAAAAACATGGCCCAAATTATAGGCTGAACCTTTTCTTCTTCGGCATGATATAAGGAGCACAAACTTGGCACAGTCCTTACTTGAAGCCATCATGTGCAGGTATTGAGCCTCCACATCTTGTTCAGCCTCTGTGAAAGCACATATGCAATCAGTAGAGCTTATAAATAGGATTATTTGAAGGACTGGACAAGCAGACATGGGTCTGAAAGGCTGGGTCCCTTCCTCCTGCCATACCACTGCCCTTACAAAAATCACTTGCCCTCTCTGAAAAAAGCCTCTGGTGATACACCTAAGAATTGTCCAACATTATCACATTTGCACATGTCACTGGAATACCTATCCCTACAAAGTGGATGGATGGAAGCCAGTAATTTAGTTTATGAAGTACTGAAACTGGGAAGCTTTGAAGTCTATTGCTTAGCTCAAGTAGAAATCTGGGTTTTCGTTATCTTGAACAGAACTTACAGCTTCTTCACTGGCTTTTAACTGATACCCCCTAATTGTTAACATCAAGGGGAAGATTTAGATTTCCTTCCAATCATTAGGGAGATGCCTCAGCATGCTGAAGTGTTCTAAAACCTTCAGCTCTCATTGTGAAATACTAGACTTCCAGATTGGAATAATTCTGTCTTCTTGCTTCCATCCAGTTCTTCTGAGAGTATCACCTTTCTGACAAATGTTTTATCACATTACTTCTATCCCTCCTAATGCTATCCTGCATGCTTGTTATGTTTTATCATTTTCCTAATGAGTCATCCCTGAAGCTAAAACTATCAACCATGAAGTTTTTCATTAAATTGGTGCTTCAGAGTGAGGAGATTGACAGTAATGAGTGACCCTTTAGCTTCATCAAGGTTAAGAAGTTAAATACTAAAGGGCTGATTATTTTTCAAACCTTTCTAGCCAGTTAGTCCACAAGGCTGCTTCTAGCAGGGCAGAGCTGGGAAGAACCATAGGACTTTTCTCTCTCCACTCCCCAAGCTTGGGATATCCAGTTTGTTTCCCTGTGCAAAAGAAACTAACAACCTACCAAAAAAAAAAAAAAAAAAAAAAAAAAAACCACCACCAAGCCAACCAACCAACCAAAAAAGACATCCTGGAAGCTATTCTGTATTGTAGCTCTGATAGTCTGTAAGAAAATCAGGAGTTACTAAAAGTTTTGCTCCACACCATCTTCCTCACAATACATTGCTAGAGTGTAAGATTTCCTTCCCAGTCCCTTTCTAATCTAGTCCTCTAACTTCCTAGATTTTCTCTGTTTAACTTTATTTCCTACCTGTGGAAACACTCCACAATCCCACTCCTGGGGTCCTACGAGGAAAATACCTTGATCCTTTGGCATCCTACCTGCCACTTTTCAGATGAAAATGTCCTGGCAAAATTAGAACACACAGAAGGTAAAGCACCAATCCTTCAATTTTAAGATATTTTACCATCTCACTATGAAGGCAAAATGATTACACAAGATCAAAGGTGCAGAAAATCAGTTTTCATTAATCTGGCTATAGGTTAAGGGACTTAGCCAACTGCTGAGCCAACAGATATCATGCTTCCCTAGAACAAGAGAGATCACAGCTCTCTTTTCTATGAGCAGGAACACTCACCTCTTCACAAAGCCACGAAAATTCAGATTAGTGACCAGCCTAGTGTTACTGCTCCTTTTCTATCCACCCAGATGTAGCTTGGGCCCCAAAACCTCATTACCTGCATTCACTAATGTTAGTCAACTGACTAAATTGACATAATTGTAAAATATCCTGAGACCCATTTTTATCTCATTTAGGAAAATCCCACGAGTTCCTTGACAGCACTTAAGCTCCTTTGCTCGGATCTCTGCTGATTTCTGATGAGCAGCAGCACTAGCTTTGCATGTTAACAGGGGGCATGGAACCACCGGCAAACTTGGGATCCAATCTTCACCGATTTAACTGTCATCATTTGACAGTTGCCATTTCTCTTTATAGCATTGTTTTCCAATCAGTCATAAGGTAGCATTGGATTCACATCTTGTTGACTCTGTTGCCTTTTTTTGTTGCTGTTTTGCATTAACAGCAGCAAAAACAATTGCACAGCACCTTGCACCATTTTTTTTAAACTTTCCTTTTTATAAAGCAAGCTCTTTGTTTGCTCACACACTGGCGTCACTGCAAGTAGTGAACAAAAAAGATCGCCGTCACTAGAAGGCAATCTGGTATCCTAATCACACTAACCAATATTTATCTAATGTTTCCAAAAGAGAAAAGAAAACCACATATGCATATATAAAACCAACTTGTTCTTTGGGTCACACCACCAACTGGTGGTAGTCACTTGATGGTCTTGACGAGCTGATGACATTAGTCACCACTGCTGAGCTACAGCAGGACCTAATGCTACAAACTACAAGGGAGAGCGCACGTGAAGGCTCCGCACTTCTCAACATCCCAAAAACACACGGTTCACGTAGGAAAAAAAAAAAAAAAAAAACAAAAACAAAAACCAACAGGTCAAAAAAGAGCAGCTAATAAGACCTGCCTTTCCCAAACTGGATGTTTGGTCAATACCTTCATCTTATGCATAATCCCTTTCGGACAACATGGTTTTATTACTTCTAATTTCAAGCTCTTTTGCAGCTACTTATTACATACTACTTCAGTTGTACTCAAACTATGTATCAATTGAACAATATATATGTAGCAGCTAACTGAACTACAAAAGTATCTTTGTTAATTCTTGCCGAACTTTGCTATACAACCAAATCTTCAGGAAACACAGACCTTCCCAGTATTTGCATGGCAAATGAGTGTGCACAAGATATTACCTAACTTATGGTATTTTTATATTTGTTTGGTAATATTTAACTTTAAACTTCATTGACTTGTGTATACAAGCCTATAAATAGGATCAATATGGCATGCAGTGGCACAGTGTGTGGGACTATCCACCAGAAATCTATTCTCTGCAGGTACTGGCTGCTCTCTGAGCTTCTTCAGCTTGGATGTGCTGACTGCCAAATCATGACATACGGGCTTCATGCCACCGACTTGGCAGACGCTTCCTATAAAGAAGTGATATACGTTAGGACAGATTGGCCTGCACCAGTTCATTCTTAAAAATTGCTGCTAGCAGGTAGCGAGGCATCCAGAAACAAAGAGAAAAAGAGGAAAAAAGTTAACTCCTATTGCGTGGTGTTTGCAAAGCGTGCTCTGTATCGTGAAGCTACCTGCTGATCAGGGGCTTCTGCAGAAAAACTGGAAGGTTTTACCATGCAAGATCTTGGCAGAGCACTAGCTCAGCAGCACGTCCAGCCTTCACACATTGATTCACCCTGTCCTGCAATGGGCAGGTGGGTGAGTTTTGTGCTGACAACTCCTCTGCATGTGCTTAAATTCTGTCCATGGAAATTGGATGTCCAGTGAAAGTACATATGAACAATCCATGACAACACCGATGATTTTACATTTAGCAACAATACTGCTTACTGAATCAGAAGTTCATCAGATTGCAGTCAAGATTTCTGTTGAGCAAAGTGCTTGATATCTAGTTTATTGGTCATTTTTGATTCCTTCGTGGTAACAGTGAGGGTTGCTTGAGTGCAGGAGTAAAAAAATATCCCAGCTTACAATACGCTCTTCTTACAATCCGATTCCAAGACTTTTATTCTTCACTCTCTCAGAAGATAGACTTCACCTCCACAACTATGGCGATACAGCTTGGCTGGGAAAATGAACCAACCTCATTTGCCAGGCAGTAAGGCCTCAGAGTGTCCCTAGAGCTGCTCTCTTCTATACTAGGCAGTGTATGAACAGATACTAATGAATTAACAAAACACAGAGGTGTTTGCTAAAGTGTGTTCCTTGGGACCAATCCCTTTTTATCCTAAATGCGTCTATTTTCAGAGGGAGGAAAACAGACAAGGAAGTAAGGGACTTCAACTGCTATTACCACATTTTACTCATGCATAATAAATACAGTAAAATGAACAGCAGAAATAATGGGAGCTGCAAACAAGGACAACCACAATGATTACCAATGTTATCCTCTTCTGGGATGTAGGTTTGGAATGGCCACGGTACCAGCCTCCTTACCTGCCATTAAGTTATGTAGGTTAGGACCATGCAGTTGAGAGAGATGGGGGAAGCCCACCTATGTGGATACACTCAGTACCTGACAGAAGCTCTTGGAATAATCAACTGTAATATTTACTGTGATTGTTGTCATTTTTCCCTCTTTCACTTTAACTACACGTATGATTTGAAAGAATTTTGCACAAACAAAACCAGTTCATAACAGCATGGAACAGCTGAGAATGGTTTACTAGCTACGGAAAAAAAAATACATGTCATTAAATAACAGGGTCTGTAAACCCACAATTGCATTTAAATCCACCTAGGCAAGCAGATCCAGCCTGTGCCACACTTCTGATTTTAATGCATCTTTTAGAAAATAAGGAACTGTGCACTGCCAGAAGCACTGTGGTAGAAGTTGCAGTATTTCAGTCTGCCTAGCTGCAAGACTGGCAAGCAGCTTGCTTTTACTTCTGTACCCAGTGGAGATTTCACAGACAAATCCAAGGCAGATGACCATTTTCAATATTATCAGCTTACTGCTAGCTTTGACCGCCTCTGATGGAGGAGGTTTGCTGTTGTCCAAAAACAAAAGTGCTCATTACAGGATGTGTAGGACCCAAGACTGACAAATCACACCACTCTCATCATATCTTCCTAACAAATCCAGCCTAACACAGCACTTGTCTCTCCTTGCTGAGCGTTTCTCTACTGACACTGTAAGTTGGAGGCTCTTAAAAGTGCTACCTTCTATATGTGCTAGCTCTACAGGGTTGATGAGCAGCCACTGTTCTGAGAGGTGGCCTGACAGCTCCAGTCACCACACGAAATAAATGCCCACACATCTGATGGCAAAGGCTGTTGAACAGAGGTGTAGCCTTGAGAGAAGAGCTCATATCAAGGTGAAAAATACGGGGGCAAAAAGGGAGAAGAGGGAGAAATTAGCCCAGTTTGTGACGGAGAAGCAGAGTTTGAATGGATGGGGAAGCTATCTGCCAGAGTGGTGGCGACATACAAGCACGCTGAAAGTGGCAACACCAGTGCCAACAGCATTCATTAGAATTCTAGAGCCAAACTACTCTATTAATCAACTCTGATATCTTAGCTTGTAATGATTTTTAGACTTTTTAAGGGTACCTCTTTCATTCATCACTCCTTGTATCTACTGCAGTATTTTGCATAGACTGATTTTCAGGGACATGAAAAACAACAACAACAAAGTGAAATTTCCAGAAAAGTCCCTGTAGTGCCTCTGGGGTACTTACATGATCAGAATTCTTATTTTTTCTTTTTTCTTCCTCTCCATTTCACTGTTCATTTCTACCGCCAAGACAATTACTTCATTCCAAAGACAGAAACCTGCAATCTTCATTCATGGAAAGAGACCGTATACATGGTACCCACCTCACTGGGATAGTGTGCACGTATAAGACTGTCCTAGTCCTTAACTTTACAAGTGAAACAGCATGGGGAAGCAAAAGATAGAACAGTATTTAACCCAGTGACCTGTATTTTTTTCAGTTTTACTATTTATAAATATCCTGTTCTTCAAAGTTACCAAAAACATCCTACTTGCTTCTAGTTGTTGACCTGAAAAGTCCTGAAAGTAGAGGTTTATAATGGAATTAACATCACACTCTATTTGAAGGAGCAAGGGAAATATTTGGGGAAACTATACAGCGAAGGGCACATTTTGATTGCTTTGCTGTGAAAGGCATAAATAAGCCTGCTTTTCCGTAGCACGGGAGCTGCACAGCCACATGTAGCTGATTTTTTCCAGATAGTAAATTAGTTTGTAGCCCCCAAAGTTGCTTCATGAGGCTACAGGAAATGATTCTTGGACTTTGCAAGTGCTTCTGCCTGGCTCTGCGTTCAGGACAGTGTCCTCCCCAGCCACACACAAAGCCACCTGCACTGCACTGTTTGGCTGGTACCTCTTTTACATCATCCTCCCCCAGGGTTTTCCTAGCTCATGTGCATCAAGCTCTTAGTCAAGCTAGCTGTGCCACTTCTAAGAGGTGAAGTTACTCTCACTCTGCCTCAAAAAAAAACCACTCATAAAAAAAGACTTTTTTAGCATGTCCCACATCAGATGCCATCACAGCATTTGAGTCTTCTTTGAGCTGCTACTTGTCACAGTAAAACTTGACAATATCCTGTCAAAAACAGATACTCCAGGCCTATATTATCAAACCCAGCTATAAATGCACAGTTTGAGCACACTCAATTACGTTGAAAGGCTCCGTATGCACCATCCTAAATGTCATACCCAGCAAAACACTTACAGTTCTGTAGGAAAGGAAAGCCAGCATCTCTCACCAAGAATTGGAGATAGAGCTGAAAAGTCATTATGAAACTAGCTCAGTCCATTTATTTTCCTTAACTTGTTCCCCAATAATCTTCAAACAACTGAAGTGTTAGATGGGGCAGATGCTACCAAGAAGTAAAAACATCGGAAGATGGTTTTCGTGTGGAGATCCCTAGCTAAACTCAGGTGACTTTTGAAGACAAAATACCAGATCCCTGTTGTCACTACCAAGCTGCAGACTCCCTGCAAGTGAAGTGATTGCGGGGGAAAGCAAAGAGGGGAAGAAAACATCAGCTGAATATAGCCAGATCCCAAGTTATGCATGCAGAAAGAACTAAGTACCCCTTACATGATAGGCAGCTGAATTCTGAAAAACACCATCTTGAAAACAAACTCAGGGATCGCTGCATGTAACTAACAGAACGCAAGTTCCCACTGTGCTGCCGTGGGAAAGGAAAAGCCCGTATCCCTGGTGTATAGACGGGGGAATACCGTGCATGGCGCTCTCATCTCCTTGCAGGCCAGGAACGAGGCAGTTCTTAGCAGGGCGCACGGAGAGACTGCTGCTCCCAAACATCTGCATTCCAGAGAGACCAAAGGAGCTCAATCTATTGAGTTCAATCCATTTATCTCGGTGGAGACAACATTAAGTGGCTAATTACTGTCCTTAAATACTTGCGCAGAGAAGGAGGACTATCTGAAGTTAGGTTGCTACTTAATCCGAGGAAGACCTTACAAGATGCAGTAGCTAGAAAATTAAGTCAGAAAAGTTCAAACTGGAAATAGGATGCAAATGTTGAACAATGAGATTAACAATTGGAGCCAATTACCCAGGGGCATAGTAAATTCCCCATCGTTTAAAGCCATTAAATCAGGGTTGTTTGAAGAGGCTGGTGGGCTGGACCCTGAACTCCCTGGGGAAAGGTCTGTGGCTTACATTAGGCCAAGGTTTCGACTATGGGATTACAGTAATTACTTATGGCTCTATTAAATCCATTGGCATCGCTGTTGTCCCTTTCGTGGGAGAAAAAGAAGGGAGAACAATTGTCGCTGAAGCCAAGGTTTGAGCAGGACATGAGAAGTAGTTTGATTTCTGGACAATAGCAGGAGCCTTGGACTGGGAGCCCAGGGAGATCATTTACAGTTTGTCCTGACACGGGCGGCAGAAAGAGGAGGCAGTCATGGGTTTGCATCTAGCTGTAACAGCCCACACCAGGTTTCTAAAATGCATCCAACAAACTCACAGCACAACTGCAGTGCAGTCTTACTTAGCTAATCCAGGTTTAACACCTTTTGTTATTTTAATGCAAATAAGCAGCTTGCAAAGTGAGTGGGCGAGCACTGGACAGCCACCCCGCTCTCGGCCCAGCGCCTCCAGACAGCCCAGGTGGAAAGGCCTAGACAGGGACCGCGGCAGGCCAAGGGCTCACTGGTAACGAGCACCCGCAAACCCCTCGGTCACCAGAGGCGACAGGCCCTGTCCCAAGCAATGCACGAAAGAGTGGGTCTTGCTTGCCTCTTGCTGCCCTGGAGAGGAGCAGGAGAGGAGGTGCCTGCACCCAGGATGCCCTTCCTGCTGCGTCGCAGTGGCCTGGGCTGGGTGACCACCACGGGCCACCGTGCTGCTGCCATGGTAACCAGACCACCTTCTGGGCCACCAGCACCCCCTGCCCTCCCCACAGCCCGGCCTGACACAACCCCTGGCTGGCACTGGTGGGGGCACTTTTTTTTTTTTTTTTTTTTAATAATTATTTCGTTTAATTTCCCCGGCTCTCAGATACAACAAGAGGGGATTGTGGAGGCAAATAACACCCCCCTGCCAAATGCAGCTGCAAATGCACGCGGGCTGGGAGCGGGCTCAGGCGGGGGGCCGGCAGGGCGCCCTGCCCTCGCCGCTTCCTCCTTCCCCAAGGTGAGCGGCAGCCGTAAACACGGCCCCACTGCGGGCGGGCACGCAGGG
>NW_010587655.1:139735-154829 GCF_000705375.1 Tinamus guttatus | reverse complement strand
GGGCGCGCGTGTCCGCGGGGCCCGGGCGCCCGGCTCGCAGGGCGACAGATGCTGCGCACGGGGTGCAAGCGCGGAGCGACTCCCGCTTGGCTGCGCGCTGCTGCTTCGGAGACACAGGTCTGGTGCCAGCGCAGAGCCCTGCCCGCTCCTGCAGCGAGCCCCCAGCACCCAGACCCGCACACCAGCAGCTAAAGGGGGCTGGGGTAGGGCTCAAACCTCTGAAAATCGCTGCTCTAATTGCAGTTTCTATCTGCTGCAATCACAGGAAATCACTGTGCAGTGCCAAGAGATCCAAGTCAAGTAGAGGTTTGGAAGATGATAACTTGGTACCTTTCTTGATGGATAAATAGGAGTGGGATTTCCAAAATTAGCACCAGCTGCAAGGGAAACACAGTTTTCACATTAACTAGCAATATTGAAAAGCTTGGGGGTAGGGGTTACCCAAGACAAAAAAAAATAGTGGACTAGACGAACTAACACGATCTAATCCTTTTTCTTTCTAATTTACAACAATTTCTTTCTAATCAAACATCAATAAACCATAGTCCCCTGATTCATATTAGTGGATCCACACCTCATTCATTGTTCTGCAAAACACCCACTAAACCTCTCTGGCTCACAGGTCATCTCTGGATCTTGACAATCTCCCTCCCACGGCATATATCATTTCTTCCCCAACAGTAGCCACAAAGATCAGCATGTATTTATGCAAAATCTAATCCAGAATGGGGCTTTTTGAGGCCTATTTAACCACACAAGAGACATTTTCAATAATCTATCAGTAACCACTTTCTTTTATGTGTCAAAATCAACTGGGTTACTCTGAGAGACTGAACACCCAAGCGCTGGAGAATCTTGCCAGCAGAAGGCTGGCAGAGAGAGCTTCCAACTTGATCAGAAAAGGGCAAGATTTAAGGCACTAGCACATCCAGAACTTATGGGCTCTGCTCTTTACTTACCCCTACCTATGATCCTGCCACCTGCCTCAGAGCACCTGTTTCAGTGCTCTGAGGGCTGTAGGGAGCCCACTTCTCACAGCTGTCCTGCTCAAGGCGGGAATACAAAGTCAGGCCCACAAAGAGCGTCAGACAACTTCTCTTCATCTTTTCCCAAAGTCAGCGATTTCTACAGAAACATTGCCAGACTTCCTAGAATTAATACAGCTGCCATTCACTTCAGCAAAACTTCCCCTTTTTCATTAAAAAAGAAAGCCTGGGTGATGCCATTTCCTTTTGTCAGCAGCTCCAAGTTCACAGCGAGGCAACCACTAGCACTTGCAGGCCTTGGTACTTCCCTCCGTCTCAGAGCATGCTCAGCAGAGGCAGCTCCAGTCAGTGCAGTTTTCTGAATCTTTCCTAAACATAAGACTTTCCCTTTCCGGATTTTTTCCCCACTTCCAAATCACTGCAAAATATTAGCATCCTTCCCTTCCACTCCAGATTTCCAGGCCCAGCAAGAAGTAACATGCCACCAAAGGCGAGAACCAGACATGTCTCCTCCAAGTGGCCCTTTTAGTTTATTCATTTATTTTTAGTTCTGGCACTACTTCCAAAGCAAGAAATTTCAGCTGGGTAACTATTTAGGGCTAATAGTTTCCCCTTCCTTGGGAATCATCATTAGGCTGACTACATATGTTTGTTATAGTTTAACTTTATGTGGGTCCTAACTCTGAGAAGCACTCATATTGAAGGCAGTACAAATGTTTGCTCAGCTTCAAAAACTGTGCTTGGCGCTTGAAGTCACTGCAACATGCTTAAAACTAAAGGTGTGCATAAGTCTTAAGAACATCAAGACTCATAAAGAATTAAACCTCTTTAACTTGCTACTGTCGACCAGGGCAAAAGTCTAAATTTAACTGCAGAGGGAATATCTTCTGGTATGTAAGCTATTTCTCTATCTTGCTAAGGAAGGAAAACTCTTTACTGTAGCTAAAGTAGAACTGAGGACTCCTTAAAATGAGAAGTGTTACGATACGTTGATAACATTTGTACGTGGCCTAAACTGGCATAATTCCATTTACTTCAGCAGCAATACACAGATTTACATCAGCTCTGCATCTGGCCCGTTTTTCTTTGCATCGCTTCTTTATAATTTTGTGCATATGTTCACATCCTGGCTTCCCATTAATCAGTAAAAAACAAGTGAATGACTGAAAGAACGTGTTCGTTTAGAACTGGAAGCCCAGCCAGAGAAGGTAGGGTAGAGTCCTCCGCTGTGAGAGCCACCTTCAGCAGCTGTAGCGTTGGAGTGAGGCGCACCACAGCGGCATGCAGCGCACGGGGCGACGCAACACTGTTTGTGATCATGCACTTGCTGTACAAGCGAGAGAGCAGAGCAAACACTCACTGCATGTGCTGCACGGCCTCTCCTGCTCCTGCCACCTCACGCACCTAATGGGCTGTGCAGGCCACTTGCAAATGGATGCTCTGCTCAGCTGCAATAACACTCCCACACCATTATGCTGGGGCTGAAAACACCATCAGATAGAGAGATTGGCCTTTAAAAACCTCTCCCCTTAAACATTATATTCTTTCTAAAATGATTAAAAAAGAAAAGGAATATAAAGAAAATGCACAAAAGGAGTAGCATGCCATAGTGAGTGAACTCAGTATTTTGCAGGCTTTCACATTTCATAACAGTTCTAAAACACTACAAATCCATATGCTAGATGCTACGCCTCAGGCAGCTCTCAAAAAAAAATCACTTGAGCATATGTATAGGTGTGAATTTCTGCAGCACTGTGCAAACTCTGCCTGGCCTCACCCTGCATCTCTTGTCAGTGTATTGCTTCTGGCTGTGCTGTGACTCTTTTGGCACGATGAGAAGCTTTTGGTCATTGTTGTGACACTTATTTTCACCTTCAGTGTCTCAGGTAATGCATTTAGGTATGATTAATTTCTCATCCTGCTATTTCCATTTCACACAAAAACAGAATATTCATTACTGTGATTGTAAACGTGAGACATGCCCCCACAAAAATACCCTCCCGCCTTTTCCACAGACTAAAATGACCATTTGATGAGTCAGTAATTTATACTGTTTACCTCCTTTTATGTCAACAAAACTAAGATCTGGAACAACACATAATCATAATGATTACAGACATAATGAGCTGATTTATTACATACTTACCACATGGTTTTCTGGTGCATATTCAACAGTAACGATGTCAAATAGTATGACTACAGATCTGTTCAGACAACCACTGCCTACTGTGAACAATTAAGCTAACGTGATATCAGAGACATGGGGTCTTCTGGATCACAGAATACTGCCCTGGAACAGCTTGATATTCATCCAGGCCATTTGATAAAGTAACAACTGAGGCATTTCCATTTTCTATATATATTCCTTAAATTCTCACCAGAATCCAATAACACATGGTGCCAAGTGGTGTCTGTGATGCATCTTCATAGTGTGGAGAAGCAGTCCTGGTTATCAGCTTGCATGCCCATTATTCCTGAATTATTAAAAGAAAATCTTTATCATTGCTTGACAGTGCTTTCTATTGTTTTACCTATCATGTTCTCTCTTAGTAGGCTCCCTTCCCAAAACATGGAATTTCAGCCTTCTCAAATGTTTGGCTTAAAAAAGCCTTTTAATGCATCTGTTATATTGCTTACCCTGCCATGGGTCTAATATTGTATCAGAGAGCTGGTAATAACAGCTATACTTATCTGAATAAACATTCTGGAAAAAACACTTACTTGTAGCTCGTCCAGAGCTTAGTTTCACTCAGACGGAAAGGGTTCATCTGGAGATTTTTCTCTCCTTGTCCTCATAACTTTGATGAACTTATTAAATTAATTAAACTAAATTGGTTAAGAAAAAAGAGTCACTAGATGAGTAAATAAGCTAATAAATGTGTTACTGGCTTTTTGAAGCCAACTACCCTTGAAATAAATTTCAGCAGAACATGATCATGTCTGAGCTAACAGATAGTTAGAATCCTGATAACCAGGGAAAAGGAACAGTGAGAAATAACTGAAACTCATCTTTTTTTATATATATTATATATATATATATATATATCTTCTGAGTGATAACATGTTTCAGTGGTGTTCAGCATAGACAAAGAAGCCATTCTTCCATCCACATCTAATGGAAATTTAATGTGACATTGCTTTGTACCAGAAGGTTTGATTAATTATAGGCACTCTGAATTCAGGAATGGATGGGCTATGATTTTAGCTCACTCTAGGAGGCTTAGTCCCCCAGACCTAACTGTGGCATTTAAATGACAGAGTTTCTTTTTCTTTTTTTATTTTTTTTTTAAAAAAAAGGGGGTCAGAGTGCTACAAACTGGACTCTTGATCAAAATGAAGGCAAATGGTAATGCCACAAGAAGTGATCATTATCAGTAAACTGAAATCAATGCATCTGTGGCATATAACAGATAAGAATCTGCCTTAGGCAGCAGAGAAAGCCTTAAAGCTGATCTAAGAGGTCTAATACGGCAGAGGAACCCTCAGCAGTCACCAAGCTGTCACAGCTGGTTGAAGCTGAAAGCTGTGAGTAAAGAGGGCATCTTGGGGGCTTGCTAGAAAGAGACAGCACTGGCAGATACAGCAGCTCCCCTGTTATCACCTGGTGCTGCTAAATGCCCTGAGACACAAAGCAAACGGCTGCAAGTTGAAGGAGCCAAAGCTGCAGCTTTTGCTGGGTACTGGGAGTTGCTAAGAGCAGAATGAAATAGTGACATGAACCAGCCTGGATCCTAGCAGGATCTGTTGAAGCTCAGCCAGGAGAGAGAGAGAGAGAAAAAAAAAAAAAAAAAAAAAACACCAGAAACTTTAACTCCCTCTAGGCCTTGCCTCTTCACAATATGCAGAGAACAAATATTTCTCCTTTCCAGCAAAACTGTGTGTTTTTATGTTGCTGGAATAACAAACAATTTAAATTTATAGGGGTCTTTTTATATTAGCAATTTGTCCAAGTATAAATCACTTTTTATCATTACTGGGGAAAAAAAGCATAAATATGACTTGACATTCTTATCACCTCCTCAGTTCTGAGCCAGATTTAGTGTGCTGCTTGCTGAGAAACGTTTGGTGGCTAAGGGACTCATTTGGAAAGTGTCTGCAGTAAAGTAACCTTCTGTGTAAGTAAGAGGCAAGTTAAGCTATAGCCAACTCCATAAAGCTAGTGTATATTAACTGCCAGACTACAAAGGGTGTGTAACACTACTGTTGTTCACTTTCCTTTGTCTACTGTCATATGACCCATATTCTCTACAGAAGATTAGCATGTTTGAGATTTATGGCCATTTAGATTTACTACAGACTGCTTCACTATTGCAGACAGGCTTCAAGGCAGTGAGTTACTTGCTGAAATAACACTAACCTAATTCAAAAGTGTTTGTATTTGGTATATATTCCTCACAGCTATAGTCATTGCAGATTTTTTCTAATTCCTTTTAAACTAAAGCAAACCATGTGTATGGAGAACATGCAGTTCCCAGGAGACACTAGAGATGTTTTTTTCTACCGGGACAGCCCCGGTTTAGCCAGAGTAAGTAGTTGCTTCCCATCATTCCTCCTCCTCTTGGGAAAGGGTCACGTTGCTGACAGGAATCGCAGTCCATGACCTCGCTTCAGCACTGGAAATTCAGTTCTGACCAAGTAGTCTTTAAGTGAACCGTGCTAATGCATATAAAAACAGCAGCCTGTAACTGATGGCAAACAGCCATCTCGACAAGACATTCACAAATAAGCCTCATCCTTTGCAGGTCCTATTGCAGGAATCCTGCCCACTGTAACTTCTCTTCAGCTCAGGGCAACATTAACCTCTAACACAGACAAACACTAACTTTAGCAACTAAGACACTCAGCAGCAGCAAGCATTCTTCTTAAGCAAGTCTTAACAGGATTAACTTCCACTGAGATGAGAGAAAGTTTGCTACTGATACTAATGGTAATGTTTGCCTTTAAGTAGGGCCTATTGCTGCCTATTAAGCATCTGCATGCAATAAATAAACATTTCATATCATCAAGAGGAGCTGACATTCCCAGATGAGAGGGAGCAAGTGGTGCTTGTTCCTCCTCATACTCAGCTGCTTCCATGCAATGTCTGGCATGCTTAAAGTCTCCTTCACTGCAATTTTAGTAAAAACAACTCATCAAGTCTGACGGGTTCAAGGAGACATTGCCCTCTGGCAACATCACTTTGCAAGCGGCAACCTGTAGCACGAGACCGAGACATGCAGATAGGAAGAGAAAGAGCAGGGAAATGTATTCCTGCTTCACCTGCATGCACCAAATTGCAAACTTCATTTAAGAGGACATATTTGTTAGGCCCCACACTGGATCATGCTAGGAGAACTCGTGCAATCATTCATGAGACTCTTCGCAGTAGCAGTTACAAACAACACTGTGGCATTGGCTTCTTAAGACATTCCTATCAGACCTACATGCACATTTGTCTGCAAGAGCATGCGATTCCCCTGCTTATCCTTTGAACTTGGTCTCTTGCTCCTGAGTGACTTTTTTCCTGTTTTCTGTTTTTCTCCTCCTGCATTTGAGTCTCTTTATTAGCTTCTAGTTGTGCCAATCATCTGTGAGCAGAAAGGACACTGAATTTACCGTCACTGGACAATATTTCCAAATACATTGTGCCTTGTTGAGATTTCTATTAAAAATCTCAATTGTGGATGCAATCTATGCCTTTCTCTGATCTTCCTCCTCCTCCAAGGACACTATGCCAGATTTTGAACTCAAGTCCATTGCTGTGGCCTTCTTTCTCACCCAAGTTTTGCCTTTCCTTAACCCTCTACATTCTTAGAACATGACTCTAACAGATCTTTTACCCCACAAGCAACCCTCACTGTCACAAGACGATATTGCCCAAAAAAAACAAACAAAAAAAACCCCTGCTTTGCCCACTTTCTCAAGAGCATGGCTATCTGAATTTCAGCCAACACAGAGGCAGAGTGCACACAGTTCTCCCCTTAGCCACTGGTGACTTCCCTAAGTCACTGCCCATGAGCTTGCGCACATTCACCACTACCTAAATTAGTCAATGACTGCTGAGGGATATACTGAGACCATTCGATTAGTCTCCTAAAAAGTGTATGTTAATGAAGTATGCCTATTTATGAAACCATTTTAATAGGCAGCAAAAGAATTGTCAAAAAGTCTACTAAAGGAACAGGGGCAATTTATACTGCTCATAGAGGATATCGTTCATAACTAGAAGAATAAATTGGATATCACCAATGCACTGAATGGTTCTCTTGAAAGCAGTATGGGAATAGAAGGAAAAATAAAACTTCAACTGCATTAAAGTATCCATCAAAGAGTTCGAGGGCTCTTATTAAAAACTGTAATCAAAGCTAGACCCCATTGCACTCTCACCGTAGCTTACGGCTGGCAATACTCTTCTGATCTCAGCAGTGTTGCTAAGAAGGGATTCAGTTCAGCCGAGCAGTCAGAAGCAGATTCTTGTTAGTCTCATTTACTTAAGTTAGGAGAACAGTGCATTGAAGAGGAAACCATATTCTACAGTTACCTCCTTTTGTAACACCTGGTAGGGTTTCTCACTGGATGAGAATAGTCAGAAGCAGGTCCCAGAACTAAAACATTTCAAGCAGGGCCTTGACTCACATCGTACTTGATTTTTCAAAGAAATGGCACAGATGACCTAAACTGAGTCAAAGCAACAGTGAGGATTTGACACCTCAGCCTGAGGTGTCTATACAGCCTGAGAAGTTTCAGCCATTAGAGATGCTCCTCTAAATAATATGAGCCTTTATAGAATTGCTAGCTATATGCACTGCCTTCTGAAAGGGGTCAAGGTTGAAGTCCAGATTTCTTTAAAGCTTCTTAACTGCTTGGCACAAGCTAACCTTGTGTAAGGGAAGAGTACTTAAGGGAAAGGCAAATGTAAGAAGATGCATCCTGGGCCAGAAAGAGACAAGATAAGGTCTGTCACTTCCTTGAAACTCTGGGAGTTTTGTAACAATTGCAGCAGGGACAAGACTGAGCCCCTGACAACCCCTTGCCCTCTCCAAAGTACTGGAGAGATCTCACAGTGTTAAAGCACATACAGGTTTTCAAATGTTTAGCTTTCTGGAAAATACTGACTGTCCAAGCAGGTTCCTAGAGAGCCCTCCTGTCTTCAGTTACTGTTTTTTTCTGTCAATAAAGTATCATAACTTTATGTTGAAAGTGGAAACATTTACAGAAACAGTTTTATCAAATATCTTCTTGCATAGACTGAGCCTTCATATTGCAGCTTTTACTTACTGACTACTCAGAAGTCAACTTTTGGAAAACAGTGAAATGAATTGAGACCAACGAGTTAATTTCAAGTTTCTCCTCCAAGTGAGATGCAGCGTGTTGGTAGCATAATCAACACATTGCTTTTCCATATAAGTCAGCAGCATGTGGATTTCTTCTAGCATTCCATGTTTTTACTGACTCGTTTTCACCTGGTTTCCATAGAGGATAGCAATATGCTTGCTCTCCATAACCACTGAGCTCTAACTTGGTCCAGTCTCCTCCAGGGCACTTTCCTGGCAGTACCATACAGGAAATCTTTCCCCTGTCTACATGTTCCAGGAGCGAGGACAGCCATTTCTGACAAAACAATGTGGAGAGTCCAGCAGAGGAAAAAGTTTAACTGAAATGGTTTCTTCCTTTTCACTAGACTTTCTAATCCTCACATGCCCCAGGGGCCTCAGTGCAGAGAAAGCAGCTGCACCACATCTGTCTTGGGCAGCTAAGGTTTACCTAAGCCAAGTGCCACTTGTTCAAGCTCCTGAGGATGAGGGCACACTCCCTCCTAAGGTTAGGCCAGAATCTGCTGCAAAACATAATGTCTTTACCTACTTTGGGATTTTGTCAGTGCCCATTAGTGCTCTCCCAAGCAACTCCTGGGTAGGGTTGGCAGATAGGATGCTCCAGGACCATTCCCAGCAGCAGTCTGCATGAATACATCCTGCTGTGGAGGATATGACAATTTTCTAAATTCACTCTGGATTGACCCATGCCATTTAGCCCCATCCTTCCATAGAGGACCCCAGGCAGAGCCATGGCTTGGAGACTGCTCAGGAGTGTTTAAGACATGCAGCTTGAGGGCACTTGGCGCTGGCCACGGTCCTACCTCTGCCCTGAACAGCATAAATACTCATCTGCCTGTGCTGAGGGCTAACCCAAACAAAAGGTATAACACCACAAATGATTCATTTGAGCTGTAGGAGCTCTGTAAAGCATCTCACCATCAGTGCATAACAGACATCCGGCTCCCTCTAGTGAAGGGTGGGACAGGACTGAACCTCCCAGATCATGCACTTCAATTGGCCTAAGCCGATCGTTTTTCTATTCTGCTTCAAAAACAAGAAGTGGGCCTTTCAATTTCTATAAATAAAAGCAAGCTCTTCCCACAATAAGACATGGTTTAATTCAAAACTGAGGATGACTTTTTCAAGTTTTTAAAGACTAAACAAACCTTCTCAAGTTTCCCACCACTTCGTATTTACTGTTGAAGCAGAGAAGTTAAAAAAAAAAAATTAATGGCCCAAGAGAAATACATTCTCCTGGAAGAGTTAAGTGGTCCCACGCAAGAGAATAACTTGTGATACATCCTGTAAACTCCATTGGCACATGTTGTTCCTTATTTCATATTTGCACAAGGCTTTAAAGATAGAAACCCCACTCTCTGCCAGAAGGCAAACCCCAGTAAGCCAGTTACACACCAACAAAATAACTGCCAAAAATGTCACCACTAAGAGACTCTGGGTGCAGGTTTTAGGTCTGATCTGCTAATGCTATCATCTGTCATACAGGTATGCTGAACTGCAATTTTAAACTGATGCTGCAACGTCACTTAAGGAAGGTAAAGTACTGGGGATAACTATTCTAGACAAGTTTGTCCTGTAACAGGAAAGCATGAAGACCTAAAAATTCTTTCTCCAGAAGGCAGATGTCTCCAGGCACCTGGAAACTCCCTCAACTTTCTAACTTCCCTTTTCCTGCTCCCTGTGCTACAATTTTGGAGCCTGCCCTCCAAAACCCCTCTAACGAGAGCCAGGGATAAGAGGACAGGTGCAGCTAAAGCTTTTTGGAAGCTTTCTCCTACAAGAAGAGATTTATGGAAGAGAAAAGGACCTTCATAATTTTGGAATGGTCTCACATGGCATGTCTGCCAGGGCTTGCTGAAGTGCTAAGAAGCTGAGGCTATCACAAGGCTGCTCAAGACAAAGTTGGAAGGTTTCTTGCAGAAACCTGGCCAACTGCTCCAGGACCCTGCATACTTCCCCTTGACTTGTCACTCTAAAGGAAATGTCTTTACAGGATTCTTTAAAAGCATTTCCAACACAGAACTTTAAGTGGGTCCAGCATCCCTTTAGGACAGCATTGTATGATTTAATATAGCTTGAAATAAATCATTCAAAAACTGAAGGCTTGGGGATTCATACCCCAAGGAAAGGAACCTCACAGGATATCTCCTTGGCAGCCACCTAGAAATGAATCTTAGAAAACTTAAAATCTGCAACTGCATATATAAAGCTTGCCCGTTATTCATCACTGTTCTATTCGAGATGAATTCCCAAGTATTTTGTTAACTGGTGTGGAACTCGACTACTGAAGTAATAAAACAGCCCTGTAAAAGGAAGCTTTTTTTTTTTTTTTTTTTATAAAGTTTTGACAATTAATATTATGATTCAATACTTCCATTTGGTTGCAGATGAGATTTATGTTTTGCACACATAACACTATTAGACTTTAGCGCATATTTCTGTAACGATGTAAGTGCTCTACTATCTAATGTGGTAAAAAAGTCTATTGCAACATTTATTTACTAATAGCCTGGGATTGTTCAGAAGAAAAAAAAATACAAGCCTGGAGATGCATGAATGGGTTTGCAAGAGCACTGTTTGCTTTTTCCCCTGCAGGCTTCTCTTGCTGCAGGGAAATTTGATTTATGACGCCTCAACTCCACGTCTGCTCCAGGCTCGGCCTGTTGCTTAATTTAGCAGCGAGGCACCAGCTGTGGACTGGCTGCTGGGAGCAGTGCAGCAGCAGGGCTCCTTCTCCCTTGCACAGGGCACTTTCTCCATGAGCATGGAGATGTGATGTGCTGCATACAAATGGATAGCATAAGGCAAAAAAACTGCCTGTTGTTCTGATATTCATCAGCAATATTCAACCTCTTGCAGCTCTAATGACTCTTCTTTACACCTCCAATCTCCCTTTACACCAACCTGCTTCTGCAAGTCTCTCTCTAATTCCCTGCAGTTCAGCCTGTGTCCCATTCATGTTATTTTTGATAGTAAAGGTACCATCCAAGAAGGTTTATCTTGCTGACTTCCTGAGGCAGAGACAGATCATCCAAGCTCCACACTGCTTAGCACAATAAACAAAAAATCGAAGAGGATATGGAAGAGGATATGGCACAAAGTATTTTATCATCAAGCATATGTGCTGAGATGCAACGGATTCTTAGGCTTTAAAATTTCACATAGCAAGTAAAGGGAAAACAGGGCTGTGTTTGGTTAAAAAAAATTAACAGCAGGGCTGAAGGGTTTCACACTGCCAGAATCACTGTTTGCTTTGGTTAGAATTACATCTTAATTATTGCAGTAAGAAGCCTGTTTAACCCTGCAGCAAGCATCTTTCTGGAGATATATTTCTCATTCGTTTGGACAAAAGGTGAATGAAATTTCACAGGGCAAAGAGGAAGTATTTCCACAGTTCTAGGGCAGCCCTTCTGCTAAATATCAGACTCATTCAAGCAAAGAAAGTCTCAAGAATCCATCATAACAAAATCTTCCAGACAAATATAGATATTTCTATCAGTTTCTGCTATAATAAAAAACGAGGAAAACAATTGTTTACATAGCAGTCAAATCAAACCACCTTACCTTTATTTAGGATTAGTTTCTGCTCTGGCTTTCTCCACACTTGACCTTTTCTACTTCAGAGAGATCTTTATAAAGAACAAGCATGGAAAAAAAAAGAAATTACATTATCTTGCTGAAGTGTTAGTTAAGAAAGACAAGGGCTATGAAAATCATGTCTTTTCTTGCAGCTTGCAAAGGTCTGTGCATACTCAGAGTCACCTTGGGCAACAAGACCAAATATGTGATGCTCTACCCCTCCTACGGTGCTTCCTGTCTCTGACCTCAGCACGGCTCTGTCATTGAAGCTGTTGCAAAGAAACAGACAGAGCTGATGGGGCGACAGAGACAAGCTGTGACAGCTGCTCCTTGTGTGCCACTGTTTTATCACTCTGCTAAAAGATAATCATAATGATTATCCTTGCCCTGCTCTCACAATGGAAAGAGGTATTTTTGATGAAAGGAGGTAAAAACTTCATTTGGGCATCGTGGCAACATTTCAAGAATCAACAACATCCCTTAATGCAACTCTGAATAATATTATAATCTATATTACAATAACACCTAACCACAAATGCATAAGACAAGCCCTGTGTGAAGGGCTAACAGACTAAAAAATGAGAAGGACACTACAGAGGTGGAATTCATTTTTGGATAAGCTCATGAGAAGTCCTAACAGTGATGCACACATATATATGTGCATCTCATACCAGTATAGGGCAAGTTGGTTTCCTGTCAGACAGCTCTTGCCTGAGGGACACTGCAGCACAACTGACACTTCATCCAGCTTTCCTCAGCAGCAGTGGGGACCAAGCTCTTCCTGTTATTCATTTGTGAAACTGGTGTCACAGGTTAGGCCCTTTGATTTACTTTGTGCCATTTGTGAAGCCTAAACTGTCAACCAAACACAATCTCCACCACTTGGCAACTCAAGTGTATTGAGAAATGGAGCATACCCGTCCATTTCTCTGCAGCAATAATCATACTGCTTTCCTGGGCTTCCTCCTACTGCCTTTTCCTTTTGTTATAAGGCTTACAGATGAATATTGTTCCAACATCTTTAAAATTACACCCCTAAATGCATCAAGAAACACATGAAACATTCATTTATGCCCTGCAATTAGGCAACTGAAGAAGAGACACTTAAACATCTCTTCACAGCTTCAGCTGCCATGTGGCACCCGTTCCCCTTGCTGGCATTGAGCTTCCCAGCATTAAGAGACACAGTGTTCACACTAAGGCCTCACCATGCATCAGTCATCAGTTCGCATCTGCCTTCTCAACTAACTTGCACAGCAATTTTTAGAATGCGTTAAAAGATAAACACAGATGTTGGACAAACTGCTCTGGATAGGAAGCCAGATAATATCTTCTGCTGAACTCCTCCACCCAAGTACAGACATTCAGAGCTTTAAATGAAGCCTTCAGGAATGAAGCAAATATCTTTACTGCTGCTTCCTCAAATAAAAAGTTTCTGGGCAGGCAGTTTTTCTTGTCCCATAAAATGTAAAAATTTCTAAAATCATCTGTTAAACATGGAATAAAACAGTGGGCTTTTAAAGGCTGATGGCTTAAAAGAAGTCAATGAAAATATCAGACAATCAGAAACAACCTTCCCCGTGATCAAATGCGCCCCAATCCAGAGACTGCTCTATAATTTGAGACACCCAGTTCTATCCAACTGAAAAAAAGACTCGTGCTTTCTTCAAGTTTGTGGTTGTTCAGCACTCGCTACGTTCCTCTCTTTGGCTGCAGCTCCTTCATGCTTGCTCAGCTAACTCTTCGTGGACCGCAGATTATGAGCAATGGACCATGCGCCCTGTGGTTGTTTCACTTGCTGATACGAAGGAGACCAGAGTTCTGAGCCCTTATCCTACCTGATTTAGATCAGTCCTCCCTAATGATGAGCAAACCACCTAGGGTTTTTGATCACGAGACAGCAGATACTGTTGCAGTATCTGATGATTGGAGCTTTTTCTTTCCTTCCAATTATTGCACAAGAGGAAGAATGTCAATCTTGGTCTCCCAGAGCCCGACACACAGGGTTGATACGGCCCATCATAAGCCCTATATGGGCTACAGCCAGAGAAGTCTACAGGACCAGCTGTTCTGAAAGGTTTGTTTTCTAGAAAAGCTTATCCACTTCCTTGCAGCCACGAGAACACTGGGGCTAAATTTATACACAAAGCAGAGCAGGTAGTTTGTAAGAAACTCAGAGCGAGATAAGATTACATTTTCAGAACATATTAGTTATTCTAACAGTGTTCTAGAGACCCCTGTCTATAATCCACACAACTGGTGTAGGATCCAAGTGTTCAGTCCTGCTATCAGCGGAAGCAGAAATAGTCATTCCTCTGTGTTGTGACAGCAAAAACAGTTTGGGAATATCCAATGATACCACTAATTGCCTAGTGCTACACTAGTGTGCTGTGCAGAGGAAGGAAACAGCAATTTCATTAAGCTTTTTGTGCAAACAACGCACCTTTGTCTTGCTTTGCTCCAAAATGTTACTCAAATTTTGTAGCCTTCTTGCTAATTGATTTGTATGAACACATCCATCTTTTTGCAAACAGGTCACTGGTTTCCATTTTACGAGCACTAATAGTAACTAGAACATTCTATTTCTAAGATGACAAAACCTATGTGGTCCTCATGATTCAGCCTCTGGCTTACAAATAAACAGCATGAAGTGCAAAAATACGGCCCTTATGGCACTGAGTTCTGAATTGTAACAACCTTCATAAAGTATCAGCAAAAAATAACACTATTTTCTGATCTGCATTTTTTAAAGTTAATTCATACAAGAAGAGCAGAACCATTTTGCAACCCAGTCATTCTTAATACCCATGGATACATTTTCATTGGCTCATCATGTCATTAAATTTTGCCAGCAGAGCACACCAAAGGGAGCTTAGACACTTCGCCCGCCCGTTTCCTCTGCTAATCAGCCACACCAAGAGCTTTAGACATCTCTCTGTATCTACTCTCCCTGCCAGACAGGTGCTCTCCTTTGAAACAGTTCTAACAGATCAAGGCATTCAGACTTATGTCAGATGTAATTTCAAACAAAATTCAGTTTTCAGAGGTATTAAGCAAAGGAACCACAGGGGCAACTTGACTTTTGTGCAAGGAACATGAGCCTGTTTTGTGATGCCCTTTGTCACAGTGAGTAAACAAAATAAACAGTAATGATGCATCTGACAGAAATTTCCAAAGGAAATTATAGAGTGTTTCTAGTTCCATTAAGCCTTCTCT
>NW_010587655.1:102623-123681 GCF_000705375.1 Tinamus guttatus | reverse complement strand
AGAGGGGCAGGATCACCTCCCTCGACCTGCTGGAGACGCTCTTAATGCACCCCAGGATCCCATTGGCCTTCTTGGCCACGAGGGCACACTGCTGCCTCATGGTCAGCTTGTCGTCCACCATGACACCCAGGTCCCTCTCCGCAGAGCTGCTCTCCAGAAGGTCGGTCCCCAGTCTGTACTGGTGTCTGGGGTTATTCCTCCCCAGGTGCAGGACCTTGCACTTGCCATTAATTTAATTAAAACCTGTTTACTCAGGGCAGAACATTAGGACAATTAAAACACTGTCCATGCACAGCAGGCTCCTAACAAATGAGAGGTAGCCTTCATGAGTTTAACTGAATATTAGCACAAGCTCTGAGCACGCAACACTAAAACCCTGACACACTGAATTTCTGCCACTGACATCAATGGGCTGACACCACTGTTCACATACTCTGTAGTCTTAGCTTTGCACTCCATTTACTTGCTTTCTCTCATGTCCTGAAATGACATTCTCGATTTCCGACCAGGATTTCAGAATGAACAGACTCCTAAAGATACCGCTGATATAGCAGATACTTTTTATTAGGAGGTTATTTTTTATTTTTACAGTTAATTTTATAGAATTTACAGAATTCCCGATTAGTTCAAAGAAATCTCTGTAGACAAAAGTTATAATCTATTCCCATCAGTCCCCTATTTCAGCAAAAGGTAGAGTTAGAAAAAAACATACAAAAACAATTACTAGACTTTTGCCTTTTATGGCAGACACTCCTATTCGGTGTCCATGTAAAAACTATTGATGGCATCAGGAAGAAAAAGGGAAAAAAAAATAAAACCCCGGGGTGGTTTTTTTTTTTTTTTTTTTTTTTTTTTTTTTTAAAACAGCACAGAAGGTAAACTCATATCTCATCAGTTCTGCAGGTCCTCATCTGCCTGTGAAATCCACGGCTTTTCAAAATGAAAACAAATACCCAAAGACTTCAGTACTGCACCATGCCAGGGACACCTGGCAAGCTATAGAAAGAAGGAGAATAAAACTCAAGAAGTTTCCTTTGCTGTTATTTCACAAAGCCAAATTTCTGAAACATGCAAAAACACTTAAACCTTCTGCATCAGTATGTTGTGTCATCTAAATCACATGTGATTACTCTGACTGCTCTCGAATACTCTAACTTCATCTTGAAGTTGGTTTTGCTGAGGACTTTTGCCCTTTGTACAACAAAAGGTTGGTAACTCCACCCTGGTCCTGCCAAACAGTATTAATGCATGTTTAAGCTTAGGTATCTTGCTTATATCCTGCTGTAGTAGAGCCTGTGTTCAGCAGTTTTCAGATCCATCATCCAAGGCTTTCAAGTATTCCATGAGAAACCCAGAAAACAAAATTCTTTTAAGCAGGCCAGCAACAAGGAAAAATATGTTCTCTTGTTCTCTTGCACAGGAAGGAAGCACTGGAAAGACAATAAAGTACAAGCACACTTGACTCTACAAGCAATCGCCAGCTGCAGGTGTTTTCTGTTTAGCCCTGGTTATGAGCAGCTTAATGAAAGAAGAGTGTCTGGCAAAGCTAAGCAGAGCAAATAGAACTCAACCCTTTTCCTCATCTTTCATTAACACAATACTAAACTCACAGTGTTCTGGGAAAGATCAACAAGAAGGACAATAAGGGTCAAACATAAACCAAAGAGGAAGCATGGAGTAATTATGATCGGTGTCAGAGCTACATAGGATGTACATCAGATCTGTAACTTGGTTTCTGTACACCCTAGCCTGGTTATCATTAGGTAATGAATCACCACCATTCCTGGTGGTCCACTGATACCACAGAGGAAAGTAACTCACTAGTCTTGAGCTCTGTGGACATTTTGCATAAAACCACAAAGTTACTTTTCTTTTTAAGCTTTGAATCACAACAGAACTTCAGAAGAGTAAGAATAATGTGATTGAGCACACCAAGCACCCTGACAAGGTCACCTGCATCTCTAGAGGAATCTGTACTCTGAAAGGCTCATGCAGAAGCACCATTCCAGATGTTAACCTGCACAGCAAACCGACAGACTCAGATCAAGCACTCTGCACTGCGAACTTTTGTCTCTAGATTGAAATTAAATGCATAGCTATTTGAAAAGCCAAAACCTGGAAAATACGAGAGAATCCACAGACACCATTTCTTCCATCTTAGAGGCCAAGTGATACTCTTCAAAATAATTATCCAGTCATGTCCTGACTTAGAATAGTCAGGGTTTTCTCAAAAATGCACAAACAATGTATGAGAAGTATACAAGAAAAATTACTACAGCAGAGAAAAGTAGTAAGACTATTTACAAGACTTACTGTCTAAGAAAACATAACTGAAAAACATGGACTTATCTGGTTTCCTGTTTTTCTTCTACTGTATATAGAAATACTGAATTCCATGCAGTTTCATTATGCAGTGCAAGATCTCTCATTCATATACACAGACAGGTACCAACGGAATGCCATACTAATCTCTGCCTCTTCTCCCAGAGAAAATTATTCATTGTCTTTTTTTTTTTTTTTAAATGTAGGAGGAGCTGCCTTCATTCATTAGGAAAGCACATGCATTTACTTTCCTTATTTGGTAACTTTCCTTTAGGAATATCCATTAAATCCCTTTCCTTATTTTTGCAGAAAATCATCACACCCAGGGTGTATACCTAATTATCTTTGATCCAATCTTTTATTGTGAAATGTGAGTATGTTATTTGGGTCAAAATTTAAGTTCCCTGTATATGAGGTGTACACTCTAATTAAATTTTTCTTTCAGGTTTTATACAGAGCACTAGTTTAGTAGTCATTACCCAAAAAACAGTTAGTGGTGGGGAACCAGTGCAGAGTTGAATATCACACAAGACAGCAAATATTAACAACTGACATGTCTCTAAATTATATTAAAAGCTAATGTACTAAACAACAGCTAAAATAAAGATTGTATCTACAAAAGCATACAAGGCTAAATACTGCCTTAAAATACAGTAGTAAGGAGAAAAAAAAAAAAAAAAAAAAAAAAACACTGTTCTCCTGCTCATTTGCCCCATATCTTTCAGAGGTATATTAAGTTTCCATTGCACGGGTCTTTAGAGGACCAAGTTGTATGTATGCTAAAGAAGCCAGCATTTTATTAATGCAATAAGATGAAGTCACCTTACTCTTAGCTACTGATTTAATAGCCAGAAGTTCAAACACATCATTTTTCTCTTCTTGAGGCCACTTTTCCCAGTGTATTTCCCTATGGCAGTCTACAGCAGAATTCTCCTGACTCCTCTTGATGCTGCATTTATACAGATGGTCATTACGCACATTAGAGAGGAAAACTTACCACTGTCATTAGTCAGGTAGTAGGTGAGACACAATAATTTCCTGGTGACAGCTGGTTACAGTGCCAGAAAACTTATGTTTTGAATTAATTTTGCCAAAAAGGAAGGCAAATGCCTGATACTTTCTTTTCTTTACACTCCCAAGGTATGGTGTGCTAACTCTGCATTTGTTGATAGTGTTAGAAATAATGCCAGAACAGTATAAATGGAAATTTATTTGACTATAATTGAAGAATTAGGCACCCATGTTTACAGGCATCAACAAGAGATACAAAATGGCAAGCTTCTCTCCGTTTTCACAAGTGGTGAGAAGACAGATTTTTATCCCTACTTGTCATCAAGATGCATCTACAGACCAAACAGGATTTCTTTTTATCAAGTAGAACTATGCTAGAGGCCAGAAAAGACAGTTGCCACCTCACTGGCTTTTCCACTCCATTTCATAGCCTTGGACCTAAATCAATAGCAATGACAAATCTATATTTATCAGCCTTCAAGAAGCTTTATTTGCTCACATTTATTTCTCTTTCCTCTCTTTGCTCTACTGTAAGTTATATGATCTACATTATGTGATCTACATTCTGCTCTCAGTTATAGCTCTGTGATGGTATAGTTATTTACTGAAGAGACAGTTTACAGTCTGTATGCCGCTGGGGTAACTTGCACTCCAGTGCTTGTCCAAAGTTAGTTATTAACATCATCATGTAAGCTGAGCAAAGCAATAACAAGCACTTCATCCTCAGCATAATCCTTGAGTTTTTCCATTAACTTCCTCATAGGCCAAAAACCCACATTACTTTTTTTGTTGTCAAAAATTTTTGTTTTTCAGTCACAGAAGATCTCCTCCTCAAAATGACCAGGTCAACCATAATTCAGAATTATTTAGAGAACTTGAACATCAGAGCCCATCTGCTCCTCACGTACAGCTAAGATGGCCTTCTTTGAGATTACTCTGAACCTAAACAGGACTGAGGGTCACAAAAAAGCTTGGTATCAGCTTTCTGGCCAAGCCCAGTTTCCCATCTGCATTTCTCCAATAGTAATACACTAAGAGACTTGAGGAGCAACTTGAGGAGCGTAAGTTATGAGCTCACTCAGCTCCTAAGATATCACTAGAGGGAAAAGAAAGAAGAGGAAGGAAAAAAATAAACAAAAACAAACAGAAACATCCATGTGGTTTTAGTTGATTGATAATTCACACATCAAGATATTAATGTATCTTAAACCAGACACCTACTGACACTAAAGAGTTCACTAAAGGAAACAAAATTGCCTAAATAGAAGGGTAACACATCAACTACAGATACCTAAAACAGTAAATAGCTACCATAACATACTTGCATGGTGAATGTTTCTCACTTTATAGGCAAAAGATGCAGGGGAAAAAAAAAAAAAAAAAAAAAAAAGGCCACTGGTGGTTTTCCCCAAATGCCAACTCCTAACACAGCTAGGATCACTAGAAGCATGGCGGTTTGAAACCATTATCAACTGTATAGAGAATACAAGGCCAGGAGGACCATTAACACAACTACCCTGCTGCAGGGGGATGAAAATGCCATCCCAGAACAAAGATGGGCAGGTCAGCACGACTCCTTCCCCACATGACCATGTTACCTCACAGCAGGGAAGAAAAGGGAGAAAGGGAAATAAAAAGGCAGTAAAAGACAAGAGAAACAATCGAGCCACACTGACCACACAAGCATCAACCGCTATCTCCACACACACCTACTGATCAAAGCATCAACCGTCCATGCAGCTATTTATATAGAGAGATTCTCGTCTGTGATTGGCTGCAGTGCCCCCGGCACTAGGGATTGGCTGTCGCCAGGGGGGCGCTCACAAGCTGCCCTTCTGGAAGGTTCTACCTTCTACAGCACTGCCGCTGTTAAGAGGTCAGTTATATAGAGCTGTCGGAGAGCAGGTGGGGTAAATTGGCTCTGAATCTATGTTAAACTGATATGGGTATCTTGCCGAGTATGTTACAGTAATATATAACTTGGTTTGGTGGTGACTTGGTTTGTAAAGTAGTATAGTGAGCTGTAAAAATTCATCTTACAAGGAATGTTTAAAGCTCCTTTGGTATAAAGTGGTTAACTCATTGGACTAGTACCATCCTCATGCTTCTTTGCTTACAGTAGTCTGCTAGAGGTGATGCATCCCAGCATCGATTAAAAACTGTTGTCTGTAGTTCGGAAAGGTAGCATATACAAGCTTATAGCTACATATTTTTCCAGTGTTTATTTTCAGGAGAGAGACAGGATAAGTTATTAATCTGATTTACACCACTGTTGTGTAAAATTTTCAGGAAATTCCTGTTATCATTCCCAGTCTAGGTAATTTTACATAATCATCAAAACATGGTCCGTGTTTTATCTCATTATTGCACTATGAGCATACTTATGAAGTATGTGCCTGCTTCTTTTTTTTCCTTTGCTCTTTCCTTTCCCCTCTTTTTTTTTCTATATCCTAACAGCCTTACAAAATTATAAAATCCCAAATAAAATATCCACTGCTCTTACAAAATCAGTATTTAAGAACAACCTGAGCTGCAATGACTGTTATCGTATCTTGTAGCGTGTCAGCCATCTTCGCTTTGACTCAGTTTTCAGTCCAGACTTTTTTAATAAGTCTAAACCATCGGACTTTTTGCAGGCTTGGAGCCCAGGGAAACATCTCAGGGAAAACTCAAATGTGATGAAATCAGAGACTATGTTTTAAGCTGTTTATCATCAGCATTACTAAGGAACAACAAAACTATCATTTTTTTTTCTTGTAGAAATAATAAAGTCAGTCCAGATAAGGGCACATACTTTATTTCTCTCATAAACAGCCACTACACGTTCTGATACACTACTGCCATTTGAAACAAGCAATCTTTTTAGCAGCTAAGATCATAGAAAAGCAGTTTCAGACTTGAATGTGCAGGAAAAGTGGCATAAGTGCCATCAAAATGCCTGGCATAATACAGCATTTCAGGTTATGTTTCCAATTATCAGAGGAATCTTAAAAAAGAAGCAATTTACCTCTTTTCAGTCCACCTCTACAAGATCGTAGCATTTCTGCAGTTTCTTGATTGCCTCAGGTAATGGCTTGCTTTCTAATAGTGGCAAGCGTTAGGCTATGTTTTATCCATGCTGCTAGAATAAGGTTCTAGTATAACTTAGACTCTTGCTTAAGTCAGAAAATTAATTCCTGTGTGCATCTGCAAACATATTTCGAAGATTTCTGTCAGTTCACAACCTCAGTCTAAAACAGAAGCCTCAGAAACACTCACCTGGCAAGAGGGAATGATGTCTCATGGCTATCTGTACCATGATCCGAGCCTTAATTTAGGTAGGTGAGTAAAAGGTGCTAAGCAGGAGACCATGCAGGCATGTGTGTCATATCCTCATTTCAGGAGTTGAATTAACTCATGGAGTCTTGGAACCTGTTATCAGCCCATCTTGCTGATGAAGGCTCTGAGGCTTAAGCTTTGAAATATTAGAGTTTACCGCTGTCAAAGCAACGGTATCATAAATGTTCCTCGATGTGAAAAGGAAAAAAAAAAGGGATTCTAAGTTAGTAATCATAGCATTTGTCCTGTCTTGATCTCACCTCACACAGTGACCTCATGTAGGTCTGTCTTCTCGTATCAGCACAATTATGTGGAGATGTTGAAAGCGGTTCTTTCAGTCGTTTTTATGTACACATTATCTCAGCAAAACGAAAGAGCTAATGAACTTAAATAAAGAGCCCTCACCTTGCATAACACTCTTAAAGAAACTAATTAACCAGAGTCCTTGGCTGGATGACAATGGCAGCAGTTTCTGAACAGCACTCCCTAAGGTTTTTATGTTTGTTTGTTTTTGCTGCTTTCTGTTTTGGTTTCTTTTCCTCCTTGAGTTGTATTTTATGATTTCATGAGACAACGTGATGACTCTCAAACTTAAGGAGTTGAGGCACTATTTCATAACTTCAACAGGCCTATGTTTTGCCATGAGAAAAAAAAAAGAACAATGTGGAAAAACAGTAAAATTGTTGAAAAATAGTTTTTATGAGCTCTTTTTCTTCCAGGAGAGGACATTTTAGTAGTGCCGTTTTATCTTCTTTTTCTTTTCTTTCTTTTTAAGTACATACGCAACAACTAAATCAGCAACAACTCTAGTATATTAGGTCCAATTTTATACAGTAATACTTTTAATATGACCTCAATATAATTACTCAGAATTTATAGGTGTTAACCTTAAGGCATAAATTTTGCATGCAACATGGTATAACAGAGTTTAGATTGCATTATGGTTACTAAATGGGAAACTGATGGTTTCTTAGGGATCACTTTTCATGGATCAGTTGCATTCATTGTGAGAGGTTAGTTGCATTAAAAACATATTGGTATATAGTGTTTCAGAAGGACTAGTTTCCTGAAGATTTGGGATAGTATGACCAATTAGGAGTCTCTGTCCTAAATAGCTTTCTATTATGGGTTATTTGCCTTAACAGACATTGGCTATGAGAGTGGGTTATTTACCTCAAATCAGTTATTAGCCTCAGCAGATACTGGCTAGAATTCAAAACTGATAGTGAAACATTTGCTGTCTGACCTATGCTTTCGCAAAGGCAGTGAATGTGATCCTTGGAATGTGATCCCTGGTATACTCAGAATAATACCTAGAAATATAGAAAAAAATACCTACCTACTAGAAAAAATACCTACTCAAGAAAGAGTAGGTGACCATATTCCTATTGTGTGTCGCAGCAGAGAAGCTACTGTATTTTCCACATTTTTAAAGAGAACATTTAATATATTTAGAAGAGTTTCAAAGAACTCATACTGGTATCGTAATGTTAAAGAATTAAGTTCATTCCAGAGACTTAGTGACTTCTCAGATGAGGGAGAGATTTTAGAATATTAGTTTGCTTTTACAGAGTGTTCTCACTCTATAATTCCCATTCCCTCTCTATGTAAGATAGGATTGTGAGGAGACAGGACTGAGATTTCAGGCAAGTTACAGTTCAGAGTTGGGATTCTACAGGTTCCCACTGGTTTTTGGTTAATTCAGTTCAGAAAGGGTTAATTACAGTCTTTTTTATCTTCTTTTCTTTCATTTTGGATTTGGGTACCTCTTTTTTCAGAAGCTGGTGATCTCAACTGCTCAAACATATTTCACTTAAAGCACACCATATTTTTGAATGCTGTATGGTGCTATAAAAGTTGGTGCTGTAAAAATTCCTGAGTTAATAGTAAATCTTGGTAAGAATTAGATATTTTTATAAGACATGTTTGTAGAAAATACTGGAATGCTTACAAAAAAACCCCACTAAGCTCCAGTAGTTCTAGCAGACCAGTATTCTTAAAGGTGAGAAATAGAGCAGAATAATAGTAAACAATACAATATATCACTGATATTTCATGAGTGTTTACTCTCTGATTTCCTCTGTGTATTGTTTTTAGAAAATTGCTTGTCTTTTAAATATTTTGAATTTATTACATTTATACCTGGTTGTGGGAGATGCCAGCTGTGAAACTATTTTAGCCAGGCAGGAATGTAGCTCGTTAATATTTTCAATAAAATCAAGGCACTTATGCCTTCTTGAAGAGCCACAGTGGTAGATGAGGTAAATAATGACCCATATTCTCCATGTGCATGAGGTGGCTAACGGTATATCTCCAAATACATTACTGGAGATACTGCTGGCTTTACAGTAATTTAGTTGAGGGCCAGACATTTTGCATGAAAAGTGTCTGAATTAATAAAAGGAGAAATTTCATTGCGTTCCTACGTTCCTAAGAATTTCTTGGCCTTATCCCTCATTTAGTCACCTGTGTGATGTACCAAGCTCTTAAATGTCTATGTAATGTAACAGCTCATTCAAGGGCATAATTAACATGGAAAAAAATACTTTTTTTTTTTTTTTTAGTCTTGTAATAAGTCTTGTAATAAAGCCAATCTGCCTTAAGCAAATAGGCTAGTCATATAGAAAGTGAGGTAAAACTAAGAAGGGACTGAATGAATAGATAATGATCATCTCCTAACTTAATGGCTGAAATACATTAAGGAATAGATCAATTACTCTGCCACATCTTCTCTCCTTACCTACATTTCAGACTTTTCAATGTCTATTATTCATTACTGGTCTTGTTATTTTGTCATAGCTGATTTTACTGAGGTTGTGGCTTTTTTGCTGGTTTTGTTTGTTTGTTTTGTTTTGTTTTTACTTTAACTGCTACTGTAGTCCCTCCAGTTGCTTTCAAATCCTATTTGCTTCTTTCTTTTGTCTCCTCATTGTTTCTTCTCAGTTTACAGGCATTACTATCACGTTATATCCCCTATTACTCCCCTTCCACCTCCCATGGCTGTTTGAGTTCTGGCTCTTCAGGAAAAAGAATAGCCAGCTTTATTGCAAGGGAAGAGATGTGTTTTCTTTATCCTGCTTTTCTAGTTTTCTTTGGAAGGGTGGTTGGGGTGACTAAGAAGTTCAGTATAAAGATTGTAGGTAACATTCAGACTAATCAAACAAATCTATTGCGCTAGGTCTTGTTTAGACATTTCAGTCAGTGTCTTTACAAAAATTGAGTCTCAAAAACAGCTAGAAGCACCAGCCCAGCAAGTTACCAAAAAATCTAGTTTGGCAAGAGTCCCAGAATTACTCCCAGAACTTCTAGTGTCTCCACACTAAGGTCCAGTTACTTCAGCTCAAACTGCATATGCCAGTATATTAGCGCATCAGGCATTGTCACAGACCCAAATTGGCTCTGTGAGTTCAAGACATAAGACCAGTGACTTGCTAACATACATGCTACTCCATGCAGCAACATTTAGGCATCCTGAATCTCCCAGGATATTTCAGCTTCATGGAACTGATGGACACTTTTAACAGGATGGCTGTTCCACTGAAAAATCAAACAATGTCTTTTTTCTTGTTTTATTCGGAGGCGCATTATTTTTTGAAAGACAGGCACTTGTTGATATATGCCCATATCACACAGGGAATATATTAGTATATGAATATTTGTAGGTCTGCTACTGAAACGATTTCAAACAATTCCAGAGAGAGGAATTAATTCATATTTTCATTAGAACCCAGAGAAAATATTGGGAACATGGGTATGTAAGAGCTTATACAAAACAGAAGTTCAGGCAGGAATGAAGGAACATAATTTCCCTTAAAAATGTGCCCCATTTGAAACTTAACTAACTATATTGAAATATGCCATTTTAAATGATTACCCACCTTGCAAAATACTTCATTTTATTAAATTAGTTTATTATATAATGGAGGACAAAATATTTAAATTGACTGTTTGAGAGTTATGTTTCTGTCTAGTGTGAAACTTAATTTGAAGATCTCGAAACCCAGACGGATAGGAATTTCCATTCTCTGCTCCATTTAAAACTCAGATCATTTGTGTAATATTTTTCTGAGCTACCAGCCTTCCTTATTTTCATTGGTGAGCAAGCAAATTTATAGAAATAACTCCTGTCAGAGTTCATTGAAATTGTTGTAAATAAGGTGCTAAAAAGTCAAAAAATCTGATTGCAAGTCTCTGTGGGGTAGTGGAGAGATATGCATAGATAACACTAACAAACACAAGTTGAGCAGTGAGAAATGCATAATTATGCTGTTTCTGATGTTTATCAGGATGGAAGGAGCCATGAATAAAAAGCAGGCATTTAATCAGTGTCAGAAGACATGCTAATAGTTGCACGCTTGTCACCAGGCAGATATTGAGCACGTATCTGCTCTCCAGGATGCTGTACACAGCCCAGCATTTCCATGGTAGAGCTGTCATATGGCAGCAAATCAGAACAGAGGGTATATTCCTGGATGCACTCTGTGCCCTTGTGGAATGTGCTCAGAAAAAAAATCTGGTAGTTGGAATAAGGTCATAAACTGTTATTCTTTTGACTTGATGGCTCACCTGGGACTTAACATGAAACTGAGTTTTGGGCCACGTTATTTCTCCAGGCAGCACCACAGTGTCTCAAGGTTTGAATCGTTATTTTCAAGGCAGTTTTCAAAAACATATAGAGAGAAGGGAAAAAAAGCATCAAAGCCTTCTTGTACTCTGAAAACGTCCTCCATCTTTTCAGTGAGGGGCAGACTATAAGACAACAAGGAATAGCACACTCAGGATATCAAAGAATTCTGAGTTACATGTCAGAGTAAGTTAAGTTTTCAACACAAGGAAGAGAAAAGCATATTACAGAAGTAAAGATCCCCAGTAAGTGTTTGATTCTGTTGGTAGATATGTTTAGTTTCTCATTCAGCCAGAGGTTATTTCTCTGTCCCCTTGCCGTATCCTTTATAAATAACATAACAGAAACTCCTTTTCCTATTGTTTATGTTGTCTATTCATATTAGAAGCTGCAGAAGATGTAAATTCTCATCATGCTTGCCCAAGGTCGCATGGACTGTCCCAGAAGTTAGGTCATCACGCCACCATCTCAACAAGGAAAGTGCAAGACGTTGTACTACATAGAACTGCTGAAGAAGCCTGATTACAGCATCTCAAATACATCTTATATAAGGCATCTGAGAGGAAAATAGGTATTTTTCTGCAGTGCATGCTTTCTTTATTATGGCAGAGCACATAATTGATAACTTTCTCTGTCTCCCGTATGTTCTATAGAGAGCTATAGTAACATGGCAATGTTTATGCCTAATATCAAAAAGCCTCTTTCTAAAGAGGCTGTCAGGGTGTGGCCAGGCCCAGGTAGTATGGCCACGTCCAGCAGCCCCTGGCGAGGCAAGCAGGGCAGCCTGGGGATGGCTGCCAGGTTGGGCTGTGTGTTTCCACTGCAAGGTGGGGTTGGGCTAACAGAGCAGATCCCAGGTGAGGCTGGAGCATCTAAATGCTAACCAAATGTTTTGTGTGCACTGGAAACTGTGACTAAAATAAGCACATTTGTTTGGCAGGATTTTTCAGATAGAAGAGTTTGTACCTAATGCAACAACCACTGCCCCATCTTTTCGGACCCTGTGACCTATATGGCTGTTTGAATCCTAAATTCAACCAGGTAAGTGCTGGATTTTCTAATGTAACCACATAAGGTTTGTTTTGTCTGCTCTCACCTTTAACTTCACAGATTGACTCTCAAGTGCTAACAGCTGCAGTTCCAAAATGGTACATGTTTTGGAAAAGGTAAGCTATTTAGTCCACTGCTAAATTTCCTAAGTGTGCTTATTTCATCTTTTTTTTCATCTCATTTTAAGGAATTAATAGCAATCCCTACACTGACCATGTTAAGAATATCATGTCCTGTCACAACAGAATAAAGAATTGGTGGTAAAATGTAGAACACATAGTCGTGGTTAATCATAGAAAATGATCCTCTGGATGTTTTAGAGGATAGCATTTAAAAATACATATATGCTGTTTAGGCCTGTAAGAATGTTGCTATGATATTGCTGGCATTGATGGAATTTGGAGCACAGAAAATAGAATTTAATAGATGTGTTTTCCGAAACCATGATTATAAGACATTTCTACTGCAATGTTGCTTTCCAGGGAAATACTTTGCATAGTTGTATCAAACTGTTCAAGCTGCAGCACCCAGAAGTATCTAAAACTGTAAATCTAGTTGCATAATACAAATGCAAAAATCAAATTACGAAACATGAGCACATGTGATCATCTCAAAGTAGAGCTGGTGCTTGAGATTCCATGCAGTAGCTATGAACAAAAAGAAAGATACCTTGAGGTAGCATATGCTGATTATAAAAATTAGTTATCCACCTTTCAGTGTAACACACCTGTAACACACCTGTAGGTTTATAATAAACAGGTTTATAATAAGCAGCAGTTGTAAGGTTTGTTGGCTTTGGGGTCAAACTCGGCTTGATAGAGAAGTGTGAGTAGTTGAAAAGCACTCTGATACCAGACATCTGTTGTGCAGAGGAGCACAAGTCACTCTAGTAGGGCCAAATACAGGTGTGTGTTGGCACACAAAAACCGGGGAGTTGTTCAAGTGCTGCTGAGAAATGCAGTGAACCTCAAATTAGCCCAGGTCCAGGGTGTGCTCCAAGCATCACTTCAGCAGTGCTTTTCTAGTAAGATCCCCCTGAGACATGTGATAATGTTGAACAGTTTAGGCCATCTCATATTGATAGCTGGAGGTGACCTTGAAATTGAACGCAAGCCCATCTGTCCAGGCTCTTCAGAATTTCCCATCTCCCTTTCTATTCACTGCATGCTGTCATTTAACCGTTTAAATCCTTAATCCTCCCAGATGTGTCTAGAACAGCTCAGAGGAACTGCTGCAGAAAATATGACCTTACACACCCAGGCAGCAAACATCTCTGACTTCAGCTGCAGCATGTGCAACACTAGATTCACAAATCTAATCCCACCTCACAGAGGCCAGCAAAGCTGAGCCTGTTCTGGACATGGAAGAGCAAAGCACCTCTTTACCTGAGACAGGAAAGCAAAATATATAGGTAGTGAGGAGTTCAGCAGTGATGTAAAATATGCTTTGCTTCGTTAGCTAGTTTTTCCTGTGGTACTATATGCTGAAGAGTAGGATGGCTAAAAACGTCATTGTTCAGTTAATGCACTTCCAGTAGTTTATAGCAAATGCTTACATGATTTCTTCTTTCAAGATATATCTTACTTCTTTAAGGACAGCATGGGTCAATTCAATCTTGGTGTGATTTTAGTGGTTTCAATGGGGTTGTAACCTCTTTATGACCAGGCTAAAATTGTTTTTTCGTTCTGTTTCCTTTTTTATTTTTGACCAGCCCTGGATCCATTGTCCTGGCTTTTAACTCTTGTACTATGACAACAATTGCTCTGTAGAATGCTTTTGTTGTCCATTTGCAAGGGGTGACCTTCCTTTTCCCTTGGCATGAGTCCCCAGATGGAAATGTAATCTTATACAGCTGAATGATTTTCAATACACAGACAAAAGTAGAGTGAAAACCTTAGCATTGCTATTAAAGTGGCTCTTTATAAACAATTACTTGTCTTAATAGGGATTAATTTAAGAACTAAGCTATTATTGAATGAAACTGGAACCACTGCAAAGCCTGTCTTGCAGCTGTAATTTTCTCCTGCAAATAGAGTTGTGGAGCTACAAATCAAGTGAGACACTCTTCACGGAAAGGAGTTGCATTCGGACTGCAAATGTAGAAACAAGTTGTGCTCGTATTCATGGGAAGATTTTATTTTTTTAATAGAGACTGCAAATAGATGATGACATACATAAAACATATTTTGTAAGCATTTTGATGGCTTGAGCTAGCAATAGAAACTTTACATACAGCTTCAAATACAGGAAAAATAACCAGAGTATGCAAAACACTGGAACAAAGCAGAACGAGCTAGATAATCAGTTTTATTCAGTGAATTTTTGTGCACAGACAATTCATTAAGAGGAGCAACAATACAAAACCAGCAACTCGGAGAGGCGGTGAGCTAGCATAATCAGTCAAGTTAAACGCAACCTTGTGAACCACTAATCAGATTACATTTCAGTGAGCTAATCAATACAATATTGTGATTACATGGAATTAGAATAGATGATTTGAATAGAAATAAAAGTAGTCATTTTGATGGAATTAACAACCTGTCTCTCCTCATTTTTACATTTCTTAAAATTCAAGCTTCATGGCAGTAGATTTCTGCTATCTTCCAGCTGTTTATTTTCCACTCACAAAGCATGCAGAGGTGCATACCTGTTTACTTAGGAGCTGCAATGCCACAAAGATGCCAGTAGCTGAGCATCTAACTGCTGGGTTTTGGACCCTATGATGTGTCCGCATTGGTAGTCTTATGATAGTGCCAAGCTCCTCTGTTTCCAGCATCACCACTGCCTTATGTGTCTTGAAGCAGAGGCTGTTCTCCTTCCCCAACTTCTCTAGAGAGCTCCAAAAATGATTCTGAGGTTTTTTAATGACTCTCAGTTTTGTATGGGATTCACTGTATACTCAGTGAGTGATTACCCCTGAGCAGTATGGTTTCTCATAAAGTATGTGCACAGTCAGGAGGATTGCTAGTATAGATGCAAAACTCCTCCAGATTTTTGTTCTGTTTACTACAAGAGTGCCTACGTATGATAAGCAGGTGGAATAGGCAGATAGAGTGCATGACACAGTGTCAGATACAAAGTAGTAATCAGTTCAGAATTAAACAAGCACAAGTACAATCAAGGAAAGGAAATACAATTAGCTGGAAATATAATAATTTCAAGACCGTCATTTCTATAGATAATCACTTGTGTACACTCTCAATTTCTATTTATACTCCTGGAACACAGCTAGCTTGTGAATAACCCAAGCAGAGGGAGATCTCTCGTTCAAAGGCTGTGCAAAGCATTCAGGTGTCACTCTCACATAAGAACATGACATGTCACGGAATTCCCTCCATCAGCAGGCAAGCACAAGAGAAATCTTTTAGACTATCAAGCTCCATCTTCAGTCACTTAAAGTAGTTTCTTCCTACACAAAGACATGCAGAACTGCACTTGAACCTGTTTGCCCTTGAGCCAACATCATCTTCTAATGTGTTTCTTTTTTTGCTGATAATATTCTTTGTGATACCTGTAGTCAAGGTTCCTATGTAATGGGCTGAGCAAAGTGAAATCATTCACAAATCTCCTATGGTAAGATTTCTACTGGTATTCCCTCTGCTCCCTTGTCTGTAACAGCGGTACTTTGTATCACCTTTTCTAGTATGACTATCTTTCAGCTCTGGCTGTACAGAGCATTTCTGATGAAACCTCTCTCCTGACTCTTGAGAATGACTTTACTCTATCTCTGCTGGAAATACCTGGCTTGTTGTATCCTGAGATCACATCATTGCTTTTTTTCATGCCACTTAACTTTTGGCAGTTCACAGTCCTTCTGTGATGAGCTAATACACACAGGTCTTTCTTGTCTCTCATTTCCAGCTGACAAATGTCATGCCTCCAGCAGAATTTCTACCACACAAGTGGTATTAGCACATTTAATTGAACTGCTGTTTCTGCGGTGCTTAAGGTTATTTAAGTTTCTCCTGTACAGTTTTTTGGTCTCGCTATCTACGAACACATTTCACTAATACATTCCTCAAAATTCACATTCCATCAAAATTTCTGTGCAAGTATTAGGAAAGATCAGCCCAGCATCTTTTCCTTGTTATCTCCCCACAGTCAGCTGTCTGCAGATTGTCCACTGCTTTCCTTTCTTGAGCACCTTTTTACCACTGTATATATATATTGTATTATGTCAAATGTTCTTTGGTTTAAACTATTTATTTCTGCAGGCTAGGTTATTTTCAGCTGCAATCTTCGAGGAAAACTGAGGCAAACTGTACTCAACTTAATCCTACTCTTTCTACAACACTATCCGTTTCTTTTTTGTTCCTTTTTTTTTGTCTCCACAGTGCTTTGTTCTAATTTCCTTTGCAAGTCGATATCAGCCTGAGCAGCAGCACTTTTTACTTTATCGTTATTCTGTGATCTCCTAATATCCTCTTTTGTGTCCCTCTACTGCAAGCTTTCTTCCCTCTTCTACTAAGATAAATAGCAATCAGATTATTGTTATCACATTTTAATATATGAAAAGAGAATGCAGAGAAATGCGATTGAAATCAAATGTAAATGCAATTTTTCAAGCAGATCATTGTGAAATGGCTGCTGGCATCAGCCCATTTTCTTTCACAGTGCTGGTCTCCTTCCATCCATCGCAGGCTAGGAATCCTCTTCCTGTCTACAGATGGTCAAAGCTTTTGCAATTGTTCCTCAAAGTGGATTCCCAAAATACTTCATATGACTTTCTATGCTCTGCCTGACATATATTTGAGTGTGTATCAAACAAGAAACTTGGAGGAGTTCCTGGAAAAGTACAGCAACTGAACATGCACTGTGAGGAGAATGCTCACTTTCCATCTATGTTCAGGGAGCACTATCTTGTTGCAACAAACCATTGGCTGCAAAAGGCACGTTCAGGTCATTTGGTTGTTCTCTGGTAAACTCTACATAATAACAGGGTAGGAAAATAGCACATTTAAGGAAAATAATGGTGCAAAATTGATTTTGTCTGAAGACAGAAGGAGGATCGGACAGGGGTTGACTAAGCCTTTGAAATAAAATTATCTGTCTTCTGTATCAGTTCAAAGCATAAATAGGACTTAATTCTACACGTGTGACTTATACCTTTGCCTGGAAATGTGATTTTCTTGAGATGCAATTAACATCTATGTTAGAAACAGAAAATTCAGAGAGTCTTAGTTTAGACTTACGGTGAAACATGCATGATATTTCCATCCAAAGTTGCGTTAACGTTTCTGCCCATGAGACATCATTACCTTGTAAATCCTTGCGTCTTTCTAAAACTCAGAACACGTGTGAGTCAGTTGCTCACAAAAATAATTAAGTTTTAATTAGCATACCTATCACATGCAATTTGTGCACATATGTTTTACAGCATTTTACATTTTATGGTTTTCCCAATTTATTCTGTTTTAATTCATTGTATAATGCAAGAACAGCTTTCCTACTCTTTCCTAGTATTAAGTTTTATCTTGACTAGTATTAAACTGTCAAACAGAAAAATAAAATCCTGTCAAGAAGTGTCTGTGAGGTGTGATGTTGAATACTGATGCTTTGGTACAGTTTGTTTGCTAGGATTCTGTATCTTGTTGCATTGCTTGGGATATTAGGATGTTTCTCTTTGAGTTATATTTTGTCATGTATACACACAAAACAAGCATACCTTTTCTAATTTATTTTACATTAGATTCAAGTTAATGCAAGAACAACCCACATGGTAAGTTTAGGATGCAATAGATGCCTGACTGAGCATGTATGAGGCTGCTGAGGTACTTAATAGTGCATAAAACAGTTAGGAAAATAATGTATGAGTTTATAGCTTTGTCTATAAATGTCTGAAGAACTTTTCTCTTTCCTTCCACATTCACCATTTCAGCACTTTTCTGGCTTTTCATCTTTCACTCACATGATGCCAGAATCTGCATGTATAAAATACAACTCCTCCAAATGTTTGGGAGAAAGAAGGAACCATTTTCACTCTTCTTTACCCGCCATTTTAGCTAGCAGTGTATTAATACATATATATACTATCACATTAATTTGTTACCTGTGCAAATATGCAGCTTTCCTTAACAGCTGGTCTTGAAGGCATGTGAAGATCACATATCTTTTCTGATGACTAAAAACTGCTGGAAGAGTCCACATGTTAAATGACTGTGGTTCCAGTGCTGGGTAATGATAAATCATATACATCAGTCATTTTTGATCGTATTTTGCCTTTGGTAATTGTGACTAATGAAGATTGATCTCCTAAATCCTATCCCTATTCACTGATTTAAATTAAATATTTCTTAGCCTTCGCATTGATCTGAAAATGCTACTGACATGCTTCACACACAAAGGATTTTATTGCATTTTTAAAATGTATTTTATTTTAAATTTTAGTTCATTTTATTGCATTTTTTCCCTCTTTGCTGCAGAGTTAAATGACATAGATTCCCTCAGTAAGGTTACACTTGAGGCCTGTGGATTTCCATACCTCCTTACAGGGATCCATACAGTAGGTGCCAAGAGGTATGGCTGCCTGCCAGGAGCCCTCCATACCTCTTGCTCCCAACAGGCATCTGTGGCTTTTTTTTTTTTTTTTTTAGCAATTTTGCTTTTGGAAGCCATCAAAGTGGATTGAGAGTGAGCACTCTCAAGATGGAGCTTTCAGGAAATACTTTCCTTTGAACTGTTCTGACTTAAGTGATTTTACAAGGTCCTTTTTATCTCTTAATTCCAGACTCATTCATTATAAATGTCTACTGTTTGTCTCTGGCCCATGCAGTGCTTGCTCTGCAGCGACCTGCTCCGCTGGGCTGCTGTTACAGCAGTTAGCTGCATTTCAGGCAGCTGTTTCATATCCTCCCTACCCAGGAATCTGTCTTCAGTGTACCTCTGACTCTGGCCAAGCATCAGATTAGGTCTCGTTAATTTCGGTCACTTTTGGTTGGTTCACTGCTTTATAACAAAATTATTACAAAATATCAGAGATTCACTTCAGACAAAACCTTTGATTATAATAACAGAGTAAAACAGTAAAACCTTGCTATCAGCTTTTTTTCCTTTTCATATTTGTAATCTCCTAAGTCTGACAGATGAAATGACTGAGACTTATTAAAGGTAGCACTCTGGGGAGGATTCCAGAGAACTGTCTGTAAACATGCAGTTTTGTAACTTAAGCAAGATAAATGACATGCTAATTTAAAGGAAGCTTTTATCCCATCAGGGCATTTAAAGTGAAAATTACTCCAGGGGATAGATACCAACTCATTTAAATTTACATTAACTTCACGTTAAGAACACAGTTAAGATCACAGTTGTCTTACAAATTGTTCATAGTCCTTGACATCAGAGCAGCACACTGTCCCAGTGTCTCCATTTTGTCTCCTACAACGGGGATATATCCTTGTAATCCTTGTCCTGTCATTTTTGAGCAAGATGAATGTGAAATATGAGGTGTAATGTTGCCCTCCCATTTCAGTTGTACTGGCTAGCAAAGCTGAGCCTTGCCTTGCTGGACCTGGTTATTTTCCCTGTGCACCTTTAACTGACAAAAGCGTGATATAATCTGCAGAGTGTTCTGTGAATGTATGTCACTTACTTTTTTTCCGAACTTTATCCGAGGATACTTGTAATCATCCACATGGGAGAAGCTGTCAATTTTTTAAAACTCTCCAGGAGACCTAACAGTCTGAGTTGCATTTTGCAAAGAAAAGGAAATCTCACTATATTACACTACACAATGATTCAGACAATTTTAGATAACGTTATCTTTGGCTGTGTTTCATACAGCAGGTTCAGGCTACATAAGCAAGTGTAGCCATTGAAAGAAGCAGTTCTGCCCTTCCCTTCTCTCATCGTTTATCTTCACACCCAAATCCCCACTTTTCTTGTGATAGCACAATTCTTTCCAAAAGTATACTGGGGAAATGAGCAGACTGAAAAATAATTTTGTTTGCTTTGGCCAGGCTGTTTTTCATTTCATGCAGTCCTGGCTCTCACCTGACTGCACAAATACTTGACTAGTGCAAAGGCAGGGCTGGTTTGAGAAAGAGGTTGTAGGTGGATAGCATTACATATTTCTGTGTAAGCACCGATTCAGCTTCAAGTGTAGAGGAAGCTGCTGCCTTCACCTCTGCTGACAAAGCATTTTAAGGCCGGTCAGTCCACTGGCAGGTGTCCTCTGTCAGCATCCCTGTTCCCAAGGGAGGATTACGATCTCGTTGCAAGTGCTGTGCCACACCATGGCACACTGTGCAGTGATTCACATTCAGGGTTTGCAAAAGAAAATGAGACTGCACATTAGCACTAGTAAACAATCTGATGACAGCAAGAGAGAAAGAGGCATTGGTCTATAAGTAGCCTGAATAACAAGGCTTTCTCATCCCATAAAATTCGTGGGTTTTTTTGTATGTGTGTATTTCCCCGGAAAAGCCCTAATTGCTTTTTGTACGGGCCTAGTGTTTCGGCTTTTGAAACTTTGCCTAGAGGGAGCCATTATTAGGAGGTAATTATAAAAAGGGGCTTTCTAATCTCACTTCTGAATGACAATTTTGTACTGGCTTTGATATCTCTTTTTTCATTCCTTGGCATTACAGCAGTAAGAGAGCAAAAGAAATTGTACTTACGTAAATCTGTGAAATAGAAAAAGTTGTGAATAAAACACAGAGCACAGCAAGTCATTTAGGAAAATACTTTTATCTCCACGCAAAGACCACAAGTCTGCTTCTCCTGCCATCCATTAGG
>NW_010587655.1:81848-102602 GCF_000705375.1 Tinamus guttatus | reverse complement strand
TATCCATCTATTAGGCTCATGATGAACAACCTCAAAACTGGGCAGTTGAGCAGCCAAAGCACCTGAAAATGACAGACTGCTGCTCGAGTTAGAGGAGAAAGTGACTTTCTGCATGAAATCACTGTGTGTCTTCCCTCGGATAAGGTAGAGTGGGGATGCTCATATGCACTCCAGATGCAGTGAGTGTCCGTAAAACTGAGAAATAGGATGAGCATTAATGGAGTGGGATGGCAGCAGACTGTTCCAGTGTTAAGCCAAGATCACACATCTCATGCCCTGATCTTTGTGTTGTCTTAATACAAATGTAAAACAGGACTGGATTGTCTAAAACATCTAAGCTGTAACCAGTAACTCTGCAAGCTTAAGAGGAATATAAAGGAAGGCAACATTGTTTTGCTGGGTGTAATGGTCAAAATATCAATAATGTACATTGTTAAGTGAACTATGTAGAGGAGGTTTTCTTCTTTATGATTGGCATCCACTCTTAAAGAAGTCTCTTATCACTTTTAGGGACACTTCTTGACAAAAGTGACACAGTCCAGGACAAATTATGATGTAATGGTGACCTTCACCTGGCCCACTGATGTTAAATGAATTCCCTGGAACCTCAGTAAAATATTCTATCTGTAGTCTGTGTGATCCACCCACCTAGCACAATGATTTTTCAACATGGATGGGGCACATCCCACCCACCTTTAATCATAAAGTGTCTTGCAGAAGCCAGTTTTCCTTGTTCCTTCACTAGGGAGCAAAATCTAGTCTCCGGTAAGAGACTATAAAAAATAGATTTGTAGGTAGGTACATAGGATGGCATATTTGCAAATAATGAAATGTCATTTCCTCAGGAAACCATGTTTGCAATTTTATTTCTTTGAAATGTAATACTATGATTACTTATCAGTCAAGCCATGTGCATTTATATCCTATATATTTTGAATTCTTTCTCAGAGAGCCTTAAAGACTTGAAGCTTATAGTATGAAGTATAATTTTCCTTTCTGCTACTTTTATAGAGAAAGTTAAGTTAATTAACTGCCATCAAAATAACATAGAAACCTAAAAAATTATTCATTGTGTGTTATCAGAAAGTGGTACTGTGTAGATTTCCTAAACAGGCAAAGCTTTCCCCTCAAAAATGCCTTTGTGATTATTTCTATTTATATACCAGATTTTAATTCTCCAGCATGACTGGTTTGTGCCCCTAGTCTGTGAACAGATGTAGCTCTCTTTTGAGCCAAAATAAATAATGGTCACAGATGATGGTCTCTTCTTAGTTCATTCAAGTCTAGAACTAACTTCTTCCAAGACTGTTTTGCTCTGTTTTCTTTCCTCACAATAGGAGCCATCTTCTGGTGTAGTCTTGTGTTTATACAGTTAGCTCAAAGGGGCGGTTTCTTTTGTCCTCAATTCCCAAGGCTCATGTTAAACACTTACCATTATTGTAAGCTTGCTCAGCCACAGGTCAGAGTGTTATATTAATAGGTGTTTACAGAAACTTTAAGCAGGTCAGCACAAAGACAGTGTGCCCAAGACAGGCATTCAATAAATCCTTCTAGCCAAACACTAGCAGTCATATAAAATTAAGCTCACTGGTGCTCAGATGAGTTTTTGTTGTAATGATTTAGTAAGGCAGAGTACTAAGTGTTGATAAGACTCATCGTACTGGCTTTCTGGTTGCTGTAATGAATGCCCTCAAAATGACATACAATTAACGTGAGGAACTTCAATACTACTCCTTACCTACACAAAATCATTAGAGGCATAAATACAGTAGAGGTACAAATACATTTTACTGTTACTTCCCACTCAAAGAATTCGCTTTAATTCGCAAAGATAAAATGATACCTTTAGCAGAAATAAGCATTACTCTCTTGTAGCTCAGTTCTTAGTGTCTTGTCTAGATCTCTAAATCAGAGTATTTGCTGGCTCCAGTGATTTGCATAAGCATTCCACAGTTTTGACTCATTGTTCAACTTCATGCTAGAGACCTGGGCTATGCCTTTTTTTTTTTCTGTTTCTGAGCAGACCAAAAATATCCTGAGTCTTCTTGGTAGTTAGAATGAGTCACCTGCCTTGCTAAAAATTCAGCATGATTAAGCTAATCTTTACAATTCATACAGGGTCTCTTTCTCTCTGATGGTTTAGTTTGCCATCATCTGTGTTGCAGGAGCTGAACATAGTATATCATTTATTCAGTTAATATCTTACGTATTTATTTACTGTATACCATCTCATCTTGATGAAAGTAAGAAATCATAATTTGCTTATTAAGATGTCAGCTCACTAACTCCACTTTTCACCAGAAATTGAGGGGAAAAAATTGACTTAATGACACACAAAAAGATGACCGTATTCAAGGCTGAACACAAGAGAAAAAAAGTCCTGAAATTAGGAGAACAGGACAGCAAACACAGCACCAGTTTTGATTACATATCACAGGAAAGATCTCTCTCAGGTAACAGGGACTTAAGACATTCTTCACCCTTTTAAGACAAGCCAAGTAACTTTCCAAAAAGAATTGAAAGTATCAACAGCATGCTGATCCACATGAGTTTTTTGTATGATTTGATGTTAGCTCTGCCACTGGTGTAAAATCTGGAGATGATAGCTTTTGCTTTTTCAAGGCAAGTGAAAAATGTCAGGTTTCAGGCGTGTCCTGCCTGGCAAGTCACCAGATGGCGATGTAATGTTGGTTAAACAAACTGCTTCTCATGCTTTCTGTGCTGGATCTGGTAGCACAAGCATCATCCTTATCCAGACACATTTTAAGGTGAAATGCTTGATTACAGATATTTACTCACTTTTAGTTCCTTCTCTCCCTACAAGCCGATTCATTGTGTAAATCAGTACTTCTTGCTGTGGGAACTCCTTGCAAATCCTACTCAGAGGGGTGCAGGATTTATTCATGACACATGCTCCTAGCATTGTTTTTCTGTCCATGTTCTATAACATACCCAAGTCAAGAGTAGTATATAAAAAGCATTGATTTTGCCTGCATTCAGCCTGCCGGAGTATTTGCATTCACTGTGTAGATACATTCTGTGTATCTGTACATAGATACATTCTATGTATAGGACTAACTTTGAAACATAACTGCTGAATTAAGTCATCTTGGAGTAACTGTCTACAGTTAGAATTTTTCAGTAGTTAAGCACAGTTAGCCAACTAACTTGTTTTAAGTCAAGTCATTGAATCTGCTGTATTTGTGCACTTTATTGGTATCTGTCCTTTCTGACATGGTAAACCTCAGTCTATCTCTGTGGCCAAATTCTCAACAACAACAAAAGACGCAAATCCAGAGATACAAGGAGGTATCCTGAAGCTTATAGGTATATTCCTCGACTGTGCAAAAATTAGAAGCAGAAAATGCAGTTCTGCTCATACATGTGTAATTTGAAAGAGAAAATTTGAATGCGGATCATCTATCCCGGCTGGGCAATCTCCAAGAATCTGTGTAAAATTAAAATCTATGTTGTGTGCTTCTAAATTAAGGGAGGAAAGCCTGTAAGTCATAATCTGACACAAGTATTAGATAGTCTAATCACTCTACCATACCTCTTGAAAGTCAGAAACAAGCTGCTGGAAGGGCTTCTCTGAGTTGTGCAGAAAAGCCCGGAAAAGATCCAGTCACTTTACAAGTCTGAGTGTGTTACAAATAAGGGAGAAATTAGGTGTACAGTGCTTTTATTAACACATGTTCTCAAATTTTAAGCCCAGTTTGAATCTGCCTTTGCCATGAGTCAGATGAAGGGATGAGTTGTGTTTTTGCTGTTCCGTTATACAGCTGTGGATCCCACTGTAGTGGTCTCCATAGCAGGACTTTACTCTTTCAAAATCCAAGGTCTTCCTCCCCTTCCTCCTTGCCATACCAGCCCAGCTGTGGTCCTTGACACCCCATGGCAGAGAAAGCTACTGCCTGGCTTGCTTCCCTTGCAACCTTTGCCCAGCGTGGACATCTCTGCCAAGGCTTTCTAATCCCTCCTGCTGCATAATCTTCTGCAACTGATGGCCCCATCCTTTACAAGAACCTGTAGTCACAGATCAATCCCTGCCTTCCTTCAGATACACATTCCTAGTCTAGCTTCCCAAGCACTTTATACAAGCAAGTCTGTGAGAAACCCAGAGCAGGCCTGGACCGAAAGGGCACCAGCATGATGTTGGATAAACTTCCTTCCCCGTGCACTACCATTTTTGTGTTGAACATCTGTTACAAACTGGGTGGATTTTTCTCTGCTGAGGATGTCTGGAAACAGATCATTAGCGTGGTGCCAGATCTGGGCTAGTATATATGGCTCTCAGAAGAGCGATAATGACTCCATTCAATTTCCTGGTCAGCTCCAAGCTTTGGCTTCCAGAGGTTGTTCAGCAATATCTATAGAAACACAGTACGGATTCTCTCCCTGTATTTTTTAATCATTCTCCATAGTACACATAAGTGATTAATTTGCAGTGCGAGCGCAGTGACCATTCACAAGGAAAATGTTACTATTGAGATTTTCATCAAACACCTGCAGTCTGTGCACTGGAAAAGAAAATTTGCTCTTCAGAGTTATCCTTAAGATCAATGTTAACCCTCTTAAGATGAGTTAGAATTATTCACAGTACAGGAATGAGTGCTGCTATGCCAGGATTGAGGATAATTGGTTGGTTTTGTAAATCTCATTGAAAATAAAAACTATGCCTGATATATGTAAGATGCATAAACATTGCCAGTTTGTGAAACATACCGTGTTCAAGTAAATAATTTAAAATGCTGTATACAGAAAACTCACAGCAAATAATGTAAAAAAAAGAGAGAACCTCCTGACCAGGTATTTTAAGATTTTGATTTCTTGAATATGCAGCTGTGTTTCTGGATACTGAGTTAATGAATTGAAGTTGCTTGAGAATTCTCCAAGAAAATAAGCATTTCAGTAAACTGAAAATATTTCATTAGAAGCACCCCAAGTATAGAAAGTCTAGAGGATTCTGCTCCTTCCCCTACAGAAAGATTCTGAAATCCCTAAACCAGAGCTGGGTGTGAGGCTGAAGGAAACTCCAGTCTATGCGCAGCAGAGCTGGGATGAAGGAACTAGAAGGTTTGGACTGCTGGAGCCAGTGTATGTCCCAGGGATGCCCAGGAGACAGAGGTCCTGAGAAATCCCCCACTGCTCCATGATCTCACCTTGCTGTGAGCAAGAACATTAAGGTTCCCCAAAACAGCTGCCAAGTGAAGGAAATATTTTGATTCAAATTTATTGTGCTCAAGTAGTTTGGAAATCAGATTTTCATTGATTTCTGGTTCACAAATTTCAGCTTAAAATAGCACATATCAAATAACATCTCAAACAGTGGGCCCTGGCTATGCTGTCATCTCTGTATGGCAGTGCTCTGCAGAACCAAAGCAGATTTGTGGCTACCTGGCATTGCTTTTCTCGTGGTAGATCAAACACTTACTTGGACACAGGGTATAGCCGTATTGCAGCTTGCTTTAGTGACACTAATAGCATAAGGTATTACACTACACAATCACACACAATTTTGCCAACATCAGTCAAGAATTTTTAAAACAGTGTGTGAAATGTGAGAAGAACCAGCTTTGGCTCTGATCTGTCGCTGCGTCAGCTGCAGCCGTCTCTAGCAGAGCAAGAGGAAGGGACAGTAATGAACTCGGATCAATGGCTATTAGTTATCCCTTACCAAGAGGCTAATTTGGTATGGCTGTAGGGATTACCAACAGACGTGCTTCTTTCCCGGTCTATTTCTGAATTATGCCGTATCCCTAAAGAATTTCAGTTTCCTGTTCAGTAGCAACTCAAATGATTCTGATATGAGCAAAGGTTGCCAGGGAATCGGGTTCCAACTGCTTAAACTTCCCACCTTCTCTGAGCAACGTGCTGCACATGAGCTGCTCAGGTAGCCCGCCTGTCTTTGTCCAAATATGTCTAAGGTAGCAAAATAGTCTTTTATTATTTGAAGTGCAGCTGCCTCTGGGAATGAGATCAAACAGGCATGTGGAGAACACACTGCTAGATAGGTAACATTTAGGTTTTCTTATGCCATCAAATGAGAACACAGTAATGGTTATTTTTCAGATAACAGTTTCTTATTTTAGCAGGTATTTTCGCTCTTTTAAGCAGTAGCAAAACTCAGCTTCTGAGTGACTGAACATTGCAGCATGTTCTTATTCTGTCTTGCATTATTTGCCCTTAGACACTAGCTGTGGAATAGAAAGAAGAAATTGATTCCAGCATTAACATACACCTGTTGCCATTGCAGAACCAGACTCCATATTTCTTTGACAAATGTGAGACAGTATTTTGAGAAATGACACAGCAAAATATACTGAATGAAATATTCAGCTCTAATTGTTTTAGAAAATTAGTTCTGTAGGCATTTTTTAACATGATGTACTACATCCATTGGAACTCTAGTAAACATTAATGAAATTATGTGAATTAGAGGAGGGGAAGAGCTTGTGAGTGTATTATTGCTTGACTTTGCCTCACTGTTGGCAGAGATATCTGTGGACCATGATTCATGAATACTTTTTTCAGGTTGGATTTGCTTTTAAGCCCAGAGGTAAACTTGCATTAAATGAACAACCTTATGATACATCTATTAGAGATATTCTGAGAAAAATGAGTCCTGGCAGTTCAGGTTAACCTGACTGTCAGTTGGCCTGCAGTATGTTTTTTTCAAAGGCCGTTGCACTGCCTGAAGTGATCTTTGGGTTTGTCATTATGAAGGGCAGAGGGAGAAGCCAGTAGTATCACTCTCATATTAAGATGATTCCTAAAAACGGTTAATATACTTAAAAGGAAATGAATGAAAATGACAATTATGCAACTGCTGCATATTAATCCTCAAGCAGTAGCTAATAGTCTCGAATTTACAAAAGAACAAATGTGTTCTGCCTCCATTTCAACTTGCTTCTTAAATCCTCTTCACTTATTAACATGGGGGATACTGAAGAGGTTTTAATTTGAGGGGTGGGAGGTAGGGAGAGTGATTCAATTTCAGGAAAGTATAAAAACTGATTAAGGAGTCTATTAATACTTTAATCACACATCTGTCTCCAATTAAATCATAATAGCCCTGGCTAACAAGTTTGTAATTTGCAATGTTTTGATACTAGCTAATTGGTTAAATTCATTAGATAACATGAGTACATTACTCTGAAGATGAACCCTCATATGTTACATACTATCATGAAAACATTGGTAATAATTTGGGAGATGAATTTAAAAAGGTACTCTTTAAAAAAATTGTTTCCAAGTCTGACTTGGAGTTCTGGGCATAAACCCCTAGAGAGTAAAGAATGCAGTGGAGAGGTTTGTGTCCTGATGGTCCTTGGAGATTTTGAATGCTGGTAGCACAGAGAATTGCTCAGAGAAGTCTTGCAGCTAACAAAGACATGAGCCTTTACAACCTTATCTAGCATTCCACACATGCCAAAAATAAACTGAGAACAAATATTCTTTTAACAAGATGATTAAATACATCTGATGCAAATACAATGTGGTGATGAAAAGAGCTTGCAACCTGGCAATATCCTCTGCAATTTTTCTCTTCTATCTTCACTAGAACTTACTTTGAAACTGTCATTGGAGATAAAGTAATGATTGACTCTGCTGCAATATGCATCTCGCATAGCCCCCTTGAGATCCCTGTATCCAATGTAGATCTAGAAAGGAAAAATAATGTTAAAACTGACATCACTAAAACCATTTCAATCATCAGTACATTTTTAAAATTCATATTATGGACCGTATTTTTACTACAGGATTACTTTGCAACTAGACCAGATGCATTTTAGCTTACATTGATCCTCAGCAAATCAAATTTCTAGTATTTTGTTTAGCTGAGCAGGTCCTTTTGAACTCAGCAGCCAAATAATCATACTCACTCAGGACTAGCAAATGTATACTTGAAGCTTTTTGATGCTGCTCAACAGCAACTGAATTCCACCCTGGCAGTAGCTCTCAACATGTTTAATAAAATGGTCTTCTCACACCATCCTGAATACAGACTTCATGTTTCTCCACTGTATTTTGTAGGTAGGAATTTTGCTACAAGCTTACCTGGTGTGAAGATAGAGTCCAGAACTCAAGGAATACCTCAGAATGTACCTGACAAATTTTAACTCTATTTCAGACTGCAAGTAGGGGAAAAGCATATTATTTATTTCCTGCATCGGTTTTAATTGGGTATTAAGTAATAAGTACTATCTGCAGGAATTCTCTGTAGCTTCTTCTTAAGTAGTTCACTTTGAGCATTCACATTCCTACTCAGAGATGGTTTAATTTGAGAATCATATTTTTATTGTCTGCCTTCATTCTAATGCATATGTAATTTCTGAGCTGACTTCCATTAGTTAGCAAAAATTTGCCTGAAATTTGTCAATATTGAAAATCTTCCAGCTATTAAATGAATTCACAAGTTGTTATGCAGACTGACTAAAATCACTTGAGAACTTTGGGACAGCCGAAAGTGTTGTGCTGTCATGGTTACAAGCAAGAGTAGACATTTAGAAGAGATTCTGTACCTTGGGTTGAAAAGTTATTTCGAAGGAACATAATCAGAAATGTGAGCAATTAAAAAAAATCAATTTTATAAGCACATGTGAAAATAAAGTTCAGCAATGTCTGTTCTAGTTCAAAAATACCTATTCTAGTTCTGCTAAATTAGATATCCAGCTGCCTCTGCTATTAAAATAAAATACCCAGTATGTTTTGCTGTTAAAGGGTGTTTATCATTTAGCAGCCTATGAACTCGTGCTGTTTTGCAGTTAATAAACTTCATGCTTACTGCCTTTTTTGATTAGCAAAAAGAAGGTCATCTTTTCACTTAAAAGTATTGGCAATCAGCAAACCCAGATAGACTGGAGGGACTATAAGGGACTATAAGGTAAAGTGATACACAGGGATTCATTTTAGTTAGGCAATTGTGGAAAAAAAAATCCTTGACTATAACTAGGGCAGAATTAACTCTGTAATCTGAAGTTATCAGAAATCTGATCTCACCTACATATCTGAACAAGTGTGAGGAAACTCATATCATCAGAAGTGTCAGACTGTTTGGCAAAGGGGGTTCAGTAAGGAGAAAAAGGTATCAGAGTCTGGAGTGAGCCAAGACCAAATATCAAGTGCAATTTATTTGCAGAAGAAATAACATAGTTGTTCAGAAGGAGGATGAAAGTAGGGGAAGAAGAGTGGGACTCATCATCAGTTTCTTCTTTTAAACTATTTAAGCAATGGAGCTAGGAAGAGGATTTACTGAGGATATCACCATGAAAATCCAACTGCTTTATGTGTGACTGCTGTGAAACTGTTCATCTGTGATAGGAAAGTGAACAAATAAAAACCTGGTACACTATAACTAGTACACTGAGATATACTATTATGACTGAGTGTCAACAGCACAACGATGCTTTTTTTCATAACATTTTCATAAATTAAACAGACAAAAGTAAAGCTACAGCAATTTAATCTCTCCCAGGAAGGAAAAGATTCCAGTTTCCATTCAATGGCATCACAGAAGAGCCCATGGAGGACGAGAAAAACAGAGGAGCAAATCGAATGTTCGGGGCAGAGGTGCAGTAACAGGTATGTGTAAGTGAAATAGAAGGTTGAGGAAAAAGATTAGTAGATTTTAAGCACTGAAAAATGAAGCATATGACTCAAACATTTCCTAGGTTTGTTCCATGGCTCTTGAATGTGCTACACTACATGTTAAAATGTATCCTCATTAATGTTTTAGGTATTAGAAAACCCACAATATCAGTAGATATATCTTTTCATTTTTTTTTTAAACTGAAATGTCTAATCAGTTTGGAAAACAGATCTTTTTCTCTTTGCACCTGTGTACCAGTGTTTGTGTTGTTTTTTAAAGCACCAGATCCCAAACAATGTCCCCTTGAAAGTGCTGTTGTTATAACCCAACATAGCAGTAGTTCAGGTACCGCCACCCTCATTCCGCTCTGTAGGCTAAATTCACTCAGACTGTGTCTTCCATGGTGTATCATGATCTACTTTAGAAAAGAGAGGGGAAACACCTAAGGGTATTTAGGCATCTGAACAGATGAAATTCTGTAAATGAGATGAGAATCTGTAAGCGTATATGGTAATTCCTATAAGGTACCAGGAGCGCAGGGTTTTGATTAGAGAAACACGAAATCAGATAAAGGAAAATCTTCTGCAATCAGTCTATTAGAAATGCTTATCCATTAAAAGAAACAAAATTAGTGATATCCTTCTAAATAAACCAAACTGTAATATGACTTCCTTTTAAGCTTTGGCTTCCAGGCAGATGTTACTGTTATTTTGCCTTTGATTGAGAAAAACCAACTACAATCAGAAATGTTTTACGTATGTCAGTGCTACTGGGCTGCAGTTGAATTGCATCTTGATCCTACTACTTGTTGCATTAATGGCAATTAAAGATGAGCAGGGTATTGATAGGAGGTCTAACCAAAAAACATTCTTTGTGAAGAAGAACAAAGAAACCTTATGAGACTCTGATCTTGTCAATCAGAACCACAGGAAAAATATGGGGATATAGAAAATGATGCATGTGAGAGGGAAGTTCTGGGTTGGGAGAAAAAAAATAAGAAATTCATTTTAAAAGAGAATGAATAGAAAATTGCAACAGACTTGTCTCTTTAAAGAAAAAAAAAGAAGCGGGGAGAGCAGGTTTAATTAAAAGCACTGTTTTTCCACGTAGGAACATGCTTTCTCATCTGTGCCAACATGCTGCCTACCTAAATGGAGCATAAAAAAAGCTGGTAGCATTTTGATAAAATACAAGCCAAGACAACAGCTTTTCCACTTTTTTTTTTCTGTCTACCTCATGAGTTTTTTTATTGCCAAGCATTAAGCAGGAATACACACTTGCTCAGATCTGTAGTAATGTTATCACTCAAGAATTGGGAAACAATAGAAGATTAATCTAGAGAACAGAGAGTTACAGTAAAGACGTTCTTGATATATCAGGATATGTTGGACCTCCAGGAGTTTTGGAGTGATGTTAATCCAAATTCGTGTGAGTCTTTTTAGCAGATTGCTAACTGACTCACTGCTTGACTGATTTGTTGGTGGGACAGAGGAGAACAACCAAATAAAACTATTGCAGACAATAGGTACAGCAAAATCTGCTCCTTAACTGCAGAGTAAGAACAAAGGAAATAAACTTCTATATCTGAGCCTTGTAAAGACCTTTAAAGCCCTGCTGAGGACCTTTGAGAGCTTAAGAGTCAACTTCGGTACACTTAGGCTGAGAATAAGAGAAACGTCACTCTATATGAACGCAGGCTCACTCAGATTAGCAAAAAAAATACAGAGATTGAATTCCAGACACCAAGTTTGCACCTCCAGCATATTTTTAGGACGAACTGTCCAAAAAATTTGAAAAGTCTATCACTTCCATGTCCATGATACAGCAGCCTGTATGTTTGTGGTATCCAAGTTTTATAGTTACCATTAGGAAGTAAAGATTCAGATTATTTGCAAATCACAACATCCCATTTCTGTAAATTTCAGAGTATGCTTTTAGCACTGTGATCTCTGTAGCCTTTCCTAGTTTCTTCTTTGTATGTACCATGCTGCTGGGATTAAGAGACTAAAAGAGAAAAAATTGCAACACCAACACGAGCAACTTCATTTGCAAATGCAATCACAACAGCTCAAAGTGAAGAGCTCAAGCAAAGCAAATGGTTTAAGTACTAGCACTTTTTCACAATTAAATAACAAAAGGAAGCCTTGAGGAGGAGGAACTTGTAACCTCAGTTCAGTCTCCGCTGAACAGGGGTCCAACTACTGTGTGTCTTTCTGCCTATTATATGGGCTAAAATCAGGAGTGGTCCAAAAGCAAGAGAGATCTAAAACTTTTGATGGCAGTGCGAAACTATGTATATCTTAATGTTACATGCTCTTAAAAGCAAATTAATAAAAAGATCTTTTTTTAATGACCAAAAGTTAGAGAAAATTGCTAAAATACACTTTAATTTTTCTCCATTTGTTTCCAATTATCCTTTATTTAAAGGGAGAGCAGTACAGCTTTTTGTGCACATCTTTTAAATGAGTGTCTACTTTCTTCCTGACGACTGCTCCCAAAGAATTACTGAATAAAGCAATACAAAGTTAGGAAAAATTGCCGTCATTGAACCTTTAGCTGATTATGTTGATATGGTTTTTATTATTGCTCCTAAATAGACTGAACGTTCTCAAATGTTAAAAAATAAAAATACCGAGCAACAGTGGTTATTTGTATCTGTTTTCAAAAGTGAACAAGCAGTTGTCTGCTGGCTGTAACTATCACCTGAACAGCAAAATAAGTTATTTCTGTGCATACTACAGCACAGGACAGAAATTCAGAAGACATCATATATGCCACTAATTTTGACATAGATAATTAGTTTTGCAACCTCAGCTTTCAAAAGAAGGTGACCCAAAAAAGAACAGACCAATTAGGCTGTGGCATCAGTACCAAGTCAAACCATGGATAAACTGACACAAGATTCAACTGATAGACAATTAAAAGATGTAATTAATGCCACCTAGACAGCTTTATCATCCTGATAATCTCATTTTATTCCTTGAGGATCTATGGTTAGCTAGCTGGAGAGACGTCTTGAATGGGTAGTATATGTAGGCCTTGTTCAAGTACCCAGCCTAGCTTTGCAGTATGTTTGACAAAACTAGCTCATATAAGTGGATTTGACTTGACAAGCTGGCAGATTTCAAGAACACATTTTTATTAAGTAACACTTAGTAGAAATCACATTGTTTCTAATGAGTTTTTGCATGGAAGTATATTAGGTGTGATGCCTGAGTGTTTTCAGAAATGACCCAAAAATATTTTTTCAGAACTTAGATGATCAAAGTTATAGATGGCAAAGACCGACATAATAAAAATACTGAGACAGACAAGCCTTCAGAGTATCTGAGATCTGATAATCTGAGAAGTATTCATTTGCGAAGGTTTGGAAAAGATGCAGAAAGGAGGTTTTTTTACCACCATGATCTAAGAGATGTAGAATATGTCTTACACTTAAATGCCTTAAAGAGGCCAATCTGTTTAATAAGTATCAAAATGGAGATTGAGAGGGTGATGAGAATTGCAATGTATGAGCATTTCCCTGGAGGGAAACAAGCCAGTCCTCAAGTGCTCTCTTTAGTCCCACAAGGAAAGACGTAACTTGAATTAATTAATGGAAGCTAAACCAAGAGAAATTCAAATGGGGAGAAGAGGACAGCTCTTAATTATGGGATTGCTTAACCACTGTACCAAATTATGAAGGAAAGCAACGGGTTTTCCAGCTTTGGATATCTTAATGAAGACCTGGTGCTCTTCTGGAGCAAACACGAAAGCAGCAGTGTTAAACTCGAACAAGGTCTAGCTTAGTGAGATAGGCTTAGCCATAGCCAGGACAGTAAGAGATGGGTTCTGCCCACAGTCTGGGCTCTGGGAAGCTGAGGCCAGGTGTAGTTCAAGGAGCAGTGGCCATCCTAAAGCCTGCTGGTGGACAGACTAGGGCATGGGGTTGCTTGAGCTGAGGCCAGGTGTAGTTCAAGGAGCCTGGTGGTGGACAGACTAGGGCATAGGGTTGCTTCGAGGAGGCTGTGGGTGGAGGTGAGCAGCCCGGTTTATTCCCCTCTAGCCCACCACTCTGCCCCCAGTTCCCTACCAGCAGTACTCACTCTGGGAAAGAGCTTTGGAGAAGCGGGTCATGATCCCCCATTAAACTATGGCAGTGCATGCTCCCCCTGCCTGGCAGCCCTTCGACTCTCTGATACGAACAAGTAGGAAAAGGAGGACACTGTGTGCTCAGCTGGGTACAGCTCCTCCTGGGAGCATCTGTCCTGCTCTGCTGGCACAGGGGCAAAAGCACCTCGGAGCTGCATATTCACATTAGGGGCCTGCACACCTTGAGATCACACTAATGCTTCACAAACACTTAAGAAAATGTAGCATCTGCTCCTGCTAGATATCAAACAGTATGGACAGAACAGAGCAGAGTTACCCACTGGAAACCACAGTTCCCATGTTTCTCCGCTGTATATGTGATTTTGCTTTAGATGACAAATCAGCACATGAGCTACCAAAGTAAATGTGTCAGAACATGAAGATAAACATCACATGTGAAAAAGGGTAGACATGATTGCATAAACCGTACTGTATTTCTCAAAGTGAGCAAAGAAAGAGAAACTGGACCCAAACATCTCCAAAACAAAGCCCTGCAACCATGGAAAGTGAGGCTGTGTGATGCATGGCATTTATGATCCTGGCTTCTGGGGAGATATGACATCTGGATGTGACAGCTGGACACAGATCAACAAGCCTAACAGCAACAACAGCAAGAGCATGTGATACAGATGGAAATGATTAATGCTGAGAGGAGGTTCAAGGGTTTAATGTGTTTAAATTAACAATCAACAAAATTGAAACATTTAAGAAATTGTTTCAAATTTCTTCTTCCTTTCACGCTTCCCTGACTAAAACCTTCTTAGCAAAGTTTCTGTGCATTGCTCTCCAGTTTATGATCTGATCCTCAAGAAAGGCTATTTTGGCGAGAGGCAAACTGAGAGTCGCAAGGGTCAGTTTTCAGCCACAGCATCTCCAATCCTGTCCTTGGTCATAAGTTAGAGCAGCCTATTCTAATTTCTGATGAGCAGTTTGGACCACAAAAGTACCAGTAACCATTAGAGATTAGGCACCTGTTTCAAACTCTTACCTTCCCCATGCATTCATCTAACAACATGCCTTCTCCTTAGAGACTTATGCCATTAGGGTCTTGCTGACAGTCTTCTAAGGGCTTCCTTTAATTGCTCTAGGTGGCTGTAGGCAGAGTCTTTTTTTCCCCCCCTTTTTTTTTTTGCACAGGCAGCTCCAAAGAACCAGGTTACAGAGGAAGAACTGGCCTCTTGTGTCAATTCTTTTGAACATTTTGAAGTCTGGGGAGACACCTTCTACATGGCAGGGGAGACAACTGGGACAAGCAGTGACCTAAAACGAATACCAGGGTGCCTCTGTAGAGCACAGAATAATCAGATTCAAATGCATTTGGCTTTTTTAGAAATTCTGGCTCAGTAGTGGAAGGCAGCAATGGCCTCTTTCTGCAGACAGATTGAGCTGCTAAAATTTGTCCTCAGCACAAGACGAGTTTGGAAGGCTGCCATCTCCAACCCATATGACAGACATTCTGTTTTACAAATTCCATCTTTGGTCAGCTGTATCTCACTAAAACAGCAGTTGTTGCTATCCTACCATGTACAATACTGGAAGTTTGTAGCCTATATGCAAGCAGGAAAATAAGGGAAAAAATCCCTCTTACCATCTTACGCTACTGAAAAAGCCAGTGAAAAATATTGGGGGAACCAACTCTTTATCCTAAGAGATTTGGATATTAGTACATTAGTTTTCAATTTCTCTCTCTATATATAGAGAGATATATATATCAATCTATTTATATATATTATATTTATATCTATATATTTATCTCTCAATAAAGTTTTCTAACATATTATTTGTTTCACAAAACACCACAATACCATGAAATTCCAGAGCAATAGCATAAAAGAAAACCTGCTGATAGCAAAAGAAGGGCTGCTATAATGTAGATGCTACGTGTCTCCTGAACACTCTGCTCTACCCTTCCTCTCTAGTAGTGAAGCTAGGAGGAGCAGTGTCGCAATAAGCTTGCATAGAATAGTGCTTGGAGGTACCTTTTGGCATCTCTCTGCCTGTGACAGCCTCTCAGGGCCAAGCACAGTCTTCCACTGTTGCACACTCCTGGTCCAAGATATAGGATGGAAGCTCTTTGCTTCCAGATCTCTGCAGGAGGAAGTTTCCATTCCCCTGGCTGTAATTGATTCCAGGAGCCCCAGATGTGACATGTTACAGAACAACGATAAAGATCTCATTCATCTACATCTCATAATCCCTGAAGTGCAAGCAGAAAAGGATATTAATATTGATGTCTGTTTTCTCCCCTCCATCAAAATTAACCATGTTCACCAGCTCAAACAAGATCTATGACAAAACCGAAGTGTCAAGTTGATTGGAGGCCTTTACATAAATGTCATATTACTACATTTTTCATATTTGAAGTAGGAAAAATCTTAAGGAGTCTGCAATTATCTAAGCACCCAGAGTCAGCAATGGTTCTGTAAAGAGACAGCATCAGTGTCTGGCACAACATATTTCTTCCTTTTCCCATCATTATGATATAACAGTATTTGTTAAGGCAGAATCACTTTAAAAAGATATGAAAAGTAGGCCTCTGTCATTCCCCGATTCCTGATAAGCGGGCAACCCCTGGCTTCCTCCAAATTTCATACAAAATAAAAGCAGTTATTAAATATGTGTTGCTTATCAACACAATGCCCCAAAGTAGCATTTGGATCATGAAATATGCTGCTAAAATTGTATAACACCTAGCACACATGAGTTATGAATCGTTATTAGGCTGAAACCTGTAGGTGCTGCCACCCTGCAATCAACAATAGCATTACCATTGATAATTAAAACACAAGCTCATCGTGAAATGGAAAATTCTGCTATGGGAATTGCTTTGTGCTGATCAGACATGCAATAGCCTGAATCCACCCCTCAAACCTCAATGCAGCGAGATCAACAACATATGCAAGGTGAAAAAATGTTGCTTTTTCACTCCATCCTGATCCCTGTCACCTCAAGACTTGCTTAAGGCCTAAAGTCTAAAATTCCTGTAGATATGAGAGATCCCTGTTGCATAAAAAACTACAGCTCTGGCAGGCAGGACTGTCTCACGCTGGTAACATAAGTGAACAGGCATAAGTCTTTTTTCATATTCTCTTCTTCAAGTTAGGCTACAAGTCACATAGCACAGCTGTGGGAATGCAGCTTTCACAGCCCTCTGGGGCACATCAGAGGATAGGCCATGATATATTTCAAAGCAGGTAATCTAGTGAAAAAGATGAGCTTACAGTGGCAAAAAGCAGCATAGGAAGTCTTCAAACCATAGCCTTCGGGAAGTGGCACAGGCAGGCATTTGAATCTTCAACTGACCCCAAATTAAATGTGCTCTTTAGCTTGTCCCCTAGGGAATTCCTACCTGCCTTGTAAGCCATCTGCCTGAGCATAACCATTTCTCCCATGTATGTGCATGTGTTTAAGGGGGTCTTTGGGCTACTGAAATGCATGGAGCTGTCCTCAAGACACATACATGCACCCTTCTGAATAGCAGCCAATAACTGGGAATGGACAGAAAGGAAATGAGCATAAAATTAATTATAAAAATAAATAGGATTTATTTCAAAAAGGAAAAAAAAATAATGTGCATTCTCATGCAGCAGAAAACAGAGCTACATCAATGTTGGCACTAATCTTTATCTCAGCTAATAACATTTCCCATTGTATAACTGAACAAGATAGTATAAAAATAGAGCAAACAAACAGAAGAGAAGTAAATGCGGTTATTAATTTCAAATCTTTCAAAAGCAGAAACTTGCTGTCTTGACATAAACCATATCCCTTCCATTCCTAGTTTGAAAGAAAAAAAAGACATTATATAATACATCAAGATAAACAGTGAAAGATCCAAAAGAAATAATTTTCACTGAAAATTTATATACCAGGCAGGACAGAGACACATCTAAAAGAGCAAGATGATCTGTGGAGTCCCCTTTGCGCGGTAACGTTCAGTCAGACGGTGTGGGCTGTGTCCAAGTCTGCGTGTGCACTGCTGGTGCTCAAAGCAAGTGGCAGCCTTTGTCAGGTGGCAGTTCTTCCCAAGCCCTCGGGCTGGCTCCAGCTTTCTGCGATGCTGGCTATCCCAAACCCAGCTGAAGCAAATGGAAGTCTTACCCCTTGTTTCAATGGATTTTGGAACAAACCCTGAAATATTTAAGAATTAAAGTTGCCTTACTCCTAAAGATTTTTTTTTTCTTTTTCATGAAAGGATCAAGCCTAACTGGACTGACCATATCTGTTAGGGTTAGAAGAAAATCTGAAGGTACTGGCTTGAGACATACGTTTTTGTTAGGCAGGCTAAGACATCAATCAGCCTTGACATCACAGTTATTTTTTTCAGCATTTAACACCAATACTGCAGCAGCTGAGTTGCTTTTGGGCCTCAGTTACATTCCAGAAGAAGATGGCAGAATGAAGTGAAAAGCAAATACGATTTTGTGTGAGACAGCAGGATGGAGTTCTCATATCATTTTACCCTTGCCGTACTGAAACAAAATGCTGAGAGTGAGAACAGTTATCTTACGATTGCATTTTCAAGGATTCTTTTAAAATCAAACTTTTTTTGTTTAAATAGGGCAAAAGCATGATTCCTTTTCACAGTATAGAGTATCTGGAATTTTAATAAAAGTTTCCCAGCTAGGAAGATTTTTTTAATTTTTTCTTTCTTGTCAAGATGTGGACAGACATTAAAATATCTCACCTGCCCGGTTCTTTGGTGGGGTGGGTTTCCTGGAGGAAGCACTCCAACCTGCAGTCTGTTAGACACCCCTGCTTTCGCCCAGCCTACCCACAGGCGCTGGTAGCTGCTCACAGCTCTTCATGCAGCATCCAGAAGCATCAGGTGATGCCAGGACATCAGGCAGATACAGATCATGTGCTAAATTACAGCCACACACACTGAGCACTGTCCCCTCATCCCTGACAGCATCCAAAGGAGGAAGGAGTAGGTGAGTTTTCACAGAGGGGATGTTCCAAGTCCAGTGCTAAAAATTGCAGACAGCCTTTCTTCTGCTGCTGTTTGCTTTATATGTATTTTAATATATGCTCCTATATATTTATTTTGTTAACTTAGGAACAAACAACATTTTAGAAATCCCATTATTTTTCAGCTCTTCAGGGGTGGCTAACTATTGTCTCCTCAGCAACTCCTGAGATTCTGTGAGATTTCATTGTAAGTTCAATCTTTTGATTAATTGCAGGATCTTTTGCGTTGACAGGGTAAATGAAAGTAGTCATATACTGCCTGCCCCTGTGGATCAGAAAAAAAAGCAGAATTAAACAATTTGCAGATAAACTTTATAGAAAGGCAAGGGAAAAAGCCAGGAAAAAGACGTATTTCAGAAAGGAAAAGAGTTGAAGCGAATAGAAATATATTCATTTTTCTATTCCCATAAAGCAGTACAGTTTCTCGTGGGATTACTTTCCCTATAGTCCCTTCAGTTGCACTTGTACATAAAAAGTCTTTGTTGGTTTGTTTTTGTACTAGTCTCATAGCTACTGGAAATTTCATCATATGGCCTGGGAGTTATCACCCAACAGAAGTGATTAATGCCTTCCAAACACCATAACGTTTCCTGAATAAAACTTTTTTGTTGTTGTTCTGGGATGCGCTGGTGTTGATCTTCCTTCAGCATTATGGTTAAGGATATTACTCTAGCATTTTTCCAGTGTGTCACATCTTTTCAGAGCTGCAATTGCTGCAATATCCAAGTCTAATGCATTACATCACCTTTTGGAATTACTTCTTAAAAAGTGGTTTTCGGAACATGAGTGAAGATGTTCCCTTGTCCTCAGGCATGCACCCATCCACAGCAGTGGCTCGCTGCACTGCCCGGGCATTTGCATGAGATGGTGCACACTATCTGCTCATTTCCCCAGTTTCTTTATCTATGGATTGCCTCCCTCAGCACTCAAGGACACAGAACACATCCAGATCAAAGATGCAGTTTGCTCATACAGAGGTGTAAGCAATAAAGCAAGAAAATACATGTATAAATAACCCTTATCTACTGCCTCTCAGTTTTGCCCGTGTGGAAGCCCAGTGCACTCAGCCAAGAGCTCTGTGGGTCCCCAGGCGAGACTGAGCTGAATTCACATCTCAGTATCTCTATCTTCCTTGTAGACAGTATACGGAAATAACTAGTTTAAATTGTGGAGGTTAGACTAACTGTGCCAGTAAACTAGAGCTCGATAGCAATCTTCACAAGTAGAAAAAATATTCTATACAGATAAGAAAAGTAGATTAAAAGCAGCATATCATTTTTCAATTAAAAACACAACCAAAAAAAAAAAATCCATTCCTTGTCCTGCCTGTAAGTTCCCCCTATAGGAATACTCCATCATTTTATCTTCTTGTCTTTGGAGTTTTAGCAACAAAATAGTAAAAGAAGATGGAAGGATTACTCCAACAGACCCATCTATTTAGAGTTTACTTTATATTTGAAAGCTCTCACAAATTTAAATCCCATAGGCTCCTTTGAAAAAATCTCTTGCTATATTAAAGCAATGACAGGCAAGCCTGCTTTTAATTTTATTGCTCCCAATTTCAAGTGATGCATGGAACGGTCATTTCTTGGGAATATTTTTCACCCATGACCTACCAATCAACTACACTTTATACCTCAGTGGTGATTACTGAATGCACAGCAAAACATCATTGTTTGCAGTGAGAGTACACTAAGTTAACAAGTAGAGAATATGAGTGTATTAAAACGAGATTAACCGAATATAAATATATTTACAGACTGCAGTTTGCAGCTTTTTCTCATAAGTGAATACTGTATTTTGTTCAGAGTGTTATTCCTTTTTATGGCCATACATATTCTCCATATTTTCCAACAGTAATAGAATCATAGAATCATAGAATGCTTAGGGTTGGAAGGGACCTCTAGAGATCATCTAGTCCAACCCCCCTGCACACGCAGGGACACCTAGAGCACGTGGCACAGGACTGCATCCAAGCGGGTTTTGAAGATCTCCAGAGAAGGAGACTCCACAACCTCTCTGGGCAGCCTGTTCCAGGGCTCTGTCACCCTCACTGTTAA
>NW_010587655.1:28274-81610 GCF_000705375.1 Tinamus guttatus | reverse complement strand
TAATGCACCCCCGGATCCCATTGGCCTTCTTGGCCACGAGGGCACACTGCTGCCTCATGGTCAACTTGTCATCCACCATGACACCCAGGTCTTTCTCCGCAGAGCTGCTCTCCAGAAGGTGGGTCCCCAGCCTGTACTGGTGTCTGGGGTTATTCCTCCCCAGGTGCAGGACCTTGCACTTGGCCTTGTGAGTTTCAGCCCATGCAACTGTGCCTCTTCTTCTCCCACCCACCCCACAAAGAAAACAAAAAAACCATTTTTTTTCAAACTAGAAATTTGTTCAGTCGGCATATTAGGGTAACTGTGTATGTGGGCGGGAAAGACTTAAATTCAAGTGTCATCTAAGCCCTCTTCAGACTATTAGAACAATGTATAATGGCCCTGATGTAATTTGAAACAATCTATTATGGTTGTTATACACCTCTTCACTAGAAAAACTCATGGACTTCTAATGAACTGAAGCTTAGAATTTATAAACAAACTTCTCATAAATCACTGAACCTTGATAAAATATATATTTTAAACAAGAAGTACATGTTTTTAAGAAAGAATGTGATTGGAAAATAAGGATGAGCTTGACAGTGCCACTGTTCCAGCCATTATCATCAAATGAAATCTGTTTGATGATTTATTGGAAAACATGACTGGCAAAAAACAGATTTGTAAAGAAGTATCATCAATGAAGACAGAAAACTTGATCTCAAATTGAGACAGAAGTCAGTGTCAAGCCAGGGTTTTGTACAGCACAGTATACTTGGTACAGGCCCTGTTTGGAAACCTTATTTACAGCATAAACTTGACATGCAGTTTTACAGTGGCTAGGTCCATCATGTAACTATGTTTCTAATATATTCAGGATGTCACACAGAGAGATTTCAGGCAGTGTATCAGGTACTCAATTCAGAGCCCACGTACAGAAACTTGTCGCAGTTAGTTCACATTTTTCCAAATTCTTCCACTACTCAAGCATCACAGCCATGCATTTGACTGGGTCAGCAAAATAGCATTTAGTGACAGCAGTTTCCGTATCACCCACGCACAGTGACAGAGTAACCTTAAGCAGCTTGAAAGCTCCGCTTAGCCAAGTACCCAGGACCTTCTGTGTGCCTTCAAATTGTGCAGGGAACTTCTGTAAGTGAGAAGCTGGACTGGCAACTGCCTGAGGACCAGACTGTGCACAGGTTTATTTTTAACTCCTCATTCTAGTGGGGCTGAAAACATCAGTAGAACCACTGGAGGGGGTTTGAGAAGAACTGGACTGACACCAGGCACTGAAAAAATCCTCTGCTCTGGTAACCCAATGTGAATGTAATACAGCAACCCAGGAGCTTGTGAGAAGTCTATAAACCTGAGCTGAAGGGACAGAAGCCATTTGTTTCCAAATTTTCCAAATTCCATTAAAGTTCCTGCTGGGAACTGGACAACAGTTAGAGATCTATGTTATATAGACAAGCCAATAACTTCTTTTACTGATCTGCGACACATTCAGACCTCTGGGTAAAAAAAGCCACTCTAAATCTCCTGAGACACTAAGTGCTGCGTCAGCATTATTTGTAAGTGTGCTATAGTTAAAAGTCAAAATTTTATTGCAACCCTTCAGGCTTCTCCCCTACCCAGAGAAAAAATGAACTCATTAGTCAAAACTGGAAATAGTGATAAAAATAAAGAGAGGGTGAAGAGAATGATAGTACACCCATAAATAGAATCCATCTTCAGAAAGGAGCCATAAAATGCTGGAGATTTGCACAGATTTTTACAGAACTGGTCCTGTTGCAGAAAGAATAGTGTCTTTTATAACCCTGAGATCAGATACAAGCCTTTGGTCAGCAAGGACGCAAACACCTAATGGTTGGCTACCCAGAGTGGGTAAAGGGTGGACACAGCCAATTACTTTCTGCCATTAGGCTCCTGTGTAGCACAAGTGACCCCGCTGTATAGTTCAGCGCCCAAGGAGCAGGATGCTTCCTCAGAGCTGGCCAAGCACTGAAGGGTAATTTAAGCGAATGGGCGTATTACAGCTATGCATGCCAGGGTATAGTTACTGGATACATTGAAAGGTTTCTTGCTTTGCTTTTATATTCTGTTATTGTTAATAATGCACTTTAAGATTTAAAAGTTGCACACAAGGTCTCAGGTGAGAGGCAAAATTTCTGCAGATAAATCCTTTTAACTAGCCAACAACATCATTTTTTGTAGCATTGCCTGAAATATTGTCTGTGTCTGATACAGTGGCTGTTACCTTAAATAACTCCCTCTCGAGACAATTAAGGTGGTGCTGGCAACAAGACAAGTCTTCTTGGAACATGTTGAAAAAAAGAAAAAAGAAAACAGGCTATTAACAGCTCTGTAAAAGTGATAATTCCCACATATCCCTTTTTAATAAATAGGCTGAGCACTTTCAAAAGGTGGGGAGCTTTACAACTAAGCCTTTTGGTTCTACCCCTCATTGCTGTGATCCCTCATACGTGGGACTTTGTGCCAGAACCCACCTCCGCAGCTACCACCTGGCTCCCTGTCATCTCTGAGCTTACCTGATGCGCAGCACACAGCACATGCCAAAAGCTCCCTTCTTGCCACTGTGGAGCCTCTTCAGTCAAGTCTCTGCCCTCCTCATTCTGTTGAAAGAGCTCTCCAAGCCTCTACTTGCTGTTCCCTAGCTTTTTATACTGTGTTCGTTTTTCTATTGCTACTCATTTCACTATAGCTCTTCTATCTGCCTCAAATCTACTTTCTGTAGCATTTTCACCAGGCTTCACCTTTACCTCTTCCCATTTCTCTTGCTTCCTTCCATGATCTCACTGACAAACAAGTCCCTGTAGCAGCTGGAAGATGTAGTCTGCCCCAGTGGAGGCATCAACTTCCTAGGCACTGTGCTCAGATCTTTGCTTGGAGAAAATGTTAAAAGCACTTGCCTTCTGAAAAATATGAAATATAGTATATAATGCTCAGCTGGGACTGCACCTCAAAGTTTCTCCTTAACCTAAGTTTTCAAATCTTAGCACTGAGCAATTACCCTGTCCATCATGCAAGTCTTTTTGGAAAATAAACTTGACTGGTATAAATATTTTTTCACTTACTGGGTAGTTATGAGCATCAAGACTATATTTTACAGTCCCCTATATCTGCTGTTAACGTTCATCATCTGATGATAGTATCAAGGGACCAAATAACAGGAAAAAAGAAAAGCCCTGCTACACATTCATACATTTACTGATTTTCAGACTTAGGGGTCCCTTTTCAAGGCCCTTTTTTGATAGAGATGAACAAAAAAATGTCAAGACAATATTTGTTCATGCAGCCTTCAAGAGCAGTGCCTCTAGAACAGAAAAGACAAAGCCTGAAAAGAAAACCTTTGCTAGCGCAGTTACATGACAGAACCTGCCAACAGCATGACTTGCTCAGCACTCATCTAGTGCAATAAATTATTACTTTCTCAGGCTTGAATTTTCTTACTTGCCTTTTCGCTGTAGCACTGCATGATATAATCTGATGTTGATCATGCTGCAAGAATTCCACATGCAGTTAATCACTTGCAATATCATTTGGACACACCATGCGCAAATAAAGAAATATTAAATAGATGAAAAAAACAGCAGGTAGACTAGCAATGAATGACATGGCCTAATTGCTGTATATTTTGACACTGAGTCACCAATTTGAGCTCAGCCTGATTTTGTTACTTTTACTGCTTTAAAACAGCCAGTAGAGGAGTAGCCACAGTGCCTCTGAAGTGAAAGTGCCAGTTTCAAACATGCAGCACAGAAAACACTCACCGGTAACTAAAGATGCAAAAAACATTGTTGAACATCCCTCTGCTTGCAATTCTTCCCTTCTTTGCAATAGACCTTCCTCTTGCTTTTTCCTTTCTGTTCCTCTTACTCAGCTTCACTCCATCCTCACTACATGTCTCCTTTGTCTCCTTTAGCTAGCTGCTGGAAGAGCGAGCCAGCTGTTTCCTAGAAGCCACAGCTGGATGCTGCCAAGGGTCACTAGATTCTGAAGTTCCCAAAATACCTGAGACGACCTTGTGCTTCACAGCAGGTAAGCTGAGAAAATCAAAGTTGATGGTGGGAAAGCAATGACAAGGGAAAGGAAGCTTCTAGGGTGGAAAGGACTGCTGGGTAGACTTGCCCTGTTGGAGGGTTTCTACAGGGTTTTTTTTTTTCTCTCAGGTTGGGGGTGGAAGAACTGACACTATTTTTTTTCCTCCCCTTTGGAAAAAAAAATCAAAACTAAGATTCCAAATCAGCCCCCACAAACCCTATTTTTCTTTTAAAATGGCACTTTTCAGTCAAGTAAGTCAGTGCACGTGTGCGATGTCGGAGACAGGGTTCGGTGGAATTCAAGAGCTGATTCAAGAAATATGAATTCACTAATAAAAACTTTTTATCCGTTTAGTGCAGAGTTAAATGGGTGGTTTTAGAAACACTTAAATAGAGCAAGCCTGCCTTCTTCCATTTGAACAGATGTTGTTTTTCATCTGAGTTACAAACTACAGGCAACAAAAGGATCATAACTTCTAATCAACAGGAATTTAGAGAAATTGAGAGCAGTCTTTTCAGGGTGAGTATTTGCCCAGAAATACTGTGCAGGCTTCAGAAAGAGTAACCTCCTCCTACATGGAAAAGCAAAACAACAAAATCTTACCAGTGGTCTCCATCACAGAGGCTTCTCTCCTTATATACCATAGGGCTAAAAATTTGAGAACAATTTTTTAAAAGTGCACATTATCCACAAATAGGCTCCTATTTAAGTACCCAGATAAGGTGTCTTGGGTGGTAACAGAGAGTCCCAGAAACGTGCTTAGACAAAAGGTTATATTTGTTTGCAACCCTGTCCTTGTATTTGCGTGTGTCCACCAGCAAATGCACTGAGTGACACTAAGGATTTAATCCGGAAATTCACCGGAGTTTCTTGATCAAGTTCTTCAACTTCCCTTGGCATTTCAGACTGCATACGGATATGTCTCAAAGAGAGCGGGAAACATGGAGCAGGAGAAGGAGCAGTGAGAGCGTGATGAATAAGCAGAACTCAAATGTGATGCTTTGTTTCCATTGAGAGTCTGATCTGCTAACAATTAATTTAGCACCATTTTATCACTAGATTAATTTAAGCATGAACTGCAATGCTATAATTTAATGAATCATTACTTCAAAATAGTCTCATCTAATTTGATTCTCTGTTTCTCAGATCCTCCTTTCGTGGCTTAAATGACAAGTAGTGATTAAAAAGGGTGGGAGAAAAGGTCCATTTTTTGTTGACTTTTAAAAGTATATTCAGATTTAGAGCCCAAAAGGTGAGGTTGCTTTTCAAGACACTCCACAATCAGGGTAGTACTGTTAGTCTCAAAGGTGGGAGATGACTCATTTAAAATAATCAGGACAACAAATTACAGAATCAGAAATGGCTGCAGGTGAAAGATCAGCCTATGATATTTCTGTCCAGTTGCTAGTACAGATAATGGAAATACTGGAAAGCTTGTGGTAGATTCTGCGGTGCTCCAAGCAACATGAAAATATTTACAAGTTCTCATCCAAACTTGAGCCCCTGATGGAGCAGAGTGAATTTGCCAAAAACTCGTTTAGCAGAAAAAGCTGAAGTTCCTAAGTTCCTAATTTTTGGAAATGTAACTGTAGATTTCCCTTTTGCTTTGAAACCTTCCAATTTATAAACTTAAACCATATCATAATAAAATACAGCTCATATTTCAAAGGGTTGACACAGTGTTTATTCAGGACTAGTACAGCCACATGCATTTTTAATAATCATTTTAATCAGTGCAGTTTTCTGCCCTATGCTCAAGCCACTTAAGGGAGCATAGCAAACTTTTCATTAGCTATAAAAAGCATGAGAGAAATCTTCAAAAGCTGATTATTCAGGCAGATTATTAAATACCACTGATCATTAGCACTTGTACTCCACACATTCCAAGACTTGCACTAATGGGTTAGATTATTGGTTCTTAAATAACGTGTATATGCCATTGGGACGCCCTGAAATGAATCTTTGCTTGTTGTCTGCACTGCAGATTGAGAATACTTTTATTTTTCTTTTTTCCAACAGCACTGCTTCAGCAATGAGTCACAGGTACCCTTCTGAGGACTCCAGTTCCTGCATTCAAGAGGTAAGGCACTTTCATTATTTACAATAGAGAACATGTCTGACGCTGGTCTTGCTGTGACATCCTAACACAAAGATGAGCACAGTGAGAGCAGAACACCCTGTTATTTCATGCTCAAGCGCCAGAATTACTCTCAAGTTTACTTACTCTTCAGTCACCTTTAATAACACAAAACACAAGGTAGGCAAATGTGTGTGAAAAGTTTAGGCTTCAAAAACACTATTCAAGGGTCAGTACACAGTCTTCAGCATGTGGGTCTATAATCTAGCTATTTTTTCAATTCGTTTGAAAAAACGTCTCCCTGACACTCAGGCCCAGGTAATTTGAGGTGACAGGAGAACTGATGGTATTTAAAACAGAATTTCACTGTTTTTCCTTGCAATGGTGTTGCTTATTTGCAAGACACTGCCTGCATGCCAAATATTCTAAAAAGTCACAAAAACAACTTGTCTTCCTTTCAGCTTTGTAAATATCAGCAAAACCATTTACACTTTGTCAGATCTGTTTCTGCAACCTGACATTGTAAATCTCCTGCCCCAATCATGTCTGAGACCTGGGGATGCTCTGCTAACACAGACAATACTAATACCTGGAACGCCTGGGATTTAATAAATATATGATTGCTGTGAAAGTAAGATCTGAATTAAGCTGTGATCCTGTCAAGGGAATTTACCATCTCATCAGAAAATAGAAATATGTTACCAATGAGTTGGCTGGTAAACTCTACACAGTCACAAATACTGATTTTCTTGCAGCCAGTATCATTAAAAGTGGCAGTGAAGGTCTAGCACTGTGTGAACTTGGATAACTGATAGCGCTCTCTGTACTTCAGTAATCTGTTCTCAACTGAGAGATAAAGCCTTGCACACACACACAAAGTTTGTAGCAAATCACTTTGGGAGAGAATAAGTGTGCTGCACTTCTGCAAAGAGGAAGGCAGAAATCTCAAGTCAGGATGTTCTCAGTGACACTAAGAATGTATGGCTTCTTTTAGGAATTTTGGATAGGCAAGTAGTGTGCAGAGCAGGTTATAAACAACTTTAAGATGCCCACAAAATCATCTGTGGAGGAGGAAATCAGATATACAGGCATGAAAATAAACTTAGAGCACAGTAAGCAGAATAATTAAATGTGGACTTTGAGGTCACCTGATGTTTAACTCTCCCTATTGTTGAAAAGGAACATTGCTTCCCTAGTGCCTATTCTCACCTGATTCTTACCTAGACCTCTCGTTCCCAGGTTCCCTCTTGGCTCAACAAGCCCAAACTCACTGTCCTGTGAGATGTAACTAGAATCAATAATTCAGAAAGGAAATTACGAAGAAGCCATAAAAATGCTGCTTCCTGTTCTTTAGCTATGCTGTTCCATTTGTCTTTAGATGTCCAAGCTACCTACTCAATCAGAAATATACCCACAAAATAAATACTTTCATAAGCATTTATTGTGGAAATATTAGGTGAAGTAAAAAAAAAAAAAACAAAGTTCATTTTTTTTTGAACAGTTATCCTGGCCCTGTGCTTTTTTAAATATCATGACTCTAAAGAGATTCCACCAGGAACAAGGGATGTGGCAGGTTATGACCTTAGAATAGTGAACACAGTTTTGATTTTAACTGAGAAGAAAAAGATCAGCAAAAGGTAAGGACAGACATTAAAAGATAAAAAGGCATCATTTCTGTGGCAGGAGTGCTTTGGGGACAGTGTTCAAAATAACATTCATGTCTAAGTGAACTTCTTCCCATACTCTGGAAAATTACATGATCCATAAAATAATCCACCATGGAAGAAAAAACAAAAAGGCTAGGAAGGATGCACAATATTCCTAACACTCAGACAGCAGTACCAGAGTCCAAATGAATCTTGTTCACCCAATTACTGAGCTTGGACCTGATCAGAGCCTTGATGAGAGATGGCTTTCCTAGCCATCTGAAGAAGAGCTAGCTGAAGAGGCCAGGGGCCTTTACAGTAGCAATCCAGGTCTCAGCTTAATATAAAGAGCCAGAACATGGCATGCCTGTACAGCTGGGAGGTTGGAAGCACTGACTATAAAAATCCAGCTTGCATTAATTTTCTGGAACCATTTTTCACATGCAAGCTGATGCTGTTCAAATTCATATGAGTAAATTAAACACTCCCATTGCAATTTACTTAGTGAGAATATTAGTCAAGTCCTCCATTTTACATTCATCTGAAGTCATTCTTAGTTCTCAGTTTCAATTAAGCAACTGAATGAAAAGATTTTTTGATTTTTGTCACCAGCAGAATGATAATTGCTCTTATTAGCTGTAAATTATAATCAAGAAAGTTAGTAGTTATATTCAAGAAAATATTTACCTTTTTGAAGTCAGCCTTCTGTGAGCAGTATGGTTAGGATAACTTACGGCAATACCTGCTTGACAGTCCATTGTCTCATTCCTTGGCATTTTCAGGCTCAGTTGCCTTGACATCAGGCTGTGATTTAACTTCCTGATTTTGTGTTTTCCTTCCAGTTAGGGTAGCTGTTCAGTTCTGATAAAGGACAAAGACATCTGAAGCAGTAAACAAAATAAATCCAACTATAGAAATTAGCTAGAAAATTCCCAGTTCTGCATTTCTATACTGTGTTGGGTCCATAGTTGTCAAAGGCATCAGCTTAGCCTCAGAATTAGCAGTAACACCTCTGTGGAGGTCTGATCTGTGAAGAGTATGACTATTTCTGTTTTACACCGAGCTGGAAAAATAGCTGGGTGACTTTCCTACAATGACACTAGAAACAATCAGTAGATGTGAATTAAAGTCTTCTTTATATCTAACATTACCAAGGCTACCCTTCCTATGCATCCACTGAGATGAGAGGACCGCATTGCAGGGTCTGCACTTTCATTTTAATTTTCCAGTGGCAAACCTTCAACCCCATCGTAGACGTGAGCAGAAGGCAAACGTCAGTCAGATGCGCTACCTGTGCAAGTACTGAAGAAACAGCAGAACTGCTGTGCCCCTCAGATTTCTAGGAAGCATATCCACTTTTAGAAACAGGGCAGCTGCATGCTCTTCTCCATGTGTGCTTTCCCTCTTTGCCTCCCTGATGACATGAGGTAAATCTCACCTCAGTGAGCACATTTCCCAGAAACTATGTCCCTGTCAGGTGGAGAAAGATCTGCCTTTAGATACTCAGCAACGGGCGCTGGGCACGCAGAAGCAATTCATGTTAAACGTGCCAACATTCTTTACAATTTACTAAACACAAACAATTTTATATGGCAGTACTTCTGTTTTGTATTTAGCAGCAGTAATTAGCAAGCTGGCAGGAAGTCAGAGAGCAGCTTATGAAGAATTTAAGTGGCCTGCAGGGGTTGAGAGTGCTGAATTCTGAACAAACTCCACCAGTATCCTCATAGAGTTTTCAAAAGGGCCTCTAGAGGGAACATATTTGGCTCACAAACTTTCAATTTAACAGTATTATTCTGACATCTCAGTAATATCTGCTAAACGGTAAACAGTTGTAAAACAGTGACCTTTCTCCATTAATTTGGTAACATTTAAGACAAGACAAAGTAATTAAAGGGAAAAACAGACAGGAGATTCTCATCGACATGGTCAAGGTAATCTTGTTGAAAGGCAATCCTCTCGCAGCCAACTTCTTTTCACTCTAGTCCTCTGCCAGTTCCTTTCAGAGTCCTCAGGTTTCTTTTCAGATCTACCCATACTCCTATACAAAGTTGATTCCATCAAAACTGACTTGTGTTAGCCAGCCAACACCTGCAAGAGCTGCCTTGCAGTCAAGCTAATACTCTCATAGGTGCCCTTTCAATCATGGCAGAAATTCTGGGGTAGATTCAGTGCAAACTGTGAGCAAAATGACAGAGCTGGGACACAAGTGCTTGGCTAATACTTATCTAGTCAAATGCATTTTCAACTTGAAAATATTTCCCTCTGTTTAAGCACCAACAGCTTACCTCTTCATAAAGGAGAGTAGTTAGGTAGAGGCAGAGATCTAGGTAGGGTGCTTTTATTATCATGTTTAGTCAGGTGGAGCTGGCACTGTTAGAAGCATGTTTAGGCCCTTGAAGAGCACTAAGCACAATGGGCAATGGGGCATGAATAAATTCAGCTCTTGACTGATAGAGCTGTATCAAGAGTACCTAGTCTAGAAGCATAACAGCAACAATGCATTTTTATTAAGATAGCCAATTTCACTATAGTGAGTGTATGGACAGAACGACATTGGTAACTCTGCACTTCTGCGAGCATCAGCTACTCTGGAGTTCGTGTAGTTATCTGCAACGTTCTCCTGATGAAGGCTTGGCCCGCTAACTGCAAGACTAGAATGGAGAATCTTAGAATCATAGAATCATAGAATGCTTAGGGTTGGAAGGGACCTCTAGAGATCATCTAGTCCAACCCCCCTGCATACGCAGGGATACCTAAAGCACGTGGCACAGGACTGCATCCAAGCGGGTTTTGAAGATCTCCAGAGAAGGAGACTCCACAACCTCTCTGGGCAGCCTGTTCCAGTGCTCTGTCACCCTCACTGTTAAGAAATTTTTCCTTAAGTAAGTTCCTATGGAACTTTTGGTGTTTCAGTTTCCGGCCATTTCCTCTAGTCCTATCAGTGGCCACCACTGAAAAGAGGCCAGCACTGTCCTCTGCACTCCCTCTCTTGAGGTACTTATAGACACTGATTAGATCCCCTCTCAGCCTTCTCTTCTCCAGGCTGAACAGGCCCAGCTCCCTCAGCCTCTCCTCATAGGGCAGATGTTCCAGGCCCCTGATCATCCTTGTAGCCCTGCACTGGACTCTCTCCAGCAGCTCCACATCCCTCTTGTACTGTGGAGCCCAGAACTGGACACAATACTCCAGATGAGGCCTCACCAGGGCTGAGTAGAGGGGCAGGAGCACCTCCCTCGACCTGCTGGAGATGCTCTTCTTAATGCAGCCCAGGATCCCATTGGCCTTCTTGGCCACGAGGGCACACTGCTGCCTCATGGTCAACTTATCATCCACCATGACACCCAGGTCTTTCCCCGCAGAGCTGCTCTCCACAAGCTCGGTCCCCAGCCTGTACTGGTGTCTGGGGTTATTCCTCCCCAGGTGCAGGACCTTGCACTTGGCCTTGTTGAATTGCATGAGGTTTTTCACCGCCCAGTTGTCCAGTCTGTCCAGGTCCCTCTGGATGGCAGCACAGCCCTCTGGGGTATCGGCTACTCCTCCCAGTTTGGTATCATCAGCAAACTTGCTGAGGGAGCACTCTGTGCCTTCATCCAGGTCATTGATGAATAAATTGAACAGGACTGGACCAAGGACTGACCCCTGGGGGACCCCGCTAGCTACAGGCCTCCAACTAGACTCTGCACCGCTGATCACCACTCTCTGGGCCCTGCCATCCAGCCAGTTCCTAATCCACCTCACTGTCCACTCATCTATCCCACACTGCCGGAGCTTGCCCAGGAGGATGTTGCGAGGGACGGTGTCAAAAGCCTTGGTGAAGTCGAGATATCTTTTCGATACATTACCCAGTGCTGATATTAAATGCCCTTAAAAATGCGCTCCTTGAACTTGAGATGATCTCCTCCCCTCTAAGGAAGGCCATTATTACAATTCCAACGCAGATGTATGTGATAGTAATGCCAGTACATACATGTGCATGCACATGTGCACAGTATCCCTCCCTTATATATACATTTATTTATTTACATATCTAAAAGCATACTTTTTTAAAAAATGCTTCTCTAAAGGAGCTTCGAAAAGCACCCAAGAAACAGCATGGGCAAACAGAAAAGAATCTACAGCATTATCCATGATGGTTTCCATAAAGATACGTAAACTCATATTTTAGGCACGTTCCAAAATGTAGGACACTTGAAAAGAGATGCTACAATACAGCTTCCGAAGACTCCTTTCATTTCTTCAGGCATTCTTTAAACAGAGTTCCCTGCAGCTCTCCATCAGGTGCAGTCAACAGTAAACCAGATTATAAACATGCAGACGTTAAATAACTACTTACTTAAGGAAAAAAAAAATCTGTCCGTGAAATGCATTAATGAGGATCTATCCTTTTAGTGCACAGCAATTCTTATTCAGAGTTGCAGACTGGAATTATCGAACTGGAATTTGTTGAGGTTTCATAAAGCTGAGAATGGAAAAGAAAATTAAAGCCTTTGAATTCAACTTCGTTTATTTCACATCTAAGAGGAGTTATTCAAACAGACTATCTCTCTGTTTTGCTGTAATTCTGGACCAAGAATGAATTTTGGAGTGAGGAAGTTGAATAAATGGGAAGGGCTTTTTTTTTTTTTTAAAGTGTAAGCTTTGTTACAAAATTCCAGCACAATGCAGTTAGTTACCCTAGATGCAAAGTGTTTCATGGGAGCAGCTGTCACCTCTCTTTGCCAATTACCCTTGTCACTTAGTCAACTGAGATAACAGATTCATTTATTTTTAGCAAGCTAATGCAGCATTTTAAATTATCGGCCTTTAGATTTTCCTCATTAGCAGGTTCATTCTGTTCCCCTCAGCAGCAGTGTCTTTTCTTATCACCGTTCCTTGTAAAAATTTTGGGGGGTTTGGAGAATGGGTTATGTGGCTGAATCAGCACAATGCTATCTTACCATCTCTCATATTTTTATAAATCCTTAAAGAATTTGACAACTGAAATCCATATTAAAAAAAACTAGGGATCACACAATAGATGTGTGTGGAAGAGTGGCTGATCTCCTTCAGATGTGCACTGTAGAATTCTGTTTTCTATAAAGCAGACAGCTAAAATAATCCTTCACACTTGGCATGATATTTATGCATCTAGAACAACCTCTTCGTCAATCACAATTTTATGTGGAGAACTTCAGAAAAACAGAAAAGGCCATTTCACTTGAGAAAAGCTAGGTCTCCTCAGAACGCAAGGGAATTCTGCTTTGTACCAAGTAAAGCGACGCTATTTGGAATTTACTGGAAGTGCCCTTGGAGCATTGTAAAACCATGCTTTTTTTTTTTTTTTAATATCATTAGTCACTGAAACAAAAAATTTCTAGGGGAGGGAGTCAGGACAGAGCAGATCAAAGGCCAGATTTCTTGCTTAGGCTTTGGCATCCATTCTTGCTTCTCTGACTTGCTCCTCCGTCTTCCTTAAGCAGACACAGTGCTTCTCTGCAACAAAATACAGCCTCTGTGCTTCACTACTTTTGCGTTGTTCGTCCCTCTTGCCATATGTTAGGATACAAAAATCATAGGAGTAGCAGAAGGACACAAACTATAGTCTTTCCTCAATTCAGTGAGGGTCAAAGAGTAAATCCTTGATTTCTAGACCAGACTTCATCACATGATATTAGAAACAACACTAAGAGTAAGAATCCCTGGTGAAAATGACCCTTAGCAGTGGGGACAGAGAAAAACATAGTGCTGTCTGAATATATAAATGAATGGAGATCAAAAAAATAGCAAGAGATGCTGAGTAAAGAACAGCAAAGTAGTCAAGGAGGTTCCTGGGCACACATTCTCCTTGCTAAATCTCTTAGATTAGTCAGAAACACAGAGGCCCTTTTGCCTCTTACAGAGGAATAGAGGAATCTCCTGTACACAGCTCAGATGAGCACAATCATCCATCTTAAACTTCCACCTTTTTCACAGAAACATACCATACAGATGGACCAGGCAGTTCAAAACTATGGCCTGTATAGATGCAAGTATTAACATATCCAAAACCTACTTGAAAACTCCACTGGGGGAAACATTTGCAAAACATTTCTTCCAACACGAAAGTCTCTTCTGACCTAGTTTCCCATCTTGTTTTCTACCTTCTAGCAGACTCATCTAAGATTCCACCCGCTGTTTCTCCATCTGCTAGACTTTTTTTTAGGTAAGAGAAACCTCCTGAGTTAAACACTAAATGTCAAGCAGGCTGGAGAAAGGTTGTTTATGTCTGCTTTGAAATATTTTCGATTAAAATACAACATGGAGACACTAAAGGTAACTTTTTTTTTTGGTACCAAAACTCAGAAGATGGGTTATGTGAAAACAAATGCTGTACAAACCCCAAACTCATCCCAGCAGAAGGATAATCTATGATGACCAATACTAGCATCTTTTCCATTAATAGTGAAAGCCACTAAGTGAGGTCAAGGAGTATCAGATAATTTGGTTTGCAGAGAACATATCGGGAACGACTTCTGCATTAGCAGTAGGGGGAACACGCAGATGTTTAATGAGTAATAATGTTCTAATCAACAAGAAGGCACATGACGTAAAAAGTACAATAGGCACTTCTTACGGATAGCCATCAAGGGTTTTTTTTTCCCTGGAGTTTTAGGATGACAATTTCACCTTAACTGTCTTACTAATGTCTTATGGGAACCAAGTCTTCAGTGAGAGGAGGAGAGCATTTCTCACCAAATCCCTTTGACACCCACAATAACTTCAAAGTCATTATACTAAAAACACTCAACAAGTATTAACACTACGATTTACAATAATAAAAACAGTATTACAGTATGTTTAATTAGGAACCATTATCGGACTGTCAAAATGGAAAAAAAGCCACAGTTGTTTTTTCCCTGGAGCCCTGGGATGCAGTGAGACTCATTATTAACTCATTATAATATGAGGACAGATGATGGTTTTCAGTTTGATTTGAAAGCTGGACTCCTAAGGAAGAGAGCTCTAGGTATACTCCCTCCTGGCTGGAACTGCTGAAGCAAACATTAGCAGAGCAGTATTTTTACAGCAGTATGTCCACAGCAGACACGTTTCACTTCTGAATCCAGCAATTCCTGTCTAGCTCAGCTTCAGCATCTAACAGTTCTGACATGAGCAGCTCACACTTCAGTGCTAGCACACAGCAGGAAATGCAATGAAATAGCCCAAAGTCTACCTGCAATTATGGACAGAAAGCCCTTAAAACAGTACTAAATCATTCAGGTTAGAGGCAGCATTTTACCCAAAATGAATTGCAGATGATAAAACATGAGAAATAAAATTTTCTCTTTATGTTTGAATCATTTTGTAGTATGGTAAAAGTTCCAGATAATAATAAACCAATATTACACTCTCTAAAAACAAGCAGTGGACTTATTTTTCTAAATAAATGAGATTTTATATTAGACATTCAACGCAGTTGATCTATCACACTAGTACCCCCATATCCCTATATTTTAATCAACTTGAAACTAATTCTTCTAGGAGCCTTACAATTTCCTCATAATCTGCTGCATCTGTTATTACTGAATTCATTAAGTCTTCCGTTTTCTTTACTACTGAACATTTATTAGCTCTACCAATACATCTATTTTCCTTAACAGTTTATTCAAGCTGAGGAACTAGTGTTGATGTACTTCATGCAGCTTTTGGTATAAACTAGGCTTTTTTGTTGTTGTTGTCCTGGTTCCTTCCCTGGAAGCAACATGACCTGAGTTATATACACCTGTGTTCTTGGAAAGAAAATATGGTATTATAAATCATCACTAATTTATAAGTTCATTTTTAATGAGTTACTTTTTATTTACCCCAGTTGAACACCATTATTTACAGACACAAGTTAATAAAATGCACCACAAAACAATAAATTTCAACAGTTAATATTTATATGTGCATAGTTCATGCTCAAATACTTATATATTTATATATAATACATAGACATGTATAAAGCTCTCACAATAAGTCATTTCTGCACAGAAAGAATAATCATAGGAAACAATATCCTTCATCATAAACAATACCAAATCACTAACAATTTCTCAACAAAACATGTACAGAATTAGAAATAAGCAGTAGACACTTAGGTGTTTTTATTTAATATTTTCTTAACTTTTAAACTTGAAGCCACAATATCCACAGCACAACAATGGCCTTGTCAACCAGCTTTCATTTGAGCAGGAGGGAAATGCTGAAAATAAAGTGGATGCAGTCACAGATACTCCAATCATTGCTGATGGAAGACTTCAAAATACACTGTAAAAACTGTAAAAAAATTTTACGACTGGGCACATTGGAACTCAGCACTTGTACAGGATGTGACATCTTTGTTAGTAGATTTCAGGAGATACAAAGGAAGAAAGGATTCTCATGCTTCAGGTTCATAATCTTGATACTCTTCCTAATAAGGAGAGCAAAAATCAGTGCTAATAATACTGTAGATAAATACATGCTACTTTCAGTTCTTATTTACTCCTAGTGTATTCAGTGACAAAATATCACCTATTTTCATATGATCAGAATCTTGCATTTTTTATTATTTTCTTAGGTTCTCCAGATAATGCATCTTTGAAGCTACGATATTTGTAGAAGAATTAGGCTTTCACCGTAGTTAACATGCCGTTCAGTTTCTGTGCCAGCTACTGAAATGACTCACAGCAATGAATTTGTGGATAATTGCCCGCAGGAATAATGGACCAGAGGAGGGCATGGGGAGGCATGCAAAGCAGCTATATGTGTAATACACATAAGCAGTCCTTTTTTTTTTTTTTTTTTAAGTTCCATTTAAGCAGTCTGGGGAAGCGAGTCATTATACATAATCCTGGCTGCAGTAAAACTTAGGCATGTGCTTCAGCTATAAGGATCACGAATATCTGAATATATTATAGCAAAGGTCTGTTTACAATTAATTACATGAACATATTTTTGAAGGATCAGGTTGGAAAACTGTCTTAAAAGGATCCATTGTGAAACTTTCCATACCTCTAATGGCTTATTCGATCACTTGAGACAGGTAAACATGATTTCTGTACTGAATTGCTAACAAATCATCTTCAGGCATATTATTTGTATCCCTACAGAATCTTCTCCAACTCATTCAGTTATACACAGACCTCTTTTGGTCCCATTGATATTGCCAGGAGTTCAGTGACACCATGCACAGCCGTTCATTTAGAGAGAAGGTACCACTTTTGAGCTGAACAGTATACCAGGTGCTCCAGATAAACACATTTAAATAATCAGATGTGTAACTTGATGCACATGAACAGCCCCATTAATTTCAGTGAGACTGAATGTGTTAATAGTCAAGCATGCATTTAAGATTATGGCCTGTCTTTTATGCCTCTTATTTTCAACCTAATTTGTACTGCTGTATACCTGCCACTTCAGTTACCACAATGTCAGAGACTACAATGCATGGGTAATATTTTACATTGTGGGATAAGTATTTATTCACGAAAAACCATCAAGTAATTTCTTCCCATAATTGCATTAACCAAAGGGTATGATCATGGATTGCCGTACTTGAAAAAACTTGATGCTAAGGAACACATTAAATTGCCAGCTATTAAAAGAATCTACAAGATTAGCTCTTACCTATATTCCCTGTTAAGTAAAAGGTGCAAACTTTCTGTGAATTACTCAGAAATTGAGACTAGTGTTTCCAAAATGCACATAATATTAGCTCATTAAATATCCTTATATACACAAAGAGTAACAGATTTTACATTTCCCACCCCTGGGTGACCCTGATCAAACAGACCGCATTTCTCTTATTTCCTTGCTGCTTACAGCACCCATCCTGTCTGTGCCCAGCTGTGTTGAGGCACAAAACCATCCTCCCAGCTCCCACCAGGGACTTCCTCCATGCAGCATGGTAACATCACTCAGGCAGGCAGCTGCTCTCGTGCCTGGATCACTCACAGAAAACACCCAACAGCTTTACCTCGGGAGGCATTTCATACGCCTCGTTCTCAGGATCCACAGCAACACCTGTATTATTCACCATGCCTTCCTGCAGGATACCATCTTCATTCTACAATTAAAAGAGGGAGAAAAGTGACAGGCTAACTCCTTGCTTTATCATTTGCTCTGAAAGACTCTTTTCCTCAAAAATGTTCAAATAGGTTGCTTCATTAGGTTCTGTTTTACTAGACAGAGAAGTCTCATTACATGAAAGCAAAAACAATGTGGTAACAATCAATACCAATGCTGTTGTCATAAATCACTACTTGCTTTAGAACTTGACCCTTTCACAGGGTGGGTTTCAAACAAAGTGGCCTGAGCAAAGACTGCTGAAAATAGTCCTAAATTATTAGCAAATTGATATAGAAACAGTCCCTGTTAGCTCAGTGCAGCTATTGTAGCTACGTCGATGTAAGCCAGTGACAGCCAAAAGAAATCTACTTGTAACTCAAGCAAATACAGGAACTCAGGAAGAACTTCACTGAAACATACATGCTAGATAGAAATTAAATAAGGCACAAAAACAGATTGAGGCAATTCTTTAAAAATTGGGATTTACAGTCATGCCATAGTTTTAGGATATAGATAAAAAGGAGGAAGTAGCAGTTAAACCTGAGAGTCATCTCTGCTAGTTCAACATAAAGTGGAAGTTAATATGCAAAGCAGGTGGCATCTGTTTTCTATCTCCCAACTACACTTAGCCTCCTCCTCCAGTGATTCTTGATGACTGTCTTTAATTTAAAATCAAGTACCAGAAGTGGGCATCAGCTCCTGAACAAGTAAAGTTCCCACTGTGGGAGAACTAGAGCTAAAAATTTACTGCTATGACAAGCAACTGTGTGGAATGAACACCAGGGGAAGTGAAATGAAAAGATGGGCACATTAATCTTCAGTGTCATGAGAAGTAGCTTAACAGCTAACATCCCAGCACTCCTCAACAAGGGTGGAGGTTGGGTGGGAATACATGGAAAATCTCCATATGATAATGATTTCCATAATGCTCTGGAATGTAATGGAGCCATTTGGAGTATATTAATTATCTTTATAAATCTCTGCAAATTACTTGAAATGGGAAATGCACTTCAAATGCTACAAGCAACCTAAAAGATATATTGAGATTTATCCAACTATATTTGAAACTTCCATCTGAAGTTGAAAACTTGTTAAGAGAAATTGACCAAAAAATGATAACAGTAATGAGTCCCTCAGTCTCTTCTTCATTCTTCCTCCTCTCAAGCCTTTTAGTTTTCGTCTTACTCTCTTTTTCATATAATCACTTTGTACATTGTAGACGCCATACATGCCCAGCAATACTGAGAATGCTACAATGTCAACACTACAAACAGTGTAAAGGACATGGGCCTCGCTTAGCTCACTCTCAGATGCTCAGTTTTACATATTTTTTCACCCTGCATATTGTCCAACTTCAGACATGACGTTGAACAATAAAGTCTCTTCCGCTTCCCCTACCCTTCTCTCCCAACCCCTCATAATAGCTTTCAGCACAGGCTTCCATCTTGATTCAGATATTCCTTTCCCTCCTTTTGTTGTTTTACTCTTTTCAATATTCCTTTATAGTCTCATTTTTCTGCTGTTCAACCTTTGCCAGGCACTAACTCTACCCTAACCAGATCGTTTGTTATGGTCTGTCCTTACTTGCCCCTCTGTTCCATCTCCCCATGCACAGATTGCCTCTTCATCTGCCAAATACGAATCCCTTTTTTATCCTTGGTTCAGTAACCTCTTTTTTGGCACTTGCATACTCTAAAGCCTATAGTGTGCAGAATTTATTTCCATAATGTGAATTCTGTCTTGCTGTTACTTGAAACTAGTATCCTACGCCAGAATGACAGAGGGGAGTACCAGTCAGCAGCTTTCCTGGCACATTTTTTTTTCCTACCGAGACCAAAACCTCAATCAGATATAGATGTCTCTTAGGAAAGAAGAATATAGTTTTTTGGTCACAATTTACTCATGTCCTCTACACACATTCCTCCTCTAAATTAACATTCTGTGCTCCTCTATGGGATATGTGATAGAGAATTTTTAAAAGCAAAAGGACAGTCATGAACAAAGCTACTAGCATCTTTTTATAATGTTCACTGTTTGCTGGGAAGCTTCATCACAGATTCATCAGAAGTATGGAGACACAATGTGTAAGAGGGCTGAAATCATCATTCCAAATTCCCTTAGCAAATTCCAACCCCAAATTGAAGATTTAAATTTCTTTAGTTTTAAATAAAATAATCAACAACACTAGCAACATCCTATAAAGGAAAATGTAAGCCATACCAAACCACCAGGGAACCTATCTGGGAATGGCTTTTTACCTTTTCCCTGTGGCAAACAGCAGCTCAAACATTACCTCTTGTTTTAATACTACCGCAGCTCAGGTAAGAATGATATTACTCAAGGTCACATTTGTTACTTATAAAAATATGGAAGATGTAATAGCATTTTTCATAGCAGTTTTTTGCCTCATATACTGTACCTGTAAAGTCAGGACTTCAGAGAAGTAAACAACCATCTCCAATAATACAGAGCCAACTGGAGTATGCTTTCTATCATAATTTACTTCCTTTAAAGCAAAGAAATGAGATTTTGCTTTCCCATGATCAATAATTCCATATCCTCATTCAGTTAGAGAAGGATAATACCACCTCATAGAGCAATTCTTGTTATATTATGAAAGACGAATTTTCTTTGGCACAAATTCTCTTGAATCTGCCACCTCTGTTTTTAAACTACACAGAAGGGCAAGCCCAGAGGAAGAGCTTTGTACCAGCAAACCTGAAAAGTCATACATAAAGCTTGGAGATGCAATAAGATTTTGCCCAGAGAGCATTAGGTTTACAGTGAGAGCACCCTCTCCCCCTCCCGCTGGGTATTTACAAGTCATTTAATAAACTGTTATAGGGACAAAAAAAAAGAAAACTTCCACTTGACCTCTGATTCTCGAACACGACAGATAAGTTTTAGCAATGCCTGTCCATATCTACAGGGAAACAGGATCTTTTAGGGTGGCATTCTCCAGCCTTATGCCCCTCAACCCCAAATTCTAGGGAGCAAGTCTCGACAGTGAGAGCAGCGCACACCACAGCACCTTTCTCAGCTGTACACAACAGCGAGGAGTGGTAGTAGCACAAAAAAAAGCTTGGTGATTATCAGACTTGCATAGTCCCAGTCATTAATTACATAAAAATATGGTGGAAGTTGCCGCAACACCTAACAAATTAATGCAAGATGAGAAGCTATAACTAACGTCAACCAAGGAGATGATTATAAACTGAGTATTGGCTACCTCACATGGGTTACCAGGCTAATTGTTATTGACTATTGCAATTGAGCGGTTGTGAACCAAGAGAAAAGGCACTACAGAGAAGGCACTAAACTAGGAAACATCAACTCTTTTATAAGATTTTACAGGATTTTAACAAGCTTCATTTACACATAACTCTCACTTCTCTTTTGGGAAGATCTTGGAGACTCCCGAAAAAGCATTCCATGCACTTGGTACACACACAGAGGCTTCAGGTAGAAATAAAAATGTAAGAAATAACATCCAGGAGTGATATTACCATGTACTGGTGGACTGATAACTTAAATATCCCTCCAGTCTAAGCCCATTCCATTTTAGTATTATGCATTCTGTAAGAGAGAATTTCAGAAACTTTTAGTGCTTATTAGGCAACACTTACAAATGCTGAGATTACCTTCTGTGCATCTCCAGGGAAGCTGTTGTGCACACTGTCTAAATTCATCCCTTGCAACATGCTGAACAGCAGTTTGGTGGGCCAGGGGGATTCAGATTTCTTTCTGGAAAAAAAGCTTGTATTTGTCTCCTCCAGATCTCAGTATACTTCGGGTACTGGATGCTTGAGCTAAACTGAATTGTTCTATTTTATAACTTAGCATTTATTGGTGCTTTCACCACAAAGCCCAACTTTCCCGATAAAAGCAAAATTCCTCAAGCAAAACATCAAATTTCCAACACACTAAGCCCAACTTTCCCGATAAAAGCAAAACATCAAATTTCCAACACACAAAAGTGCCAAAAATGGTCTCGATTCATTTGCTTTTGTCCTGATGCATTCAATATATGGAGCTGACTGAATATAGCTGCCAGTTGTCAGGTCAGTTGACACAATAAAGGTGCAATAGTCAATGTCTCTCCCCCAGTACATGACCAGAAGCTCATGTTGTGAATGACAAATGCTTAACAGCAACCTAGTGATTTTATCCTGGTCATAGGGTGAAATGCAGGCAAGAGGCTGACTTGTGCACTAACTGCAAAATAGTAAACTCATTGTTATCCACAAGCTAAACACTTAAGAAAATCACAAGAAAACATCACAGTTGCATACAACCTCAGCGTGGACAACAGTGGCAGTTCCCAGGCCTAGTGTAGGCAGAACATTAATAAGTAGGACTACACTGCTCCTCTTCTCTGTAAACAGAGTTTAAGCAAAGCAGAAGAGACATTTAATTAAAGAAATGCCAGAGCAATAGCACAATTCCAGTGAAAAGCTAGCACAGGATCTCCAAATGCTGCAGGCTGCATTTTGAGTCAGTTTTATGCCCTTCAGTTGGTAATGATAGAAAAAGTCAAGAAGAAGAAAGACTGATGCCTATTCAAAAAGGACTAAGTGCAGAGACTGCCTAAGTGCCTGTAGCTAAGGCTCATCTTGGGGTTCAGAAGTGGATGCATTAAATGCTTGTTGTTTACATGGGCTTACAAACTGCTGTAAATTCCCAGAAAAATAAGTTGGAGCATGTAGAATGTGTATACTATTTATATTTCCATCCTTTAGGATTCCTCTTCTAATAGTATTACTTAAACTGATGAGACTGAACTCCGTTCAGAGTAAAAAAAGTAATGTTTTCTTGAGCTTCCTCAGAAGCAGAGCTTTGTTTTACATTAATAGGGCTGGTAAAATTATAGTTGGAGATGCCCAAGTAACCCAGTTAGAGTTGCTGCTATTTATTTAGTAATAAATATTAATGATTTTATACTGAGAACCTCCCCCTCTCCCAGGTCAGGAAGCCAGATGAGTTCTAAAGTGCTGGAGATACATTAATTGCAGGTGGCTTAAAATAACAGCTTGCCTCAGGGTTGAATCAGTGTACCATTGGTAATCCATGTCAACACACGCAGAACACAGAGCAATCTCAGCTACATCACCTTCAGTTTCTAAATCTGTGATGACACAGAAAACTCCACAGTTAGTGGAAGGAAAAAAACCTCGAGATGACCATTTACAAAGACAGAAGTATTTTTTATTTACAAAGTAGCACAAGTGATACATGCTAATTAATAGCCAAATCAAGGGGCACTGATCATAGCTGCAAGAAAGCCCTAGACTTTTTCAGTTTTAAGGAGAGAAAAGCATAATAAAGACTTGTGATTAGGGTCCAGATCATTCTTGGTTTGTAAAAGTTGCACAGATTTTGGAGGCACTCAGTTGAGTCCTCAGTACAGTGAAAGCTGAGGCAGATATGTCTGATTTTCCTACAACCTGCTTATCCTGCAATTAGTGCCACCACTGAGGCTTTGCTTTAGGCCTTTTTGTTTTTTCCTTCAAGACAGTGGGAAGGAAGATTACAGACCATGAGTAGTCCTCTCTGGTTTCCTTCCCATTCTATATACAATATATGTTTCCTTACTCAGAACAACATATGTTATAAAGAAAATTCAGCCAGAAGTCCTTGAACTGCTTTGCACTCCATAGGACTGTATTTCATATCACTGCAGGAGACCCCTCAGGCTTATATAGACAAGGGTGTTTGCACAAAGTAATATCTGATAATTTATGAGAGATGGATGAGGAACTGGTATTTTGGAAGGACAACTTGTGCTTGTCTTTACAAAAAAGACAGTGTGGAGTTGGACAGTGTGGAGACAGTGTGGACCGTATGACAGACAAGCCAACTAAGTGCAGGTGCTTGAGAAAAATCCAAACATCTGTTGGAAACTAACAAGAGAAAATAGGGAAATGGGTCCAAGCCAAAAACCAGTAACAAGTCATATCAAGACACACCTGTTCTCTTGTATCAATATAACTCTCCTTGGGGATGTTAGATTTCTGTTTTACTAAAGATTTTGATGAGTCTCACTTGACATTCTGCTGAACGAGCTAGAATAATAGAGTCCAATATTTATTCATAACTACTTATTCATAACATACTACTTATGGATCAAAAACATTTCATTGTTCAAGCAATTGTTCAAGCAGTTCCTTCTCAAAATGGAAATCTATCAACTGCAGTTCCACGAAGATCCTTAGTTCAATATTGTTCAATATTTTCTTTAAGAACTTGGAAGAACCAAGAAGGACCACTTCACAACATGGCTCAGTAACCCACATAGTTATCATAATAAATGGCCAAATATCAAACTACAACAGAAAAGGTACATAATCCTTGTGTTTCATAAGTTAACCCTGTAATACAGTTCCCTACCCTGTTGAGCATCTGCTACCTCATATTTTATCTCCTTTTTTATGAAAGCTACATAAAAGCTATCAGTATAATTGAAGTGAAGATGCAACATCTTTGTACCTGAAACAGAGTCCAATAGGCCAAAGACATTGCTTGGGAAGCCATCAGGAAAAGTAGGCCAAATATCAATGTCTAAAATAGGAAAACAACCTTACTAATGTGGTTTCTTGATCTGCTTATCTATAGACAGAGCTTTCAAAATGAATTGTTACTGCAGCCTTACTATTCATAAAATTCAAAACACTTGAAATTAAAACTCTAAATGATCAAATAAAAACAATTTTTTTCTAATTGTTAGAACGACACTTTCTGCTCCTTTCTTGTTAACCACAATAGCTCCCCAAATTTTAAATGACAGGTAGAAATCTATTACAAGAATGAATGGGTAATCAACTCTTAACTCAGGGCTGTGATACGGCTAGACCTTGAAAATCACTAATGCAGAATTGAACAAAAACAACTCACTTGCAGGTATCAGCCCAAGTATTTGCAAATGCTCAAGCAATATCAAACTAATCAGGAGGGCACCCAACTGAGGTGCAAATACCATTGTAACAGTGGGCCAAGTACAGAACAGCTATATGAACACAAGGCTAAAAGTAAATGGATTTACCATACAAAGCTCTATAAATGGCACTTAGGAGTAAGTTATGTGATCACCTTTCCATTATGATTTCTGTATCATTTCAATTTTGTTTCAGTTATCATTGGATGATCAATGATAAATGTTTGTGCCTCCCAGTCACAAGAGTGCTTCACTGGGTGCTGGGGAAGTAAGGTAGTTTTTGCAGTGATTGAACAATCATACTAACTGGCCTTATGTTATTTCATAAGTGCTGTTCAACAAGCAGATTCAGTGATAGAACACACTACTGAAAATGGTGGTTCCTATTAAGTATTAGCATCATCTCTGTAAAAGAGCAGGCAATAACAAGAGTTTTTTTTTTTTCTTCTCCTTTGGTTTAGTTGCCATCTGCTAAGAATTATCTAGGCAACAGCAGTATCACTAACACCATTTTAAATCCCTTATGCACTTGCATCTGCTTAAGTAGTTAGCCTGGTCTTAATGCTCTCCATAGTGAATCAAGAACCAGCTTTTAGGAACTTGAAATAGCCAAAAAATAGCACTTAACATAAGATACAGGCTATTTGAAAGCTGATGCCAAAATTTTTGATCCAGCAAGATAAACGAACTTGGTATTTCTCCATCTGTAATTATACAAATTACTGACTAAACAGTTCTGCTGCTGTACCCTCTATACAAGAGGAGCATGAAGGTTCACGGAAAAGAACAGTCATGCAAAGCCTTCTCCAATTTAATGTTCCAAAACCCACAAAAAATTAATGCAAGTCAAAGAAAATTTTCGGGACACAGTAATGAGACAATGTTCCTGCAATCTAAAGATTCACTTGATAAACAGAAATCCTCAGCACTGAAGTTACTTCTTATACAGGGCTGCTGATCACCTCAGGCAAAAAAAGAAACACTCCAGTGCTTTGTGTTGTATGGGTGATGCTCCGATTTCCCAACTGAGTTAGTTGGTATAAGCATTGTAATTTGACTGCAATCACTACAATGCCTGAGCAAGTGGGAGGATCCTAACCATTTGCCTCTTACATTTTACAAATATTAGACTTCAGACTCATTTTTATCTTGTTATTTTAAGATCATATAAGGGGAGTGGGATCATTCAACATTCTGGTGTTAAACAGTTGCAGTTGGGAAAAGGGTTTTGACAATGTTATTTCCCTTGATTGCTTAACTAGTTTCATATCTACCAGTCCCTTCACACCTTAACAACACATAACCATTTGCCAGTTTCTCCAAAGAAGAAAATGTAATTTCTCCTAAACTCAAATGAAAAAAGGTGGAAATGAAAAGAATTAGTATTGATGGAAAATAGGGTTTATAACCTCATGGGCTATACAATCTGTATGTACAGAATGCATGCATCATGGGGGCTACTGTGAAATAGATTTTCATTACTTGGACCATTTTGCTTTTTAAATGCATGGCAAAGAGTGATGAGATAGGCTCAACTCATTGAATGAATATTAAGTTAACACTGCCTTTCTCAAAGGCACAGGATGCAAGCAAGTCCTGCTGGCACCAATACATGAAAGCACTTCAGCATGTTAACCCTAGCGAAGTATATGTGATGGTATTTCATCATAACATTAATCACATATCATGAGGATATCTGGCTGTAAATGAAAGGCTGCAGTTAAAACCCTAAGAGGAGTCTGATTTCACTGCACCTGTTGGTCAGTCTCTCTTTAGTTGGCAATTTAAGAAGCAACAGCTCTGTCATCCTCCCGCACTGATGCTTTCCCATGCTTGTTAGCTTGTATGAAAATGCTAATGACTCATCTGCATTATGAAACACAGTTCAGACTCCTCACTAATCATGCAGAACACACGGGGCTCTGCCAGTGTTCAAAGGCTCAAAACCTCAGAACCCCTACTATGAATCATTTAGGTTGCAGCCTTACAAACATAAACAGGGAAAGAATTCATGGCCTATTGCCTCAACAGCAACTTAACTTGACAGAAATATCTGTCAATCGCCCATTTTAACCCAGTATTGGGCATTTGCTGATATTTGTTATGAGAGCAAATACTACATTCGAGTTGTTCAACTGCATGAATGCTAAAGCCATCCCTGCTGGCATACGCCTATGGTCCTGCACAGCCACATAAAGAATTAATAGTGCATCCAAGCCTAACCTAGATTTTCCAGAGAATACAAGTGTTGACTAGTTTGTTCAAGTGAATGAAAAACCTAAACCAAACAGTAGTCGCAGTATACTATAAATCACTTTCTTCCAAGGAGAGGCTTTCTCTCTCTAAATATTTTTGATATATTCTCAGCAGGCAGACAACATTTATTTGAAGGTTGTTGGGAGCAGTAGAGGAGTCAGCCTGCATAGCCTGCAGCAACTAGTTCCAGCATACACACGGAAATGAGTAGGAAACAGCCAGGACCCCGGCCAGAGTCGGGCACTGCCACTCCTAAGTCCCTTCTCCTGCAGCCCCAGAATCACATCAGTCCCTCCATCAATCTTCTCTTGGCTCTGGCTACAGAGCAGCCTCCGAGCTTTGGTCTGGTGCCAGCAATCATCCATAAAAGAACTATTAGCCCTACTATCCCTAACACAACTCTTTCAGCTAACAAGATCCTCCTTCATAACATATATGTAAATCATTTTCTATGATGCGCAGCTCTTTCCTTAAGCTATTTTTAATTTCTATTATGTCTTAGATATTACTTCCCACCTCTCTTTTGGCAAACCACTTTTATTAACTTTAACCACAAGTAATTTGGCCTCATACTCTATATTAAAACTGGTTTCACAGAGGCCAAAGTGAACAAGTATCATCAAATCAAGCACAACTGATAAAAGTCTTTGTCAAGCCATTGTCAATGCAATAGTCTCTTCTAAGACTTCTAAAATCCTTATCAGTCATGCTGAGCACCCAACAGCCTTTACCACACAGAATATAAGAATCATTTTCCCTTCTAACTTTTTACTGTCAGCGTGTAATATAAGATAGTGATTAAAGCTCAGACGTAGTAGCATAAGACTATGTCAGTCACAGGTCAGGGCTAAAAGAGCTCTTTCACTTATCACATCCTTAAAAATAGATATTTAAGTATTCAGGACCACATGTTTAGTGTGTGCACATCAATCCCATTGACATGAGAACTCATGATGGATCACTGTGTATCTACCAAAAGGGTAATTGATCTCAAGTCATAACAACCCTAAATGTGAAACTCAGTAAGGTTACAAATCTCTTCAAAGAGGTTTCTATACAGCTCTGATTGTTCACGTCAAGGTAAGAATTACAGCATAAAACAGTAATACAATTTCAGTGAGAGATCAATTCTTGCCACAAATGAAGTCAAGTGAGAAACCTCTCAGAATACAGAAAACTGAAGACCTGAGATGGGCCTAATTAGGCCTCAATACTTTGTTTGACTGGATTGTGTGGACAGGTAATTCTGCTAGAAGCTGAATTCTGAATGATCTCATTGGCTCCACTGCAAAGCCAGCGGTTTTGCAGTAGCTGATGGAGTTGGTGGTACAGATAGCTACTTTTATTAGCTAGTTTTTAGAAGAGAACATGCCATGGAAAAGGACACAAATCTCAGGAATTCCATTAACAAAAAAGTCCATATTAATGAATATAATGGATAGAATTTAATCCAAAGTAGTATTTTTCTTACTGTGCAGCTAGCTATCATCTGCCATGTCGATGCAGAATAACTTGCATCAAATAATAGAACTTAAATTATGTGAAAGATCCTAAATAAGGACCAGCACTCATTCTGCCAGTGTGGGAGGGATCACACTGCTGCTGTTAATCATTCCCTGGGCTTTACTCTGGAAACAGTGGCAGTGCAGCAACATAGCATCCTTTTGCACTACCTGTTGCTAAACCAATCATTTGGATATTAAATTTGGGGGTCATGTGGAATACTAACCATTCCTTATTTTTACCTTCTGGTGCAACTCCATCATAACTACTTTTAAATGATAGTTTTAGATCTCCTTTAAAGCATTAATTATTTCTTTTTTTCTTCGCTTTCCCTCTCCCCTCCTGCCCCCTCCTTTGAATGTGACAGTTTCCACTTCCAGGTGGAAAAAACAAGCTTTTACAATTGCCTTGGAAGTTCCAGACTATATATATCCCTAGGAAAAAAAAATATATATATATTGTTATATATATATATTTATGCACAACTGTTCAGAAAGGGGAAGGGATGAGCAACATTTCATAGAATAACAGGCCAGGACCTCAGACAGGGAAAAAGAGGTGTCATTGAGCATCTGTTCCAGAATGTGAAGTTGAATTGCAGAAAATATTTGAGTGCACAAAAATTTGCTCGCATATTTCTGGTCTTCATTAACACTCAGAGCTGTGGGTTTGCTCCTGTTATACAGTCAACGCAGAATATGTGCAACTTTATCAGATAGCTTTACGCTATCAAATCACTTGTCAACTCCAGTGCCACCTTGCAATAAGTAACTAGGAATGTTTAAATTAGGGACTACCTTCCTGTGGTATGACATGCAAGACAGATGGGGTTAGAAGGTTGTTGGGAGCAGTAGAAAAAAACAAAAAAACAAAAAAACAAAATCATACCATCAAACCTAGATGTCAAGTGAGAATCTCATATCACTATTTATTAGCCAAATGCCACCTCTGACAGCACTGGTTAAATTCAGCTCCAGCCAAGTTTGCTTCAGCCAAGTCAAAGGCACAAATCCTGATGCATGGCTCATGCTATACAAAAAGGGGAAAGTGTGTTTCCTGAGGCTGGCTGCCACAGTCAATCCACAAAACCCTACAGGGCAATTAAGACAGGAAAGACATGTGGGTAGCTTTTTTTAGCACCTGCACCCTGGAACTACTATTCTTCATTTCTTCCTGCAGGATAAGCAGCTGTATTCCTCAGCAAGCCAAAATCAAATGTCTTGCATGTATATCCCTGCTTTTCATGACTCCCTGTTGCTTGCCTGCTTACTCTTCTGGCATAGAAGTGTCTGGGCACAGAAAATAACCTACTTGATTCATGCAACATGCAGTGATACATTTTGCTGTCAGACAACAATCTCAGACTTGAACACAGCAGAGGGGTGAGGCCACAACTGCCAAGTCTCTAGCACAGCTGAGCTCATGCCTTGCAGGCCTTTTCTGCCTGAAATATATTTCTTTTTTTTTAAAAAAAAATTATTCTGTGTGTGTTAGGCCTTTTAGGATCACAGTTCCCAAGCCCAGCAGCCATTTGCTGCCTGCTCTCATAGTTGCAGCTAATCTTCTGCCTGGCCCAGGAAGGGGCTCACAGTCATGGTTCACACTGAGCTACTTCTCAGTTTGGGGAACAATCTCCAAAATCAGTGTGGATTTGAGCAATCCACAAACATCAGCCCCCACTGGCATTTGTCAGTCAGCACAGTCCTGTTGCTAGGAACAGTCCCGTGGCAAGGCACACAAAGATCCCAACCCATGGCACCAGAGGTGCACTTAGCCAGCCTTGAAAGAAGCACCAAAAACTCCTCCAAGCATCAGCCTTGTTTTCATGCCACAGCTTTCTCACACTGGCCAGGCAGTTGAAGACTGCCTGAGTGCAAGCACTGCTCACACTCCCTACCATCTCAGTGATTCACAGCGGGGGAGCTTGTGTCTGCTCCAAGCATCAGCCTTGTTTTCATGCCACAGCTTCCTCACACTGGCCAGGCAGTTGCCTGAGTGCAAGCACTGCTCAAACTCCCTACCATCTCAGTGATTCACAGTGGGGGAGCTGGTGTCTGCTCCGTTACCCAGGCTCTACATTTTAATTGACCATGAGATTTGAAATCTGTTCAGACAGCTGTCCAGTAGCTGTTTAAGTGCTTTTATGATAGTGGGATACTTACCAAAACAGCTCTAGCTTTACAGTTTCAAGAAGATAACTCTTGACCCCTTTCTGCAATATACTTCTTGCAGAAATGGCACTCTTGATATTGCTCAGTAACCTGTAATTGCAGTTAACTAATTGCAAAACTGCTCTTTAGAAGTTGGGTTAAACAAAGTAATTAACTCTAGATGCCGAGCTTGGCAGTGAACACACCATACAGAAATCTCAAGTTCATTTTCCACCAAGAAGTTTTCTTGCAATAGTGATACAGACATTGGGATTATAACACCAGTCAGTCATGACTGATATGTCTAAACCAACAGTAACTCTTACAACACAACTCCTTTGCCCATATGGACTATCCTGACAAAGTTGTTTCAACTAAACCTTTTGTACTCTTAAAAGCTATTTTGACATTTGTGAAGTTGCTCATTTAGTTTTATCAGTTCTGGTAACTGGTAAAACCAGGTCAGGTACCAGGACTAGTTATATTCCAGCCTTTTATGTATAAGCAGCTCCACATACACCTAATAAAACATTCACATATGCACAGAATCTGTGTTAAGCTTTCCATACATTCAATGAAAAAGGTAACCCTGCTTTTGGCAGAATTAGGATTGCATGTGTCTGACAGCACTTCTCCTGCAACATTCCTTTCCTTCGCCATTCATCATTAAAGGTCAACTGCTTTCTCCCAAGGTAACAGGACTGTTAGCAAAGAGCCTGCTTTGACACCTGCAAAATTCACAGTGCTCTGAGGCTTGCTTTGCAAGAGCTGCACAGCAGGAAACAGCAGCCAGGCCCTCCCACCACCCCCCTGCTTGCAGACTGCTTAAGAACCATTTGACATGTGGTGAGCTCTGCAGCCTGACATAGCCAAATCATCCCAGGGGCTACCATAGTTTAAGTCAATGTTTTCCACTTTCACTTACAATTTTCATTACTTCAGGAAATCTTGAGGGGAGGAGTTAAAATAAAATGCTCACTGCTGGTATAAGCCAATGCCTTCAAAGTGCAAACGAATCTTGATATGCATGAAGTGACACTTGAGGTCTTGTGCTGTGACTAACAGAAGTGACCATAACAATTGCTGCTTTGAAAAAAATCTTTTTTTTTTTTTTTTGAATAGAAAACAAACTGAAACTCAGGTAACATAGCTCTTCAAGGGGCTACATTAATGATGCAGTATAAGCAAAGCACTGAAAAGGAAAAAAGACAAAACACCATCTGCTCACCTCTAATAAGTATCAGTATTACCAGCACTGTCAACATTAGTCATTGTCCTCATGATATTAGGTGTTTTTATCATCTCAGCTCTTACAATCAAAATTACACATTTGTGCCTTACTTGAAAAAAAAAAAAAAAAAAAGTAACCCACGTGATGTGAATGATAACTATTGCCAAAGAGCCAAAGGCTCAAAAAGGCATCTTAAACCTTCTATTTGTTACTTTTTAAGAACTCAGACTTAATCTGATTTATTATCAGCGAGATATTTTGAACAGGTTTGGACTGGTAAACCTGTAATACTATTTTCATTTAAGCCATTCATGTTAGGCTACCAAAAAATAAGTGGTTTTGAGATCCCTTTGAGTCTTGGACATCTGACCTTACCTATGACCACAGAGGTCCCATTTTTATATTGATATAACTCTTGATGGAATTAAACTCAACTCTTCACCTTTGGAAATTAGACAGTGCCTGAACACTAAAGCACATCTATCCTAAGCGTCATTTCCTGCTCATCAAAATAGACTGCATTAGCATCAAGATTAAAGCTGTGAGAGTTCTGGCTTCCCTGCAAACTCCACATTAAACAGGATTAATTGCTATTCAGCTGCTTTGCACAATTTAAGTGAAATGTAGTTTTGCTATTCTTAAACATGCCCCCGTTGCTGTTTAACAGTACAGTGCCGTTAATGAGAAGCACGGGAAGCCCTGTGCTTCAGGAGTGCCAACGCAGCCCAGGTTAGGCGAGCAGAGGAGGGGAGCATCACCAGAGCTGCTCCCAAGTGGCTCCCATGCCCATCAGGCAGCACAGCTGAGCTGGCTCGTGGGTGATTTGGATTCCCATAGGGAGAACAGCTCCATGAGCCTCAAATTGTCCTGGCACTCAGGAGGTGCACAGAGCACCACACACTGTCACACCCTGGGACAGGTTCTGATCAAAACCTCAGCCCTGGAGCTCAGGATTGTAACAAGACTTAAGTCCTTGCTTGATAGTATATGCTGTACTACGTGCAATCAGTTACTTCTTGCCAAGCTAAATTACAGCCTGTATCTTTGGAAGTGTAAAATGCTGTGACTAATGTCTGACTCACATAAGGCCTGTATTACTAACAATATGTATTACAGTCAGAAATCAAAGTACTTTCCCTCAATTTAGAAGACATTTTGGTGCCATATGTGCTAAGGAAGAAATACGCACAAGCCTAGATATCTGGTGCAAATAGTCTTGAAAGAACACCAAAAATAAGAGGATCATAAAGAAAAAAAAGAAATAATTCAAGTAGCCCATGGAAAAAGCATTGTTCAAAACAATTATATTTTCAGCCATGTGCTGCTTGAGGTGACGCGGTGCTAATTCTCCTGATCCTTCCCAAGAGTTTTCCAAGTTGAGTGGAACTCAACTTCCTATCTTTCTTATGAAAGGTTAGCAACATAAGTAGACCTCATCATATTCAAGCAATCTTTCTCCAGTTCTCCAAAGTTTTCCTCTTTTGCTAGCTTACAAAGCCGATATGGAGACTTCTGCAGAGTGTTTATGTTGGGGGCAAAAGTCATCAGTTGCTATTTCAGGGCAAAAGAGAATAAGCATACCTTGTACTCAGCTAGAAGGCAAATGTGTCATTCATACTGTGCTTAGTCAACTCACTCTTACCTCAATAAAGACAAAAGTTGTTTTTCTTTGCACAGAAACAAGGGCACAGTGAGGACTAAGGCACCCTCTTGTCCATACTATAATGGAGCCAGGCTACCCCAGACCTGAAAACTAGGAAGCTCCCCTAACACCAGGTAATTTAGACTTTGCTGAAGCAGTTCCAAGCTTCTTGACAGTGTTTAAATTCCTTGCTGGGCATGGGAGTAAGGACAAAAGGAAGGAGGAAAGGAAAAAAAAGAAAAAACACACAACTAGCAAGTCTTTCCTTTCTCCCATTACATAGTATCCAAGGCATCTAGTAGTTTTCACTGTGCCTATGCCAACAACACTCCTGTGAGCAACATGTCCACATCACGAAGAATAAAAAACAGCCTCAGACACTCAAGGATATTTTGATACTTAAACCCTTTCTTCTCACAAAATGGTTAAGGTTGGAAGGGACCTCTAGAGATCATCTAGTCCAACCCCCCTGCTCCAGCAGGGGCACCTAGAGCACGTGGCACAGGGTGGCATGCAGGTGGGTTTTGAAGATCTCCAGAGAAGGAGACTCCACAACCTCTCCAGGCAGCCTGTTGCAGGGCTTTGTCACCCTCAAGTAAAGAAATTCTTCTGCAGATGGAGATTAAGCTTCCTATGTTTCAACTTGCTCCCATTACCCCTTGTCCTGTCACTGGCTGCCACCGAGAAGAGTTTGGCCCCATCCTCCCTCAGGTACTTGTACATGTTGATCAGATCTCCTCTCAATCTTCTCTTTTCCAGGCTAAACAGGCCCAGCTTGCTCAGTCTTTCCTCATGGGATTGATGCTCCAGTTCCTTGCAGAATCTGAGCCATGGATTTCTTTTCATGTGACTTCAGAAGTTGATTATAATAGACTTTTCTTTTTTTCCCCCCCAGTGTAGCTAAGAAAACAGTACTTCACAATGTTTGAAGGTTTCCTATAAAGCTACTTCCCTCTATTATTCACTGCTTCCCTGTATTTTTCACTGCAGAGACTCCAATACCTGCCAAAATCCATTTCTCACCCATTTTTAACAAAGTGGATTACCTACTTGATTTTATGTTTTTCAACCACAGCATGGTTCCAAGCTTCAGCCTATTTTACAACTATTAACACTGTCACTTTCGTTATCAGTTGTTTCACAAAGATTCCTTAGGTGTCATGGGGGTGGATTTTTTTTTTCCTCCACATTAGGAAGTGAAATGACTACAAGAGCAGTATTAAAATAACGATTAAAACAGTTGATATATCAACTTAAGCTTAAAGTATCAACCCCATAAGTTACAATGGCATGAGAACCAAAAATATGAAATACACTGGCACTAGGAAATTCTTGACCAAATCTACTTGTGATGCTAGATGTTGCCAAGTATATGTTTTGCCATCAAGTTATATATACAGTATAACAGAATTGTTTGAATATTAGACAGGTATACTCTTATAACTTATCCATTACATGTCATTTTACCAGGGAAGAAAACAGAATTGCTTTTTAAGAAATTCTTCTGGCCAAATTAAAGTTTATTTAGCCCAAACAGAGCATCTTCTAGGAAACTCTTCCTCAAAGAATATCAAATTTATCCCCGTCTGAAAATCGGATCTGAAAACCACAAGACTGCCAGAGACTGCAAGTAGTTAACAGCTAGAGAAAGAGGACAGCAAAAAAGCTCGAGTCTCTGCCATAAAATTATGGTCTCGTGTCTCAGTGGTAACATTTACTGAGGCCAACAGCAAGCCAGTGGTCCTGTTTTTCCTGCCTGTAAATTGGAAACTATTAGAGATACTATAATGCCATTTCCCAGCAACACTTAACACTAAAGAGAAAAGTATCCATTTTTTCGCCTATGCCTCTGGCCTCTTTCTTTAAAAGGGAACTTTGTCCTAGCATTTCTATAAAACTGTTCAAATTATAAGTGTGTATTGATTTTTATTTCTTTTGGATATGATGCTTTTCATTTAAATAATTATTTAAATACAGAAGACCATATTATCCATTTTTGTTATCCAGTACCTAGATATAAACAACGTAACAGCAAAACACAATTCAACAATATGCACAGGTATGAAGGAAACAACCTTAGGATACTACAATGCAATAATCAATATAAAAGAAGCAGTGAACTTGTAAAATGTCTTTATTAATACGACTTCTATGGTATAAGGAAAGGAAATGTCTTTTGGTAGAAACCCTGGATAAAACTATTAAATCCTTTTTTTTGATTGCTCTGTTTCTTTAAGGTTTCTGATAGGAGTTATTCCTGTGAACTAAATGAGTAGAGATCTCCCCCAAGAACCTAGAATCAATAAGGAAACAAAAAAAAAAAAGCCAAAGCTAACAAGACATCTTCATAAACATTTGTTGATTGCACTCCTCCTCCCCCCATCGCCAGCATTTAATTCTTCAATATATTTCTTTTATAATATTACCATTATGGTTACAGCTCTGCTACTCATGAGCCCCACAGTTACTGTTAGAGACAGTTTTTCAGCACTCCATATTCATTCAGTCATCTGGCAAATAGATCACAGAGCATAAAACATCCAGCATTAATCTGTCTTGCACATGGTTGATTTTAGAAAGAGTTATTCTACCTTTGCAGTATAGTTAAAACAAGATCAAACAGTCTACATGCCACCTTTAAGAGCACCCCTTTTCACAGAAAATTTCATGTTCTGAATGCTCTGTACATTGTACTGGAGGTATTTAGTTTTCAACCTCTATCAATCTTGAAGCTACTTGTAAGAACAGCATATCAGGTACTTGCAATTTTGTATAGGCAAGCCAGAAATGTTAGTATGAGGTCTGTAGATGTTTCTAAAATGGGTTTCACTGCCTTAGAGTGATTTAATGCATTTGTGATAGAGCAGGGCATTTCCTTCTTCTGGAGTGGTCTCTATCCAGTGATTCAAATTCAAGACAGCTCAAAATGTATACCATGCATTTTAAGCCAAAACATTAAAATTCATTTCATCTAGGAGTGAGCACTCATCTTAAGATATCTTTTCATGGAAAGGATTTCAGTCATTTTTCAGTACAGAAATAGCCATTTCATTTACAACTTCTCCTGGAAGGACCTACCAGAAGCTTCACTTCCTATGTCCACAACTTTGACTTCTCCTCCGTTTCTTAGAATAATCCTTAAGCAAAAACTATTCTCCTCATTTCCACAAGAGGAACAACTCAGAGAAATTGCTCAGTATTTGTTTACAATGCAGTAACAGAAGCAAGTAACAGAAACAGCCTCCATTGAAATATGGGAGCAGACTTTGGAAGTTGGTCACCCCTCAGTGAAGTCTGCATGCTTCTTCCCATGATGCCATGAGAAAAATGGAGAGAGGCAGGCTATCATGCCTTCTTGCCCACATTTCTGCCTTCGTCCCAAAAGGAGAATAACTATTGTTACTGTTGACAACTCCAATTTTCCTAAAGATATCCCATTCTCAGTTGCTCTGCTTGTAGACTTTTTCCGATGTTTATGAACTTGAAATCAACTGAAGATGACTTTCTAAGGTCTTAAAACCTTGTCTTTTGCGAAGGCAGTCTACCTGTGCTTTGCCTCAGCTGGGAAAAGGAATATAATCCCCAAGTTAGAAGAGATTTACCCAAATATGTTTTCAGTGGAAGTTGACTTTTTGCTGATCACTTCATAACCTGTCCCTGCTTTGGCCTGTTGCAACTCATACTTTGCTGGGCACTTCCGCATACTGTCCTCCTTTGGAGTAGCACAGAGTACTTGCTGGCTGTATGCAGCTCCCAACCCAATCTTAGCCACAGCTCCCATAGAGCTGTTTCAGCACCTTCTGCTCATTATATAGTGTAGGTTACAACCTCCAATGCTCATTGCCCTCCTGCTGCCCAGACGTTGTCCACCAATTACTTTGCTTTAGTCTCTCACTGCAGGTAGTGCTATCTGTAATCCAGGGCACTATTACCTCTGTTCATTCCCCTTAATCATGTGGCAAGAGTGCTACAGCACTGTTCAGATTCTCTGCTTCTTGAATGACCAAGTAGGATTATTTTCTCTTCCTAGAGAAAAAATGAGAAGCAAACTCCTCAACGCGCAGCTAAGAGCATCACTCAGTAATGTGTGTGCTCCACTTCTGGAGAATAAGCAGGCATGCTGTCAAAGCCAAGCTCTATGACAGAGCTTCATGAGGCCACTGATGCCCCATTTGGATCATTAATATCCATCTTACATTGGTACAAAGTGCAGTCCCAGATCCTGGTGGTAAAATTCATTCCTGGCCACTTCCAGCAGGACAAATACCTGAGAAAAAATGCTGACAGATGGTAGTTTCATTTTTATTTTCCATGGATCTCCCCCCCACTATTCTACCTATATCTTCTGATCTTTTTCTTAGTCAGAATCCTTAATATATCCTTAGCACCCAGTTATGAATCAGCACATATTTCTACCGTGAAGTGAAACAAGTTTCAGTAAACATACTGAAAAATTAATAAGCAAACATAGCGTACAGCCCATCTCAGGATCTTCCCAAATATAAATCTTTTGTCATTTAAGTAAATGGAACTAGAGACTTAAAAAAATTGCTTAAATTTCCCCTGTTTTCTCTCAATTATGCTTTACCACATTTGTTTTGAAAACAGCAATAGAATGCTCAAGTTTCTCAAGGGCTCAGAGAAATGAAACCAATTATCATATTTCATTCTCTTCCTAAAAAAGCAATTTCAGGGTTGCACTGTACTTCTTGGAACAGCATGTTGTACAAATATCAAGAAATAGCATTCCCAACAACATACTGCATAATGCAGGATTCAGAGATTCTGTTTTTCAAATGTCTTAGCATGCCCTACTTCTGTATTCACATTGAGCTTAATGCTCTGTTTCAGGAAAGGTTTCTACACATTCCATGCTAACAAAGATGACATTTGAATTCTCTCTCCCCTTTTTTTTTCCCCTCCTCAACTACTTTTGTCCCAGTGGGAGTATGTCACTTATTTATAGTATGCATTTGTGTGGAGTGTGGGTGCGTTTTCAGCACCCGCCTGAGGAATTCTTTTTGTTGGACCTTTTGGCCAAGTCTGTGTTCATTTAGGAGCAGTTTCTAGTAACACGCTGAGGAACCAAGCTGGAGGCTTCTCAGAAAGCTACTTTAAGGCACTCTAAGCTCAAATGGGATGTCTTGAAGGTGAAGTTCTAATTATTGCTCACTCAGTTACACTGACCAGTGTCTTCATTTTTAACACTAAGATGCCATCACTTACTGCTGGTGAGAACAAAACAGAAATAATCAGTCGTAAAGCACAACAGGATACCTAGCAATTTAAGCATCTATTTCCCGAAAATATTGAGAATTATATTAGGTGCAAGTAAACTTTCAAACCACTTTCTTGACTGTGGGGAATTGGTTCCCACTGCACTGAGCAGAACACCTGCAGATGATGGGAGACAATCACATCATAAAAGCCAAAGTGGGTTATGTTATTCCGCTTTCACAATCTGAGAGACAGTAAGAGCATCACATTGAAAAACAACCTTCCTTCCAGTCACGACAAGAAAATGAGTAAAATAATCAGGACAAACCCGCATACACCCTTCAGTGCTAGGTTTTGGGGGTGATGTTATTTTCTTTGGTTTTCTGCAGTAAGAAAAATCTCCCTTTCTCTTTTTTTTAATGAGAACAAGAAACTGCCTAAAAGTATGTCACATTTGTCAGTGAAAAAGCTCATTTTCCCTGCTTCTGTTTTCTTTATGAAAGCCAGATTTGTTTTGCAAGATGAGGTACATTTACTCATTCTAGTTTTTCTTTTGAAGTTCAGAAACACACGACATATTTGCAACTACCTTTGCTACAGAACTACAAATAATAGTGAACAAAGTTTCTGAAAACAGAAAGCAGTAAAATGCTGTGGTTATGCTGAAAACCCTATTAGTCTTCTGACAAAATTATTAGCAAATACTTAATGAGATCTTCAAGTGCTCTAAAATAATCATCACTGGGAAAAAACAGACACACACTAAACCACACAGTACTCTGGCACTTTTGGAAGTAAACAGGTAGAGTGGGCATTTGAGAGCCTTTCCACCTAGGTCTGGAGCTGCTCTCAGAAGTGATCAGCAAATCACCCACTGACTGCACAGGAAAGATTTAGGCCAATATTATACACTTTGGAAAATCCCAAGCCTCAAGGGAAACAGAATCATGAGCAATACCATGTGAGGCTCTAGAGAGCACATCTTGCCTGACAAGATTCTTCAACAGGACTGCAAAAATAGTGGATTAAGGGGGCATTGTGGAATTAATGCTTGGATTTAATAAAGTAGCTAGTGCTGTAGCTCAGTCTTAACTGAAAAATTGATTCAAAGTGAATTGGATAAAAACAAGGTTTTAAAGACCAAAAAAATAGGAAAAAGATAGGTTTCAGTTAAAAGGTGTCCGATTAAAGTTGTCTTTAAAAAACTTCCTTAATTATCTGAGAAAAAACAGCATACTAATCTGCAAAGGCTAGTTAAGCCAAATTAATTGTTAATTCCAGCAACTGGACAGGAACACAAACATAGAAGCAATCTCAAGATTCCATATCAGAACAATCTCAAAAGCTCTAAGTGCAGAAATTGTGGAATCTCAGAAGCTACATCTGTACTGGTGCTTAAGTTCCATTTAAATTGTTTCTAGCACTTGATAACAAATTCTCAAAATGCAAACTAAATGCAATGGAATCAACAGCTGTTTATTCCGAACAGCAGAAGGACTAGAATGCTCAGAAATGCTACCTCCCCTCTTCACTTCAGGCTAATTGTGAAACCCAAAAACAACAGTTTAAAGGTCAGCCTAATAAATTTCTTAATATCAAGACATTGTTTACTGTTAAAACAGAATAGACTTTCAAATTATTTCACCAGGGCATTCTTACAACCGTCCAAGCTGTGTGCAACTTGCTTGGGATTATAATGAGTTCCACATCAAGAGATGTTTTTCCTTAAAAAGGCATAAAAAATACAGGCAGCCTATCATACACAAGCCCCTAATAAACTTCCATCTCAAGGATGCTTTGAAAAGGGATTCAAAAACTTTGCACTTGTCTTAGTGTCCAGTACAAGGTATTACGACACTAATCCATCAGAACATATTCCAGAATGCTTGTGTAAATACAGTTCTTTATAACCATTGCCATTGCATTCACCATTTTTATTTACATTCTCTTATCATGCATATGAAAAAATATTGCAAATACAGTGCAGCTACATATTTGCTGAAATATTTGTACAGTCCTTTCCATAAGGCTGCGAGCATAGGAGACACCCAGTCAGACAGCAAGAGCATTACCAGGCAGCTACAGACCAAATGCACAGTACAAGTGGCAAACCATAAATCAAGTCAGAGCAATCAACAGGCCACAACAGGCAAATATTTTTTGAACAAATGGCAAGTTCACAGTAATTAAGATCTGCTCACATATCACTTCAACTCCTACCAGCTCAAGTTTCACTCTTTTTACATAACTCAATACTTTTGATCTAACCTTTAGAAAATGTGCTACAGGAGAAGACCTCTTTAGAAAAAAGGTGAACAGATTAGCCAAAGCCTATGACACCAAGACATCATCACTAGCGATCAAATTCCCCACAGTAAAATGTAGGATTTCTGTCTACCATTTTATTACTTTATGATTTTTTGGTAGGTGCAAATTAAAACAGAAAACTAACATCAAAAAAAAAGATAAAAAGTGACTGGAAGAGCTGAGCTCTTAGTCGGTCAATTATCAGATTGTGTTTCACATGTTCAACAGCAGACCATAGGGAATCATAGCTTCACCAAGGGATGACTTCTTGCTCAGGTCACAGTATACAAAGCCAAAACATTTTCTCCAAAATTCATGGAAAAAAAATCATGCCACAGAAAACAGTTTCAGTGGTTATAATTGAGAAGCTTACCCAAACAGTAGGTCATTCTGGGATGTAGCCTATCTCTAGACACTGTACCAGCAATATCAAAAGGTGCAGTTTTGAGTCTAAAAGTACCTGATAAGTGTTTTAAGTCTGAGTGACTTGATTGCCTTACTATTGGAAACATCTAAGTCGAAACAAAGAAAATATTACCAGGCTTTGTTTTCTTGCCATTGTAATCAACTTAGTCTTGAAAAAGCTCAAGACAAACAGTCATCACTCAAATAAGAAGTAGAGAACTTAACTTGAAGAGCCTGAGCAATTCAGGGGGGTTGGGCTGTGCATGGCAGCTGGCATCACCATTTCTTTTAGCATTTGCAAACCGCTGACTCTTTATAAAATGCTTTGGGAGTGCTGAAATGATGGAAAGTCTTGTTATGGAGGAACATGACACTGATGCCCAACTGAGGCCTTCCCCAAACTGTTAAGTCTTCCTCTGCAACAGACCTTGCATATTTTCACCTCCAACTTGAGTATCCTGCAGCACGTTCCTGGATTATGCTGTACCCTTATGCTGAAAATATCTGCAGTGAGTTTTAGCATGGAAGCTTTTTTGGTCCTTGGACATGTAGACTCTCAAAGAATATTCTAATAAGCCATCTATACTCTACCAGTAGGTGCTTAAATCAATACTGAAGGAGCAAATTGATACTTAAACACCCATTACACATTCCATAATTAGCCAGCTCAGCTTTCCACCTTTGACATCAACATTACTAACTGTACTAATTAATACAGACTGTATTCTCCTAATCCCCAATGAGTGAGTGAAATCCAAGCTTCTTCCCTCGCATTTCCAACAGGATGGAAGCACTTGTTCTAGAGATTAAAAGTGACATTTGGCTTCTAATTTCTTTGAAATCATCTTCACTTTCTTCAGAGAAGATGAGAAGTGATTATTTGTTATCCTAAATGTTTGAGTCACCTAGTCTAACGAGCTATACAGTACAGTTTTTCTACACAAAATACAAAATGCATATACACCTACAACATGTCGTCTATTGAATTTCTCCATCCATCTACACAATACTCTTTAGGATAGAGTGACAGAGTATAGGGCTTCTCACTAATCAGGACTAACAAAGTCGTGTTCTACTTGCAAGCATTTATTTCAATTTATTGTATGCTTGGGGGAAGCTCCATGGCTGTTCAGCACACAGTCCTTGTGATATGGAATGTGCTTTTGGTGGATCTGGCCAAGGATTGTACGTATGGAAAGAGAAGCACATGGCCAACTGCTTAGCATTAGGCTATGAGGCATCCTCCTCCCCAAACACACTAGGGCTGAAGGGATTCATTCGCCACATGGATTGGTCTTACAGCTAATGCAGCCAAGGTACAAAGTTCAAAACTGTGTACAGAGCAGGAAGTGTGCTGGTCTTTCAGAAAGGAGAAAGTTAAGGGCAGTATGCACCCCTGCTGATCACCGCACATACAATAGAGTAAGTGCACACTGACAAAAATATTACTTCAGTGAAACACATGGTTATAACCTGGATGATCTCAGCAGCAACACTGTTCACACTTGCGCTGCTTTTATTGCCAAGCAATTCTTTGCAGTGCCTGGCTGAGCATTTCACATTCAGACCTAAAGAGCCAAATCATTCTACTCTGACAGGAACATCCTATTCCCTGCTCCTGTATTTCCTAATCTTTTTACTCGTATCACAATTACATCAGTACTGCTGATCAAGTGCAGTAAAATATCAAGTTAGAAATCTGGCCATGCATCAAAAGGTCAGAATCTCAGATACTCAATCTCCAAATAATCTAAAAGTGTTCATATTGCATAATTAAATACTAACAAGGCCAAGCAATCCTGAAAGCAGAACTTGCATACACCAAATGTAACTCAAGCTTTTCTGTTCAGGTTTGGTGAAGAATGTTGTTCCTGCCTTTTCTGTCCTACCATTTGGACTCACCTGAATGTCACTTCACATCAAAGAACCTTAGAAAACCCTGAAATAAAACCAGAAGTAGGTGAAGATTGTCTCCTTGATGCTGCTGCCACCATACCACAGTCTTTGCTAGCTTCTTGGTCCTCATAATGAATTTATGTAACCTGTATTGTCAACCTCTACTGATCTTCAAGACATAGGGTTGAAGAAAGATAATTTTATCTTCTGGAATGACAGTCTATAGGCTCAAAAATCCCTCCTTCAACAGAAGGAATCTTACAACAGGATTGAGTAATCACTTTAAACAGACTATCATTGCTCTTGTGTTGGAAATACATTAGTTGCTGTTTTCAGCTGCACACGCGCTTTCAGCTGCTCAGGTGATGGCTTCAGCTGTGAAAGGTAGCTCTTGCCCAGATGGCTAATGCTGACCTCTTGCAGAGAAGTAGACGACACTTAAAACACCTAGGAGTATCAACCAAAAAATTTTATCACACTTGAATCCCAGAAAGTACATATCCTGTTTATTCTCAGCCTTTAGGGACCTATTTCTAATTACTCCATAGTGTAAAAGACACTTTTTACATTTGTCAAGGACAGTGACTCATTTCTCATGCATATAATGATTGAGATAATGAACAGAAGTTTGAATACTATGCATCTGGAGCAAAAATTGTTCTAGTAATAAAAGCTGGGCAGAAACTTCTGAATTGTTCTGAAGATAACCCAGACCAGCAACAATTCCACAGGGAAGCATTGGTCCAAGAACAGACTTCATGTAACAAAACGATACACTGAAGCACAGCCACTCAAACTTGAGACCTGATTAAGAACTTACTATTGAAGATCAGTAATATAAAAAGAACACTCCAGCACTGGTAATTCTATCGGATGCATTTGGTCCACTGAACATATAGGCATGTCTGTGTATATCATCTACATTTTATACTATCATCCTGTCTATTCACTTTTCCTTGATTTTCCTGCAAATACCAATTAAATGCTGAAATATCTACTGCATAAGCAACCCTGCTGCCTGCAGTTCAGCTGCCTTGCTGACAGCAGCACTAGCAAGGCACTGAAGAACAAAAGAATCTTATCCTAACAATCCTAGGTTAATAGCAAGTTACTAAAGCAGTTAACCTTATTTAGCATTCCTGAACAAAGCGAAGCAGCATGCAGTCAAGCAACAAGCACAGTTTAAGTGAGCACTGTTTTCTCATGCATAACCCACTGACAGATGCATGTCTCAGGGTGTCCCCATGCTACTCCAGAGAGCACATTAATCCATGAGTTGTTGGTGTGCTTCCAGTGCTTTCATGTTGTCCTGAAGCAGTCTCCGTCTGAGTTCCACAGCTGAACTCTCCTACCATCAGTCACACTCCTAGGCATTTCCAACTTGGATCCTACTAGCAGTCCCTCCAAACATTTTTTGGTAATTACCCACCCTGAGATGAACAGGGAAATCTCTGTGTTAAGCCTCATTGCAAGGAAGCAAGCTGCTACACAAAGAAAAAGCATAATTTCACACTGTTGCCTCCATTTCTCAAGTCAGTCTCTGTAAACCATGGCACATACAGGATGACATTTTATCAGAGTTCAGTTTATTCTTCCAACAGAGGAGCCAGTGATCAACAAGTAGTTTAGTATTTAAGACATGTCACAATGTCTGAGGATGAGCCAAATTCCTTCCCACCCCTTCCAAAAGAGATCTGGAGAACAAGAGAATCAGCAACCAATCAACTTCCTCAACCACTATAGTCTGGAATTAGATGATAGTGTTGCCCTTCAGTATACTACTTTAACATTACATACAGTAGCATTAAATTCATCAATTTAAAAGCCACATGGAAATGATTGAGTCTTGCAAGCAGAACACAGTGCATGCCAAAAAAGAAATTTCAAGTTTCCTTCCTTCTAGAGCAGAAATCAATTAAAAGTTTCCCTCCTTTTACAAATTCTTCTTAAGAGGCTAACCTAGGTGTTTTTCCTCATTAAGTGTAAGATACTTAGCTACAGGTAAACAAGAGCATCTAAGTCAGCCTGAACGTTACTTCTCATGGATCATGACTACTAATAAATATATTTCTAGCCAGATTACATCTTACATCGACACTGGCTTCAAGTAACACACTTGTTTGCACCTAGGCAAGCCAATTTGATTTTGATGGATTTAAATAACTGAATATTAGTGTAAAATAGCCTAATGTACCTTTTAAAATTGAATCGGAAGAAAATTTTTTTTAGAAAAGCAGGAAGGCATCAGACCAGGTTCATTCATATACCCAGTTGCCTTGGCTCACAGTTAAACAGATTATTCTTCAACTGATCAATTCTGCTTGTAATTGTGCAGTCTGTACACAATTAACTTCAGATTCTATTATGATTTATTATTTAGGCAGAAAGAAACAGAATTAAGAGGAAAACAACTTTCTGCAGACCTATCAAGCATAGTATATAATACATGTTGAAGGCATTAAAAGGAAGAAGTGAAAGTTCCAGGGTAGGTAGTGGTTACAAATTGGTCAATAGAAACACTCCTGAAACAGTAAACAGGGATGAGGCAGCAGCACTTTGATTCTCTATACTTCGCTGATTTCGAGTGGCAGCATCCTGTCCAGTGATGGACAGTCGCTCCCATCCTATTAAGATTTGTATTTACTAATGATGGACATATCTATAATCTTTGGACAGCTAAAGAAATTACAGCAGAGCAGATGATAGCAGCTTGGAAGCAGACTCAGGGTGACCCCAAAACAACTTGTCTTCTACCACTTCTTCTGCCTGCTAGTTAGTTGAGCTACAGAAGTGTAAGCCACACAGAATCCAGCAACACTTGGGCTGTGATTCAGATTGGGTTCAAATAGCTCACAATCTGCTTTGGGCAGGAAAGAGAGGATATAACATAATAGATACTGTCCAAGTCTTCTCAGGTAAATTCTTAACTGAATTTGAATCCATAAAAAGCCACCACTAAGCTGTGCCTGCTGCACAAAGCCAGAACATGCAGAACATCAGTTTTAAGTATTAGGGTGGTGATATTCAGAAGTAGTCAACACTGGCAAATTCTGCTCCAAATAAGTCTCCCACAGCTCCCAATGGGATCAGTATTAGGATTGATGCAAACTGGTTATACAACCAGAATTTGAAATGCAACCCCTTCCCATGTAAGATCAAACAGAATGATGAATGTGTGCAACAGCAGCAAGAATCAGGCTGAAATACTCAATTGAGGGCAGCAAAACTTCTGGCACTTATTCAGAGGTACTGTTTTGATGGTAAGAGATAAGCAGACAGGTATATGAGAAAGGTGAGTGTGTTGCAGACAGTAATAGAGACTGAGTCCTTCCTCCTCCTTTCTCATGAGCCTGGGAACAAGAACAGATTTCTGGAGGGACATTTCTGTGCCAGCAAAGTACTTGCAAAACAAAAGGAACAAAGTTCTCTTGTCTCCTAAAGGTGTTAGATGCAATTCAGAATTAAAACAATATTTGAAGCATTTTTATTCCACAGACAACTCTAAGAAGGTCCTATATCTTCTGTACATGTTCCTCTAAAGAGAAGCAAGAAACGTTCAACAGCACCCACTACTGTAATTATTATTTTGATAGATTCACACGGGAGTTTTAACATGTGATGTGTACCTGACACATAACTGTGAGACTTTCCTTCTAACTTCTCCCTGGAAAGAATAAACTAAACAGCTTGAATACATGTATTTGCAAAGTTTCAAAGCCAAGAGGCTAAGCTGCTGCCTTCCATTCTATCTTGGTGTTAAGTACTCTGCTATTTTAATAAGAGTTAGAGGGTTCACCTTCAGGCTGCCTTTGCAAACTGTCAGTTGTTGTCATTCATTTGGAGCTTTCCATTAAGGGTTGACCCTGAGGTTACCTCAGAAACAGAAACAGGCATGACTTCAATGTCAATGACCTCAGATCTCCAGCTACACAACACACAGCTTTTGACACCTTCCCCTGCCACTTGATGTAAGCTATTGCCAAAGACAGCAGTGGAACTGCTCAAGATGTTCAGATTTCAGAGCTTTAGGGAGAAGCAGCACGAGTGTTACCAAAACCACCTGCCAAATAGCATTGTTTTCCTTTCACTGATACTACTGTAACCTAAAGCATCGCTAGTTATATACATGGCTTTGTGTTGCCATTATCACGGAGTATACTGCCACCATAACGAGACTTACTAGCTGAAACAAGGTGCATCAGCAGCTTTCAAGGCTATTTTCAAGGCTAATAAACACAAGGTGAATTAAGTGTTTACCCCAATCAAAACAGGTTTTCTGGCTGATTGTACAAGTGAAGGTGTTCTTTAGCATGAAGCTTTAAGTAGCAGTGCCCTTCTCCGTCTGGGTTACTGCACAATAATTTGTGGAGATGGCGTCACTGTCGGCATCTTAACCAGCTACATTATCTCATCTTTATTTCCAGTATGACCTCTAGTCCTCCCTGTCTCCGTCTCAGTCTGCATAACCACCTGAATTGCTCTTGATTCTCCTTCACAAGTCCAGTGAAAGGATCAGATTAGTTGCATCACCCCCTATTATGCAACCCACAAAGGCTAGAGAAAATTAAACTGAGTTCAAGATCAAAGAACCCATAAAAAGATGAAGCAAACTACTACACTATGCTCCTCTTCACTGTTGCCAAGAGGTTTACCACTTAAAAGCAAAGTACACTTGCATGTTGCTTTTGAATCTATTTCACAGTATATTTCCTTTATTTCTCACTTTGGACAACAGCAGGCATTTACAGAATTTCTCACAACCATAATACAGAGTGCACACCTGCAAGAAAGTCCTGAGAAAAAAAACTGCAAAGAAAACCAAGGAACTTAAAAGCCTCATCTCAGAAAAGGTGTATTAATTTTTTTTTTTTTTTTTTTTTTAAGTAAGCACAAATTTATTTGAAATACCATGTTTAAAGAAACCTTATCCTCATTTTCAAGAACTAGTTCGGGTTCTAAGTTGACAAGAGGAAACAGCAACTGACAGAAGTGAAACTACCAGACTAAGCCTGTCTGTGGTTGGGCTAACAACCTTTTTGCCACACGGCAAAAATCACTGATCTCCCCCATCTCCTTTCATCTAAAAGTTAAAGTACCCTCTGGTGTTAAGACACTTACAATGGGGCAGTAGTGTCTCACTATGCTGTGGACAAGGTCATCTAGCCACCAAACACTTTCAAACACAGTAAAGGCACTTCAGATATGTTTAAGAAAAAAAGGGGAAGGGAGAAATCATTTCTTTCAGTGTGGATATCAGTGCAAAACACTTAGCACCTTCCCAGTGACTTCTCTTGACCTGTTAATTTTTTTCTCAAAAAAAAGGTAGCCTCTAGCTCCATTTGATCTCTGATCTTTCTCTACCAAATCATTTACATACAGTACTCCTATCTGAACTCTGTCAATTATATCTTGAGGGACCTGTAATATCAAACACTGCCTGCACAAATTAACAGCAATCCAAACATAAAAAAACACTACTAGGAATTTCAAAAACAGCATTTGTTCAGGGTGAGCGACACAATGCATAATCTAAGCCAGACAGGGTTTAAAGAAGCATCTTAGAAGGCAATTTTTACATGACTGTTGAGTGTTTTACATATGCTGAGTGTTAATTGCAGTGTTCGATGCCAGAGTATAATCTATTTTAAGTGCCATAACTATATTCATCAGTATTCGCCTGTTTCATGTGCCCAATATAATCTATAAACTATACAGGGATACAAATTGGAAAATACTATGACTCTCCTGAAATATTTAAGATTTGGGTTCAAGTAAGCGCTTAAGTCCGCCTCTTCCAAACTGGGATTCTATATAGGTCTAGTACCTCAAATGCACGATTACATTTCAGAGATAGAGAGGCAGCTAAGAAAACCTCAAGCCTTCACTCTGTTCCAAAGCCCCAGAGAGGAAACTCTAACAGTTGATGAGTTATTAGCAGAGCCTCAGCTGCTCCAGGTGATGTCCCTTTCACACAGGATGGAGCAGGATGTGGCAAAGATATCAAGTAGCCCTCTTGGAGGGCACAAACTTTTTTATGCATGCCTGAAGGAAACCCAGACAGTTTCTCTTCTTAGTTGCTAGTCTACTAAGAGGGGCAAGAAAATTTCTTCATTAGCTGTATCCTTGGCTTATGCTGACAGTTTGACAGATCTGATTCAAAGCTGGCCAATCTCCTGAGTATGTGCTAAGGATAAGCACACCATCCTGTGAAATCTTAACACCAGAAGCTTGGAGAGCAGTGAATATATACAGTTCAGAATCTAGTATTATGCCTTTGTTCCACTCTTAAAGAACATAAAGCCATTTTGAATTTTGGAGGATTCCATACCTCCTGTGTTTCTTTGGAGAACATTTTGTATTTGCCAAAACAAAGAACAGTTCTACATTTACAGATGCATGAGATACTCAGTGTTGCTTTCTCCAGTAACTAACAGCAATGTTTAGATCTATCACAGAACCTATTAAAAGAAAAAAATTTGAAGTAAGCATTTAAAAATTGAAAAGTGACTATCCATAAACCTTACATACACCACTTAAGTCTGTCCCTTAGAGGAAGTTAGTACAGCTGCAGGCAATTGAGATCCATAGTTTAAGAGTATTTAGTTACTGAAAACAGGTCATATTCTCTTAGTCAAGCACCAGTAGCTTCAGAGATGCCTCAGTTACCAATAGGCTAAGCATAGATTTATCTATTAATAAAAAAGATATTTTGAAAAGTTTCACTTGCAATTAAAATAACCATGGGGTATATATTATATGGTATTTAGTGATTATCACTAGTCCTCATACCAACTGCTTTCATATTCATAGCAATAACTACAACATAGCTCCCAATTTGGAAATTCCAATAAAAGTATTCCGCCTTCTGTCTTCAGTCCTCCATTCCCTCCTTTAACCTACAGCTCATTTATTTTTAAGAGATACCATTGGACCAAAAGTCTAAAAGCAGTATTATATATTTATCCACTGAGAAATACTACCTCCACATTCTAGTTCTGAACCATTTCCAAGCTGGTTACTCTCATCATCACAGCAATCCAGGACTTGAATTTTCTGCTCAGGCCTGTTGAGTGAGCCACATTCCACTGCAGTATCTGCTCAATTGCAACTGCCAGGCATACTCATGCTGCAGTGCTTTCGCTGAACTGCTGCAACCTGTCATAGCTACCTAAAGAATCCGTCAGCTTGCTACAGTATCAGACAAAGGTACCGGATATCTTCACAAGTCCTCTGAAGATGATTTGCAAATGGACAATAAATCACAATTAAGATGCTTGCCTTCCTGAGTTAGCTGAACTAAGCTTAACCACTTAATCTTGATTGGCAGAGAAAGACCACTGAAACATTATAGCAGAAGACACTCAGGAGACCATTATTATAACAGTGTTGTCTGTGAGCTTATAAAATCTATCCCTGTGTTTTCACACAACTCAAGTCTACACAACTATTACAGGTTACATGAAGCCATTTCCCTTCTGAAACAGAGGAATCTTTCATGCAACAGCAGGCAAGGACAGAAATAGTTGGCATGAATATGAATCATCCCCAAATGAACTAAAACATATTCCTCTCAGCAGGCAGCCTATTCCTGAATATTAACTTGCTTTTGGCAACTCTATTTACAGCAGGAAAAAAATACATCTCTGGGAACACTGCATGAAATCCCACAGACAGATAGGAAAGAGGGAACATTCTAACAGGACTGGTGCCACCTGAGCTTGACAGACCTATATAACAATCCCTATACTTTCAGGGAGTAGAAGAGACACAACCATAGCAGCCTGGGCATATGCCTACAGGGCATATCAAGGTAGAGCAGAAATCGAGTACAAGACGTAGGGGGTGGAAAAGAAATTAAAGCAAAGACCCTAACAGGAAAAAGACAAGGTGTCCAAAGAAAAAAACCCTGCAACATATAAGCACAAGTCAGTCTCCCTGTAAAAGGCTGGACAGCAGGGGGAGGTCTCTTGCCTCTCCCATGTTAAAGAAATTAAAAGCTGTTCTCCTATTTATAGGAGATATACATATATCTTGTCATGAGAGCATTGGACTATCTCCATTGCCAACCTCAAGCAGTTTGTCATGAATACAAGAACACTTCATAGCCCAGAACACGTTCATTGTGTAGCTAATTAAAAAGACTAATAAAAAACAAAAGTTTTTTTTTTTTAACATCAAAGAACACATACAGCTTAAGGTTGTGAGCTCCATTATTTGTCCAGAGTCAAAGCCAAAATTGTAATACCTGGGAAGAGCGACATGAAGCAACTGAAGAGCTACCTGAACTAATTCTTTTGCTCTTAAATAATATTTTATGGTGAGCAATACTGAATATCAACTTCAAATATCACTAATCAAGTGTTATCTAACAGCAGGAAAATCAGCAGGATTTTTTTTTCAGACCTTTAGATTAAACTAATTTGTTCTTGCATTAATGAAGAACAGTAAATTCCAAGGCATTTAGGTAAAATACAAGCTGTCAAGTAAATTGTGGTTGAGTCACAGATGTCACTGCATTGAAATGCATGTTTAGACACTGCTTTCAGAACATGGCTTCCTTTAAATACTGCTCTTGTGCCCTTTAAGAAAAGATATTGGCATTATGCACCTTAACAGAAAAGGCATATCCAAGGGCTAAAGACAGCCTGCAGTTCAACCATCTCCAGGGCTCTGACCAATAACAGCTGGAATTCTAACACCATATTGAATCAGGCATTTTACGCTACCTGTCCCTTAGTCAACAGTATTGCTTGCTATACATACTCACCTCTGCATTGCTCAGGCTAGCTTTAGATATTTTAGGTAATGATGTTTGAGGGGTATGATATAAAGTAGCATACCTGAAAGAGCAGTTTATCCTAGAGCTAAGTAAAAGATCTTGCAACAGTACAAAGGAAAGGTAGGAGGAAGACATGCAATTTCCTGCTAGGGTTTTTATTTTCTGTCCAATGATTGGTCACCTCCACACTCATCCTATATATCAGCCTCTTTCCTCTGGCCTAAACAATATATTCCACCAAATAAAATTGCATGCAGATAAAACTACTTCAGTAAATCTTACATGCTTTTTTACAGTGCTATAATCCAATATCACTATATGCTTCTGCACCTGCATCCAATATGTAGGGCTTCTCTACATGGAGAAGAAAAACAAAATGCCTCAGGGAAAACCAAATTAAGGAGCTTCAAAATCTAATATTAAGTTTGAAAAAAAAAAAAAAAACACACACTTGGATTCCACAACCATATGCCCATAGGGGAACATAATGCTTTCTCACAAATCTAGGCAAAATTTACATCTCTATACAAGCCAGGCAAGTTTCTCAGCGCACCCATCCTAAAAGATTCACTGCCCTCAACAAGTGTATTGACTAAACAAGGAAAGCAGACTCGGATCTTGAGCATCTCTGTCCTACTTAGGGAGATGGATATCTTTAGGATATTCAAACCATTATGAAAAGCTAGTTTAAGATAATGATATTTTAAGACTCAAAGAGATCCATCCCCACTAAGATCAGCTCCAAAGTGAATCAATCAAGATAGACTGTCATCAGAAGAAACAAGTCAGTTAACTGCTGTGTCAAGAAACAGCTCATAAATGCTTTCTTTTAACATAATCCATGATTCATAGAATCATAGAATGCTTAAGGTTGGAAGGGACCTCTAGAGATCATCTAGTCCAACCCCCCTGCACACGCAGGGTCACCTAGAGCACGTGGCACAGGACTGCATCCAAGCGGGTTTGGAAGATCTCCAGAGAAGGAGACTCCACAACCTCTCTGGGCAGTCTGTTACAGGGCTCTGTCACCCTCACTGTTAATAAATTTTTCCTTAAGTTCCTGTGGAACTTTTGGTGCTTCAGGTTGTTCTCATTGCTCTTGGTTTAGAAAACACAGCGGGGGGTAGATTTCAGCAAGGAGGGAGAAAAGTTAAATGGGCTGTTGAGTAGCTGTAGGCATTTCAGCATTTCAAGACTTC
>NW_010587655.1:12221-27737 GCF_000705375.1 Tinamus guttatus | reverse complement strand
TTGATGAATAAATTGAACAGCACTGGACCCTAAAAACTAGCAGAGGATGGTTTCGATCCATCGACCTCTGGGTTATGGGCCCAGCACGCTTCCGCTGCGCCACTCTGCTCTGTGCTACAAAGGTCTTCCACCCTCAACTGGTCATCGATGGAGATTCTCTAACATGGAGTCTTGCCTTTCATTCATATGCTCTCTAAGTAAGTGTTTAGAATCTAAATAGGCATTTAGAAAACATGCAAGCATCAATATTCCCTGGTAGTCATGCTGTCTTTTGCAGCAGTCGTTCACATGATATATGCAGCAAGATATAAAGCAGGAAAAGGGAAAAAGTAACCCCATCAAGTTGTGCACTTTATGTCCTTTGCTTTAAGAGAAGTTTAGAGCAAGTACAATCTAAAGGATGCTCAGAAGCTCCTATGAAAGCAGCCCTACTGTTAGGTTTCCTAACACCTCCTAAGCAAGGCTTCCCCAAAGACTTGTTCTCTGCCAGCTATCTCACAGGACAGCACAGAACACAAGTTGTCCAAAAGCACCTAACACTGCTTTAAGTGCCCCCACACTGAGCATGAGCATCACTGCCAGAACTTATCAAGCCCATGTTAAATATTCCAAAAAAACTACTTTCTGCCTTGCACCATAGCAAAGAACTAGCATTACTTATTTTTTCAAACACAGATGCCTGGTTGATTCACAGGTTTGCTAGGAATATTGTTTACATACATTAAATAGGCTTATCTGTTCTCTACTGTAATCTTATTTCAGGCCATAAACAGTAAAGAGCAACCAAGTAAATGAAAGGACAATCGTAACATTATTGTGCCTTTCCTCAGCTGACCTGCATTACAGAAAAGTCTCAAGACCAGACAGTAGAAAGGTAGGTTTTTTTTAGTTATCACACTGAAGTCTTAAAATTTCTTTCCTTAATTCAAGGCTTGCCTTTCTCACAAAAGCTCTTCCAACCAGGTCCTTGGGTCAACTGTCTTATTTCACCAAGAAATAAGATTTCAAGCCTCATGGCAATTCTCTCACACTTACTGTCTTGTTTTCTGCTAGGGTGTGTGTGGCCCTTGTGATGTCAACTAACAAATAGCATAACAGGTAAAAACTCCTTAATTCTCCTACCAAGGGTGGAAATAGGCATCTCTTCAGACATTACGTCCATACTCATAACCTCTAGCAATTCCCTAGTTAATCGAATTCTTAAGACTGTGCTACAGCTTATACAACAAGGTTATAGACACGGGAAAAGCAACGTTTTCTTTCTATCTGAATTTAAAGAACGAAGTGCTAACTCTTCTCTCCTGCTGAATACAGCTTTGAAAGAACAAAACCATTTGTAAAATGGTTTCAAGACCAACCAGCTGCAGTGGAACAAAAGCTTATTCACAATGTAATACCACTTCTCCAAAGGGCCAGCAGGATTTTGGGGGTCAGAAAGAAATACACTTCAGTTACACATCAGGATAAAGAGATCTTTTCAAACGATTAAATTTTAACATTACGCTAGATACTACATGGAAAAAATACACTACTAAACAGCTCAGAAAGCAAGAATCAGTACGACAGCCATTTTTGGGTCAGTATCGCTATTCTTGATACCATTATTTTTCTAACATGAAAGCATTCTTACGTCAAACAGCACAAAACTGTTTGCCTCATCTCTGAACACTAGCATACACCTGTGAGAAAACATTATTTCTACCAGCTACTTCTCCCTAACATAATGGAAATATGACCGCTGCATGCCAACGATGAACATGTAGTAACTCCTTGTATGGCACACTAGAACTTCACCTCTGTACTAAAATCATGATACGTACATTTATTTTTATATATGCTACAGCAGAATTTCCTAAGTAGAGTTCAACATAGTTCAGAGGCAGATTTTAATTAAGGTAATTATATCCATCAAACACAGGAAATTTGCTCTTATGTCTTAATTTTAGATTTGCCCTTTTTCAAAGTCTAGCCATGCAAGTGTCCAAGTAGGGACTGGATTGATACATGAACTCTTCTGCTCCTCGTCTGTGGAGGATACAAATTGTCTCATTAAACCTCACATTCAGCTGTTTAGTCTTCCAGTTCCAGTGTGTTCTATTTCAGACCTGAGTATTCACAAAACACTGTTATTCACATTCAACTGCTAAGGTGTCTTATAGATGCTGCTTCTCACTAGAGGCAGCGAAGTTCCAAGGCATCCCTAGAGCACACTAAAATGATATTAGACCTCTCAGAGCCAGAAGTTACATGCATAATCCTACTTACATTTCCAAATACTGCAGGCCACTCAGAAACCAGACAATAAACAGGGGTTTATTATTCATTTGCTTGGCATAAGAGACCATCCCACATAAATACCACTGATAGGTCCAAAAAATACACTCTTATCTCCCACTCAGTCCAGAGAGGCCACAAAAAATGGTTTATTGCAGCTAGAAAATTTCATCAACACACCTGCTTAGCCAGCTGATCCTTCTTCACCAAGCCAGTAGCTGCTGCAATGTTCCCAGCTCCTTCCACCGTCTTCTGGGCCACTGCTGTCACCCCCGTCACCACAGCTCCTCCAACATTAGATACTTGCTCTTTAGTTTTCTCTGCCACTGAGAAGAAAACATAGATACATTACCACTTTGGGAGCTGTAAGCTACTAAGGTGTTTGGAAACTTCAGAATTTAATTGACAGCATGGTATCATGAAACACTGTGGAGCCTTTATGCCTTGTATACCCCAAGTGGATCATAAGAGATTATACTGTCAACCTGTTAATACTGGCACAGTAACATACGTATTTTCAAGAGCAGCTTATTGGTGGCTCAATTTTTGCTTGAAGATGACATTTTCTGTTTTCATTCATATCTAGTTGCTCTGTGGGGGAAAAAGCCATTGCTTAAGGGCCCTCATTGTGCACCAACCAATGTATAATGTATAGCACTTGCATTCAATATAGCTCTGTTCAGAAACGTATAGTCCATTGAACACATTTGCCATATGTTATGGGGAATGGAAGACACCATTTCTTACATCTGAACCAAAACCAATTAATTATTCTACTACTTGGAACATATTTGATTCATAAACTGAGCTACTGCTTCTCAACCAGAGCCTAATACAACTTTTTAATCTGATTCTGTGCATTCTTCCCCACCACCTTCCCTGCTGCTGTTTCCATCTATAACACACTAATCCACAGAAAGACTGAATGAACATAAGATGCCAAGGCAAACTAGATTAAGAACTGACTTCAAAGCCCCAGGGAGACTACAACTCATTTAGCCTACATAAATATCAGTGGTTGCTGTTCTGTCTTTCGGAGTATTACATGGCTCTTTCTGCTCATTCATTCTCATAGGCTCTTTTCTGCAAGCAGCTTGGACAGTAGTGAAATCACTAAGAAAGATCAGATGACTTCATGCCTTAAAGAGCAAGATGTGCAGAAAACTTGAACTGTCATTTAGTCATCTAAATAAGACACTGCTCTTCAAAAGCCTCCCACATTGAGCACTGTAATAAAACACCTGATGACTAGTGTTACTATTACAGCCACATTATAACTACACTAGCATTGTCATCATGGCAAGTATGACCACCTAATGACCACCTATCCAGTGACTGCAGGTCCCCCTGTGGAAATTTTCTGAAGTCTGCTTTCTCTAGAGTAATCTGAGAAAGAGAAGTCTTAATACATGTAAACAAACAGCTAAGAAACAGGCTGTTAGTGCTGTTACTGACACAATAGCAAAATACCTTTCAAAACTGGCAACCTAAGCAGCATATTTAGAGGTACTTCAGTACGAACAACAACGTAGCCAGGACACTTCTGAAAATCTCATTACTGTAATATAGTTCATTTCAGTTAATTTCACAGTCAGTTGTCACTCAAAGTTATTTTAAGCTGAACTAAAAATAGTTTTTAACAACTGTTGTCCTTTAGGAAATACGTTTAACTAGTTCACAAAAACTGAATATGTTGAGTATTTCCTCAAGCATGAGCTTGCTTCTGTGTGTACAAGATGGTTAAGTGTTCTATCTGGCACTGTACAGTGACTACAGAAGGGAATGCCAAGTTTTTCTCCAGGCAAACTGGCAGTAATTTCTGACCCTGACAGCCACGATCCTAGACCACTCAGTCCCTAGAAAGCTATCTTCTTAAGGAAAGCTGTGTTCAAGGGATAAGTCTCAAAGGGCTTCAACCTTGAAAGAAGGCAACCTAGCCCTTCTCTGCAGAAGAGAAGCATGGCATCCAAGCAACAACTCCCCTCTTAAAAAAATTACAGCTCTTCTACACCACACTGGCTCTGCCAAACAGATTTACATATTATTCTGAGTGAAAAGATCACACATTTCGAAGTTAGCCTTAAATCAAACTTAGGGCCGAGTTTACAAGCATATCCATATATACACACTTCATCAGAACATTTCTAGATATCTGAAGATGCTGAAAATAATGAGCCTGGAATGCTATTTCATAGCTATTTCATAGCAACTTATCCCTTGATATCAAATCAGCTTTCCAGTGAGATACCTGGAGAACAAATCAAACTATACAGTGTAAATTCAGACATGTATTCTTTTGGTGGTAAGGTGAAGTCCTCTTTCCTATCTGTAAGTCCATGTAAATACTAAGTTATTACCAGATTGGTTCTGTAAATAAACTGTAATCCTTCCACTATGTTATGAACCCTAGTGATTGTTTTCTGATGATAGGTTCTGGATTGTTTACAGTGAGTAGTAAAAAGGAAAAAGCAGTAAGTGCATGAAGAGAAATCAATTTAGAATGTAGTTGATTGATAACAACTAATCAAATCAGAGCACCAGGTTGTTTAACTGGTCTTAAATCATTATGTCTTTAAACTGATGCCTGCCTTGCATCACCAGGCTGAGACAGTAAAACCAGCTTCTACAGACCTCTGCAGTGCTATGGCTAGGTGGCTGGTGCCAAACCTCAGCAAGCTGTCTTGATACAGCATACAGTGATCACACTAACACTAACTTAAATGTGAGTTCTAGTACTACAGCATTCTGCAAGTTACTGCTCTTGAAACTTTCTTCTCCCAGTTTAACTGTACTGTATCATGTAAGGCATTACCATTAAAACTTCTGGAACAATTCCAAATGACAGCTTGTTACTTTCAATATTCAAACAAACTCTGGGTAAAAACATGTTATCTATGGATAATGAAAATATCCAGAATGAAATGATAACTCAAAAAGTATATACCTTATATATTTATTTTTTGACAAAAAGATCATCTGCACTGATTTAAAAAGATCTAATGAACTATGGGCTCTTGTGTTCAGCTGTTAATTGGAAGCTACATGATTGAGTAAAGACAATAGCAGGAATACCAATGCAAGGAGACCAAGAACTTATAGAAAAGCAAGAAGGATGAAATTAAAGAATTAAAGGAAAAGCTCGCTATGGTTTCTGATTGTTGAGACTATTTTCATTCAACTTCAGAAAAACGTGGCTGAATATGGATGGAAGGCTTCTGTGTCCTGATACTTCATGCAAATTCATGTTTTACTTTATTTAATAGGAAATAGTAAATACTAAGTCATCAGCTGTACATTTCTGGATGCTTATCTTTGGGAAATGAGCAAGAAAAATTAAATACATGCTTCTAAGTCCAACACCAGACTGGTTAATTAGGCTGGCAAACAAGTCAAATGGGCAAAGCAATAGCATTTAAGACCAGTAAACAAGACTTGCTGCTCATGAGAAGGACCTGCCATGACCTGACATTTATGTATGCTACTTTCTTATGAATTACAATAAACCTAGTACAATCGGGTCATGTTATAAAGAAACTCCTCAGTCTAGTCTCTGTGGGTTGGGAAAGCCACTGAAAGCAAAGCATACCTAGTTGTTCAGCACTTGGAGGCATGCCAGTTGCTGAAGCCATTCACCAAAAGGTTTTAAAACACAAGTCACTCAAAAATAGCAAAGCTAGCAAGACCTTGTAAGTTGAACATAGGGGGGAGAGAGAAAAAGAAAGAAAAAAGTGGATATTGCCAAGCAAGTCTACCTGCATTTGCTAGCAAGACCTTGTAAGTTGAACATAGGAGGGAGAGAGAAAAAAAGAAAAAAGAGTGGATATACACCCATTCAACCTTCCCAGGAAAAGCTTTGAACTTTTTGTCTTTTGAACAAAGGCTGAGGCTTTTGAAAGCTGTATGGTAGACAATCATCTTAGTATGTTTTGACACTAATGCAGACTAAACTGCAAAGCACAGTAATGAGCTTCCACCCAAAACATGCAACCTTCAGGCTTAGTTACATTGAAGTCTCTCATGTCACTTCATTAGAACATCCCAGATGTCCTGTCCAGGTCCCTGTCTGAAAACAGAACATCCAGAATATTCAGGAAGAATAGCTTTATCTCTCCTCCTCAAAATAGAGCTCACTAAATTCTTCTTTTTCCTCAAGATGAGTAGTCATCATTCCTTCACCTCACTGCACTCCAAATGTGGTTCTATTTGACTCCACCAAGCATCATCTGAACAGTAACAAAAGGAGATGCTTACATAGGCCAAGGCTGTAAAGCATGCATACCATGGACATGCACAGTCAGAAACACGTTTTCTCTGTGATTTTGGTTCATATGTGACCATCCCCAATCTCTAAAATGATCTTTCTTTGAGGCATCTGATTATCTCAGAGGTTTCACATGAAATCAATATCCCAGGGCATAAAAAAAATAAACTCACTCCTGTTCCTATGAAAGGAGATAGGTAGGCCTGTCACAAATGCAAAGGCATTTATTAAAAAGGATTTGATTTTTAAGACAAGCTTAACTAGCATTTTTAGAGGATCCTCACATTATCTCATGACATCACTACAGTGAACCCCACCCCTTTTTTTTTTTAACTGCCTCTGCTTCAAACAGAACTCTTCATCGACTTGCATCTTTTTTTCTAAGTATATTAGAGCAGTTTCTCTATTCTTACATAATTTAAGCCCATCCTGATCCATTTTGAAACTATGCTCTCTGTACTTCATTCCCCTCTTCTCACTGCCACATGGCAACTTGCATATCGTCTTCTATCCACTTTTTCATTCAGCTGCCACCATTTGACTTTAATAGCCCAGAAACAAATTGTGGCACAACTCCCATTAGCTTCATTCATTTCATTTTGTCACCCATTTCAAGGAAGGGGTGATGAGCTACCTCTGTTCTGCCTAAAACCATCAACTCCTTTCTGAGGATTTTACTTACAAAAGATGAGTGAGATCTCATTTTGCATTGTAGTCTAATTAATGTGTTACAAAAAAGCTGCTAGTGCTATCCAGTGCTGTTTCACATTTGTATGTATACTGTATATATGTATACATATATATATGCGTGTCTCAGATCTTATTTCCACTGCCTACAGCACAGATATTTGTATTATTTCATAATTCAGGTCCAGCAAGCTGTGATTACAAGCCTTATAACAAGAACATGCATTTGTAAAGCCTAAAACTAAATTATGGAGAAACATCACATGTCCTGCTCAGTTTTACTGCTAAAAATACCTTTGGCATATTTGGGGTATGATATTCAGTACTGCCAAGCAAGTCTACCTGCATTTGTTTGTCTTTACCAAGTTGGCTCATCTGAGCACAGATGAAGGAGATCATATACAAAGCAGGAACATAAAAAAAGCTCCCACCCTTGCCATCTCTCCCTGCCCCCAATTTATTTTCTGACTTCTCAGGGAAAAATACCCTACATTTCTTGATCAAGCATTTTCTCACATCTCTAGCATCCCTATATTCTACAGGAGAAAATTACATATTCTATTCAGTGCACAGAGGTCAGCTGAGGTTTTCCTGCACTACATAGAGATCAAGTAAATCCGTTTTTCTATTTACCAGTCACTCTGCATTGTTGATTACTGATTTCAGTTCATTCCCAAAATGATCCTTGCAAAAAAAGTTTACGTACAGGTTCATTTCAGTAGAGAAGTACTAATGTGAAACCATATGCATGGCATTAATTTCAAGTTTGGAAAGTGCTATTGCCACTGAGAGATTATGCACTTCTAATATACCAATTTAAAATCCTCCTAAGTGGAATTGAAATTCCTACAAAAACATACAAAAAAGGCACTAATTTATTTCTTCCAAGAAGTTACTTGCCTTTTATCTTGCCACCCAACCTGATCTTGTGAGACTGGAGTCACAACACTCTTCTAGTAATAGAGAAATTGAAGGGTATATCCATACTGCAGTCACAGCATGTCTGTGGCTGCAGTAAACACATTATGTGAAATTACAAAACTTAAGAATTGTTACAAGCATACCTCAGGCAAGAATGAAGAAGCCACCAACAATATATCAGTTGAGTGTTCAGTTCATATGAATTTCTCCACTGCCACAGCTACGCTTAATCATACTAGAGATGGTAAGTTGTAATGGGAGTTCAGGTATAGCCTCAGAGGCCATAGGTACAGCAGTAGCTGCACTGTGAGCCTAGAGGGACTGAATAGGTCAAACTCCATCTTGCATCACAGTTTCACTGTGGGTTACCTAAAAGAATTGAGTGTGAAGGAGTTGCTGACATTGTCCTTCACCTTAAATGCAAGTATTATAGAAGAAAAATCCTTTCTATCATCTCTATCACTGCTATATCAAGAGACTCCTGCATTATTTGCCCTCTTTTTTTTTTTTTCCCCCCCCTCCTTTTCTGGCAATAACCTCTGCCTCTTCCACTAGCACCACCCTTATCTAACTAGCTTTGCTGAGACCTCAACTCATCAGATGGGAATTTGCCTGACATATATCCAAGTCTCTTAACACTTGGCCTTCCCCTTTCTTCCTTCAGAAGAATTTCTTTGCAACACTCCCTTCTCTATACCCCATTTTCCCTCCTCAGCTCACAAGGACAAACGACCACAAGAACCAGTCTTTTCATTTCTATAGGCTTCAAGTTCTTTGTAGCAGAAAAAAATCAAGACAGAATTAAATTTTATGCTGAGTGATTAATAAAATGCCAGCATGTAATATTTTACCTTTGACAAAAAAGAACAAAACATGAAAACCCTTGACTTAGTACTAGACTTAATACAGGCTATTCCTTTCTTTTTAGCTATCTGGTTTCATTAGTCTCAACTCACATCAGTCTAACTTGATTGCATCTGAAACATGGCTAAAAAACACCTCACATCAGTAACTACATGAAATTTAAATATTTCATCTTAAGAACAAACTATTTGGCTTGACAGAGCAAGTGTTGTTTTGTCTCAATTCATTTCAACCAGAGAGTTTCCATCCTTCACAAAATGACATACTCTCAAAAACATATATGTTGTAACAAAGTAACCACAGACCTTAAAAAGCAGTTCAAGTAACATGAATTTTCTTACCTGTTGTGACACCATGAACAACCCCTTCCTTGGTCCTGGAACCTAAGCAAATAAAAAAAAGTGTTAGAAAGGAGATAATGGTAGATTGCCAATATATTCCTGGTGAAGATGAAATGATGGTGAAGACTAAATGACTAATGAAGAGCAGTCAGATACAATCACTTTGGGAATAATATTAATAGTCTAAAGAAATATGTCACTGAAGAAAAAACTAATGAAAAGGACAAAACCATCAATAAAAAGAAATGCCTAAGTGTATCAACTACAGAAACACAACTATTATGATACAGGAAAAGCTTCTGTTATATTTGTTTCCCATGTACTTCTTTCTTGCCATTGATAAGCACCCCACATAAGGGGATGATTCTGCATGGCAGCCATGGTATCGCTAGCATCTGAAAAGACTCAAGCATGCATTTTTCCAAGATGGGAGCAAGTCTCCAAAAGATCCTTACAAATCTAACTACTCAGATCTCAGCTTGCAAGGATCAACAAATATCATTGAAACTACAGAAAATAGAGAGAAGGCATTGGTTACAATTATTGAGAGCTTGTAGAAATGTTAGCCAGGGTTAGATTTAAAATAGTCAGAAAGAAGCATTAAGCATTAGATCATACTTCAACATGAAAATGCCACTGGGGTCAAACCCAAGGCCTCCTTACTATCCTTCTTGTCACAAGCATGTACAGACTGTGCAAGGCCTCTGCACAGACAAACCTAGAATTCGTATTCAGCTGAGCCATAATGCTGGATCTGAGCTAAATTTGAGCAAGGCAATCTTTTCACCTTAAGGAACAAGTGAATTTCTGGAACACCTATGTAAAAATGACTTTTTTTAGCACCTTGCATGAAAGGGGATCCATCTCTAGCATCTTCAGCAATATGACAATCAACACATACTGCTTTTGAAAGCCATCTTATGTCCTTTCCCCCCCACCACCAGAGCTACTGTCAGAGTTCTATAATTTGGCTCTGTTTCAGGGATTTGTACTCATCTGTCAACTATGAAGCTAACAATGTGCAATTAAGCCTTACAGAAGCACAGTTTAAGCCTCTTAGTTCATCATCTTGCCCTGGTCTGCCAGAGATAGGGTGACTTTTTTTTTAACCGTAAAATGTAATTCTTCACACACCATTTTTTGTCTAGATGCCAGTCAGTATTTGGCATGTTATCATTCATGCTTCTAACACCTCAAACATCACAACAGTCTTGCTCATTGTAGCATGCTTAACAGTAGGAAATAAAGAAATCAGAGCAAGAATGATCAAAGACCTGACACTGCTTAAGTGATGGAGGAACAAGTGTAGCACATGCATACACGTAATGCTACTTTTTCCAATCTATAATACAGAAAAGGGAAGACCAAAATATGAAACTTCCTTTGTGCAATCACCAAAAAAATAAACATTCTTCATTTCATTCTCACCAGCATTATCATTCAATAAAACTGTTTTGCATATCACCAAGTTGGCAGCAGGCTAATTTCGGGGCCCTTTCAGGGATGTATAGAATATACCAAGCAAGTTCTGCCTAAAAAAACAAGTCACTTACTAAGAGTTAGTTGAAAACCAGAAACATAAGCCCAAATTGGAGAAAGGAGAAATTGGCACCTGGGGAAGATACTTGCTACCAAGTGCAAGTAGATGTTCAAAAAGAACTTCTAAAGCCCATTATCCCACCAGATGGACCTTCAATGCCTTGACTATTCCACTGGCCTTTCTCTTACCAAAGAAGAAAAGGAAGCCTTATGAAATGAGATTGTAACAGAGGCAATATTTGGCAATTTACTTTGCCAAATAGTTCAAGGTTGTGCTATTCCGGTGAGGTGCCAGCAAAGCACAAGAAGCAGTGAACAGTTCTTCTGCTATCCAGTTCTCTCTTGATAAACTGTCCCTTTCTGCTTTAGTATAATAGAGTGGAAGTTATTTACTCAGAAGTTTTCTTTTGGCCCATTGAAAATCAACTCAAGCATCAACAGGGCAAAACCTTTAGCTCTCTGGTAACCACACAGGGCTCAAAGACACTCTTGCATGCTATCAGCACTATACTGAGGAGAACCACACTGTTGCTGTTAGCTCCTAGTTTCAAAGTGAGTGGGAATAAGGACTGCAACTCGTTTGATTACTGCTTCACACCCACAGCTCTTGAAGGACACATAGAAACCAACCCATTTCTAAATGTTATAGCATGTATGATTCTAGACTGCTAAAGCTCAGGCCTCTCTCCTAATCCACAACCACACCATTTCTTCATATATTAGAAAAACGTCCTGATGCTAAGCTTGTCTTTCTCAAGTCAGAGCCATTGGCTTAAGCTGACCTGCACTGAGTTGTCTCAGTAGAAGGACTGAAGAAAAAGCTGGAAACCTAAATACACTATAATACACTAAATACACTATAGAGGATATTGAACAGTGTCTTACATAGTAAAAAGCAACAAAGACTGTAGGAGAAAATAACAGATTTTATCATGGAGAAAAAACACTCCATTAATCCTCCCATTGTCTTTGAGTCATGTGCATCCTCTCATGCCAAGGAAAAAAAAAAAGAAATCATTACAATAACATTACACTCCAAGCAATAGCTTGTTAATTACAACTTCTACATCATAAGTTATAATTCCATATAATTTAAAATATCTAACCACAAGCTGGATAGAAAGGTTGAACTCAGTACTTTAATTCCACTAAATAGATTGAGAAACTAAGAACCAGGGCAGCTAGGCCAGAGATACAACATCTCCTTAATCCTTCCTAACAACGGAGGCTGAGTATCATGGAGGTGATTGACTGCTGAGACTGAAAATTATGAACAGGTTCATCACAGCCCCACTTTTGGTACCATCTTTTGCAAGAGGTCAGGTAACTTTCATGGCAGAACCTGAATCTGAAACAAACTTCTGTCTGAAAATCCAACTATAGAGAGCGAGGAAAAAGAAAATGCAATGCAGTGTTTCTTCCCTCAGGTACAAAGATTAATTCACCAGGCAGTATAGGTTTCTAACAGTAATCCTAGAAACCCTGAATGTAGAATCCATGACCCTAGAAGCATGGTTAGGAACCACAAGAAAATGAAATAAAAATGGAAAACCCTATCCCCATAGCTAAGTGGATTATTAGGTATGTTATACTTGTGAATAGCAACAGCTACTTTGATACTAGAAACTAGTATCTAAATTCATTGAAAATACTCCTCTTGTAATTAGTTGTCAAAAAACTTCCATTTTTGTTGGCAGGAGCACTAAGTTTTGCTGTGGCTCAACAGGAGAAAGGCATATTTGAAACCAATAGAGCAATTGATCTGGAGCAGAAATTGTTTGGTACAGCTTGGTGTTAGCCTACATGGCAAAAGGAAACCCCAAAAGACTTGGAAATTTGAGATCTCAGTGACCCTTTTGAAATAAGTTTCCATTTTCAACCCTAAATTCATCAAAATCTGCCTACATCTCCCTCAATACAAAACATTGATTATAGAAGTCACCTGTAGTCATCAAAAAGAATAGACTACCAAAAAGATTCTTTTCCTTATTCTTTTATAGACCAACTTTATTTGATGAACAAGAGAGGCAGATCCTTACGTGATTTTAAGGCAATCATTTATTCATAATCTTGACATCCTTGTCTGAATTTTTCATAGCAGCATTTGCAAGATAACCCTCTAATTGTGATACTAAATAAAGAATATGATCTTACATTTAAAATACTGATCTGAATTTATACAGACCACCATCCCTGTCTCTGTGCAAAGTGATTGTGTGGCCTACTTAAGTCATTCAAGTCTTCCCCCATTTTCCCCACAGTTACCTTGTTACCTTATCTCAGCTGTTGTAGCTCTTCCTTAATGAAGCATGGAAGAAGCTGCTAAGGATGTAAAGTTTTGTTTATTATGAGTGTAATCTCTAAAGACAAGATGATATTGCCACACAATATTGCTACTGAGGACCTTAAAGTGAGGAAAAACAGAAAATCCTTCCATTTCATTTTATTCCAAAACAAAGCTGTCATTGTGGTTTACGATCCAATCCTGAAATAACCCCTCAAGCTTCTTCTCCTAAAGCTACTTAAAACCCAGAGGTTATATAGGATTCTATGAAGCTTCTTTCCATTTTAGCTTTTCTATCATTTACTCTGCAACCTTAGCATAGCAGAGTTGAATAGTGCCAGCTATTCTCCTGTGTTGTTCTGCATAACATTACATATATGGCTCCACAGTGTAGTAATACAGAGCCAGCACAACACAACAGCTTAAAACCAACGTTCAGCTTGAAAGAAAGTACACCCAGGAGAGCTTAGCTCCTCTTGTTTGTTCTCCAAGATTCTTCTGAGTGCCCCCCCCCCCCCTTTTTTTTTTTTTTTTTTTTTTGGTAGTTCAAGAGTAGCTTTGCAAACACAGCTTTCCTTTTTTTCCAAACAAGTATGAACATGCAGGAACACCACACTAGCTGCGTGATCTCCGCTGCCCACCTACCCACATAGAGGACACCCTCTTTCGTCTTCCCTGCTGCTTCTGCCACACCCTGCTTGGTTTTCTCTGCAGCTGCTACAACTCCCTCCTTGGCCTTGGAAAGCCCTTTCATGAACACATCCATGGCTGAAGGTCTTCACAGAGCTCTGGAAAGAAAAAAGTAAAATGCTTCAAGAAATGTTCTTTGCTTTGAGAAAAAGAAGCTTTTGTTCAAACTGATTGGAACCCAGTTGATTTTAAAAGTTCAATATGCAGCATTTATACCCAGGTATTTTGTAGCTTTCATCCACATTTCTGTATTAATGTGCCCATTTCAGGTGCAACTGTTCAACAACTAAATCCAAGGAGTGCTGCAGCTCAGGCACCTTCATCTTCTCTTGCATGCTGCCATACATATAATGAAACCGCACAAGAGCAATGCTCTCACAGGCCAAGAAAGGCTTGCTGAAACCTGTGAAGAGGCTAGTGATGAAACAGGCACTAGTAGGAGACAAATTCATTGATATGAGAAGTGCTTTTACTGCCTCTTCCAAGGCACCATTGCCTTCAAAGTGAAGTTCTAGTCATACACTGACTGCCAGATTCGGTCCTGTGATTGGATGACACTCCACATATCTTCATGCAGAGGAAGAAAGCCAACCTCAAAAACACTGCCAACCTAAAACAAACAAAAAACCTTCCAAGTGACAAATATTCACTTGCTATTGCTAAGAGAAACTGCGGTTTTAACCCAAAAGGACTAAAGAAGATAGGAAATACTGCATTTCTCTCCATAATCCAACATTTTGTGCACAGGCAGTGTCACTCTTCTGGCAATTGCACTTTCCTAGCGTGTTATTTGCATGCATCAGGAGTGTGATTTCACTTAAAAAGCAACATGCAATTTTTTAAAGCAGTAAAGCTAGCAAATGAGTCCTGCAACAGATGTGCAACTCAGCACTCCATTTTAAATAACAGCTAAAACTAAGAAGTCACATTCTCTTCAACAAGTCAGTTATCAATAGCCTTTTTTCTCCTCTTTCTCTACCCCCGCAAAAAGAAGAATCCGTGCCTGTTATTTCCTCCTCCATGGTGAAGGCTGAGTGGGAGGAATGGATGTCTAAGAAAGCATCTGGGCTGCTACCGCAGCCTTCTACTAACTTGCCACGAGCCTTGTGAAGCAGGGAGCTATTTGGGCTTCACCAAAACAGCCCACGCTCCCCGTCCCCCCGGGGGGAAAGCAGCCCAGCGCCCTTCTCGTCCATCCCAGCTCAAACTGCATCTGCCCGCACTCCGTGCGGCGCCCCAGCCCGCGCGACCCTCCCGCTCGCCGCCTGTTTCGAACCCAACCGTCGCCCAACGGGCACGCGCCCAACGGTCGCACCCGCCCACAGTCGGGAGCAGTAGGTACGCGTGCACCTACGGAGGTAGGCGGCACCGCCATATATATTACTCTATATATAGGCACCCACAGAGAGGGAAGGAAGGATAGGCGGCGTGACCATGCATGGAGGCATCTGCAGCGGGGAAGAGGGAGCGGGCAGGACGACATGACCCTGGGCGTGTTGCACACACGCGGGCACCCAGCAAGGCGGAGGGAAGGGCGACGTGACCAGCAAGCGCCTGCTAACACTGGCAGGACAAGGTGGAAGAGCCTCTCCACCGCTATGAGCATCCGTCATGCATAAGATCAAAACCCAACCCGAGGCATTACAAGAGCCCAA
>NW_010587655.1:937-12128 GCF_000705375.1 Tinamus guttatus | reverse complement strand
CCGCCGGCTCGGACCCTTCTCGAGGAGGCTCTACAGCAGGGCGGAGCGCGGAGGAGACGCCCGAAGGGAGCTGCCCCTTCCTCAGCACATCCCTGAGGCGCGGCAGAGCGAGCCGATTCTCCCGGCACCACCCCGATGGCAGCCCGGCAGGCAGCGAGCGCGAGTTGAGGGGTGGGGAGAGAAGGAGGAGCAGAGGGAGGTCCAGCCACGCTCCCCCCTGCCCACCCCGTGGTGGGGGCTGCTGCAGGGGAGCACCCACCTCCGTGCTTCATGCAGGAAAACAAAGTTGGAGGCATCATCAATTGAGAGCATTTTGTTTTTGGTTAGAGAAGATCCAAAGAGGAAGATAATGGAAAGGCAGCTCAGCTACCTCATTCACCTGTGGCTCTACATACTCATCACCTGCTCAGAACAGAGGCTTTAAACAGCTGGAAGTGTGTGTGCACTCTATGGCAAGTACAATCCACCTATTGCTTAGAAAGAATTTTGAAGCCCAAGTGAGGTGCATCTTTTACTTCTAAGTCTTTGGTCCTAAATGACTTAATAACAGAATATCCTCAGTACTTACATTCCCAGCTCATTTGAATGAGGACTGATGCTTTTCAGGATGTAATTTGGTTCTCAGCCCTATCACCCAAGAAATCCACCCTGCAAAACAGGAACACTCCAAGAAGCCAAGCCAGTTTCTGCCAGCCCCCATGCCCCTCAGCCATTGATACTCATGTCTCAAACTGACACATGAGAGAACTTTCCCTGGGAAAAGGAAAGCTGTCAGACATTCTCTGTTTTGGCAGTGCAATTTAGGCATGAGGAGCCAGGACCAGCAGGAGACAAGGTATTAGAACAGATGGCCCTGCAGCCTTAGTCCATTAGTGCATGTGCTGTTTAAAATCCTGCAAGACCAAGGAAATCATTTCCTTACCTATTTATTACACTCCAATGGAAGAGTGGAAACACACTGTAGATAAAAATACAAGAACATGACTTGCCAGAAACAACTTGCATTTGTTACTCTGGGTAAGGAGTTGCTGGTCCTTGTAGTTTCACACTGAACATGCAACTGAAGGGTTCCTTCATCAGCTTTAATATTTGCCTGTCATTTTGTCAAATTCCTTTTTGTTTACCCACCAACAATTTTAATCAACTAGGCATTCAACAATATATTGTCTTTGCATAAAATGGTTATTTTATGTACATCATTCACTCAGGGTTCTGCCTTCAAGGGAGCCTATTTTATTTAAAAAACAGTTATACTGTATTAAAGTACCTTATGTCTAATGAAACATTCATTATTGATAATGAACTGACTTCTGAGTACAACCACCTTGTTGTAATTTATTAGAAAATAGATCCAAGGGATGTACTTTCCAAACACAAGGGATTTTTTTTGACATATTGCAGTTTACAGTAGCAGAAATACTAAAGATGGAATTAAATTATTCCTACTTAATACTCAACAAAAAGCTTAATCTCTTCAATTTGAAGGTTTCCCCTGTCCCATCCATGACAAGAACAGGCATTTATGATTTTTTGCTTACCATATATCCACTTTTTTTCTGGGCTATCTTGAAGTTTTCACCAAAATTGATAAGTATGGTCAAAAAATACTTTGTTAACTCTTTGAAATCAAGAACACAGGGGAAAACAAGGTAATACCAGAAAAAAGACTTCTAAACATTCAAAGAAAAAGATCAATACTTCACAGACAATTTGTGAGACTGCACTCCTGTAGAACTCCAGGTGTACAACCTTCTCCATTGGCCTCAAATACTTCCACATATATACAGTGCAGTGGAAAAAACAAGTTTTGCAATGATATTTTTATAGGGAGTAGTTCCTAACCCAAAAAAAAAAAAAGAGAGCAGATATTTTATTTACTACACTTATTCCACAAGCCACCCCAAATATTTCCTTTTCTACATACTATTTCCTGAAGGAGGTTTCTTCTAGAATAATGTACAGCTAGCTCAGCTATAAGATAAAAGCCATACCAGAAAATGGATAATAAAACAGTTAAAAGTTCTATGATGTATAACAAGGTATTTTATAGCCCATCATTCAGACAATTCTCAAGTGACATTCACAAGATACTACAAAAACTGATTTAATTATCGATTTTTTTTTAATCTTTGGGAGTTATTGACAAAGAAAAGAATTGTTAAAATTTCTTTTAAAAAAATGCTTGATAACTTCAGAAATAAGTCTACCATGACTATAAGTAGCAAAACAGTTATAAGCTCATTTCTAAAACAAATATGACTTTAAGAATTGTACTATTATTTGTGAGCATTCTGTCCTACTGCAGTTTTCCACCATGTTTGGAATTAAGTAACACCACAGAAGCAAGCTGCTCTGACTAAACTCAGAACTCTCACATGCTAAAAATAGTATTTCACTTCTTCTCACCTCCAAAAAAATCACAAGTACAAAGCTTAGATACAACCTTAGCACCACTAACGCAAAACCCTCATCTAAGTTGTAACTAATTCTGAAGTTAACTCAACCTCTTCACTTAAATAACAGCATACAGTTGCAAATAAAATCTAAGCATTACTACCTACATCGATTACAGCATTTTACAACAGTAAAGAAGTCGATACTTAGCATACGCATTTAACAAATCCATATATTTAAATGTTACAGAAAGAAAAATGAAAAAAATGGACTAATACAGTAAAAAAAAAAAAGATTTACATTGAACCTTTTTTTCTCACCCTAAAATAATTCAGTGCTTACTAAAAACATTTAACTGTAAAACACCATTTTTAGTTCTTTCCTTATAGTCTCAAATGTAAGAGAAAAAATATTATCCCTCCAAAAAAATTTCATATAAATATAAAAACTTATAGAAAAAGAAAATAAAAACCAAAAATTCACCTCACCCTAAAGTACCTAGAACAACTATGACATTCTGAGGTAGCCCAGCAGCTTATATGCTTTACGGCTGGTTGGAAGCCACTCTTTCATAATTCCTTACAGCTGTGTGAAACACTACAGCATCAGCTTGTACCCATCAACCTTAAATTAGAATGCATTTATAAAGAGTCAACAGAGAATTTTTTTTTTTCCTTTCATTTTTGTAATGTAGGTTTGAAGGTGGAGTATTTTTGTTCTGTGAATATCAAAATATATCTTCTGTTTTTAAATTAATATAGTTATGAAAGGTATTTCTTTAAGATAAGTTTGATGAGAGTTTTTGTTGCTTAAAGTTTGGCTTTTGCTGTTGTTAAGATTTTTTTAAAAATCAAGGCATGTTGTTTTCATAGTAAAAATAGCAATAGTTCAAAGAATAACGAAATTACTTTAAAAAGAAGCAAATGTAAGTGACTCTCCAGTATGATAGGAGTAGAATTTCTAACTTTAATTTTAGGTTTTAAAATGCCTGCTTTCGATAGCTTTTAGGTTAGCAAATCAAAAGCACACACACAAACAAGGAGACTAAGTGTAACTTAATAAGCTTGTTACTTTTCAGAGAGAGGAGACAAAGTAAAAAACAGAAGCGAATATGCTTCAAAGTTACACCTATGTTTTGAAGGATTTTCTGACACAAATAATATTTACAGCTGTTTTAAGGTTATATGTTTAGCATTATTAGGATTGTTGTATGTGTTCTACTGAAGTCTTTTCTGTCTGAAGAAAGAATAACAACAAGGAGGTTACTCCCTGTTTGCATTTAATACAGTTCCTTATTTAATAATACTTTGCCTGAACAGTTAGAAGAAAAATAAATAAAAGTTTCTGAATCCATTATGTATTGTCGGGTAAGTAATTAGTTTAACAACTTGTTATCCAATAAAGTTGTTTTTGTCACTTAAAAAAAATACTGCTACTAAGTATTGCAACATAAAACTTATTTGAATAGAATCTTTTTAGGCAGAAAGCTTAAGATATCATTTTTTTTTTCTATAGGAATGGTGGCGAATATTCCTTTTAACTCTATGCCCAAAATGGAAAGTTTTTCACTATAAAATGAAAGAGGGCCTCATAATTTGTCTTTCTATAGGACTTGATGGTGGTGTGCTGCTCAGAAGAAAAGTGTCTTGGAAAACCTGAAAGACTGCTGTAGAAGAGAAAGTTGCCTTGAGCTACACTGATGCTATAAACTGACTGGAAATGGATAGGCTGTTCACAGGTAATGTTTATGATTCTACAGTGGGGTTCTTGAGTGACACATAGATTGAAAAAAAAGTTTTAATTTCATAAATTGGTTAACTGTGTGAGACTAGAAGCCTTTTTCTTGTGGATATGCTGTAGAATTTAGATTTCTTAGTGAGCACTTTCCTGTGTGGATTACTTCAGATGTGACAGAAAACTCAGACTGTTTGTATAGATTCCTGCTTTGTGCTACTTGATTGTTTATTTTTCTGGAGTGTGTGGGACTGTACTGTCTTTAGTCGTGTTCTAGCTGCCAGTGTGGATGAGCAGTTTTAAGGGCTCTGAAACATCTTTGATCTTCAAAAATTGAGTATGCCTCACTCTTCACTTACAGGTAGGCATGAGACTTGGTTCACTGTTCTCTTGAGTCCGTTGGTTATAATCTAGGAGTATAGAACATAGAATCATAGAATGCGTAAGGTTGGAAGGGACCTCTAGAGATCATCTAGTCCAACCCCCCTGCACACGGGGGGTCACCTAGAGCACGTGGCACAGGATTGCGTCCAAGCGGGTTTTGAAGATCTCCAGAGAAGGAGACTCCACAACCTCTCTGGGCAGCCTGTTCCAGTGCTCTGTCACCCTCACTGTTAAGAAATTTTTCCTTAAGTTCCTGTGGAACTTTTGGTGCTTGGGTTTGTGGCCATTACCTCTAGTTCTGTCAGTGGCCACCAGTGAAAAGAGGCCAGTACCATCCTCCTCACTGCCTCTCTTGTATTCGTGTACACTGATTAGATCCCCTCTCAGCCTTCTCTTCTCGAGGCTGAACAGGTCCAGCTCTCTCAGTTACTCCTCATAGGGCAGATGTTCCAGGCCCCTGATAATCCTTGTAGCCCTGTGCTGGGCTCTCTCCAGCAGTTTCATGTGTCTCTTGTACTGTGGAGCCCAGAACTGGACGCAATACTCATGTGTTAGTCTCATTTATCTCGTGTTTCCAGTCATGTTACCCAAATGATAATTAAGCAAATGTGATAAGTATCTTCATGATGAGTTTGTAAGTACCTTTTTAAAATTCACAGTGCACTATTCATTAGTTTAGAATTTATGTGTGTCATTATGAGGCAGTTGCCATTTGAAATTCGGTACCGTTTCAAACATATCTACTCATGAGCTTATTTACTGGACTATTTATGAAAATGGATTACACAGAAGGGAGCTGGTTCTGACTGGGGGTTGGGTTGCTGCATATCTGGTCTCATGCCGTGCAACTCTTATTAAGAGAAAAAAAGATCTGAAAAGGTGTATTTCAAGTCCAAATCTTCATTATCTGTCTCTCTGTACCAAAGCAAAACTTGTTCAGCTCAGCTCAAAAACATAACATAGAACACTTAAATGAGATACATGTCCCCTTCTAGACCTACATCCAGCATTTTTGGTTGCTTCTACTCTGTAATTTATCTGCTCCTGTCTGTTTTTTTGTTTGTTCCCTCCCCATGTTTGTCCCTCCCACTCCCCAACCATGGAAATCTCATTCCTCTGTACTTGTAGTCTCATGTGTCAGTCTAGTAGCTGCTGCTCTCTGCCGAGGTGCCCAGATCTGCACACAGCATTGCATGCACTGTATCATGTCTGCAAGTTGCAGGCCAAGTGGCACCCAGGTCCAGGATGGATCCTGTCCAGTGCAGGTAGACTCATAAGGAATCTAAACAAGAAAGCTCTCCATTGCTCACCAAAATCTAACAGGTAGGAGGGTTCTTCCCTAAATCTTAATATAAGACCAAATCTGCCTGGAACAAAAAGCACATTTAAGGAAGCTTTAGCTCAGTTGAGACTGCTAAACTTTGAAATGTCATCTTTTGTTTGAGTATCAGTAACACTTTATGAAGTAATCAATTCATATGGACTAAAAATTCAGTACAGAGGTGCAAAGCAGCATTACCTTTTGCACCTAGGAGCTGAAGGGAGGATGTACTAGGAGCAGCAAGAGCTCTAGTGCAGAAGAGGCTGTCTGGCAGTGGGCCTCTGCTCAGGGACATGCACAGCAGAGAGGAGGCTGCCCTGAGAGATGCTCTCAAACCACATGTTGGTTGTTCATTAACATGCTTGTTGTTTCATAGCAGCTAAGATGGTTCTGATGGAAACCACCAATCTCTCATGTGGTGCAACCTGCAAGCAATATTGGATATAACTGCGAAAGCTATTTTTAATGCCAGCAAAAGGGGGAATTGTCATGCAGGATCAGTTCTGAGCCTGGCTAGGCTAAAATTGTGCCTAAGCTGGGGGCTAGTACCAGATATCCCTATGGTAGATATGATCAGACTCTGTGTTCCATGCTGTTGCTGCAAATAGAGGTATGTGAGGCAATGCAGGCGTGGCACATTAATTACCTGAATGGCAGCATTTCTCAGGAGATGCACCAGGAAGGAAGCAGCTTTAATTTAGATACTGCAGTTAGTCGTCAGCAAGCTGAGAAAGTGTGAAACACAGAAAAGAGTATACTTCATTCTATCAAACTGTTCTCTTTTGACAGTCTCTGAGGGAAAGTACTCATGGCACAAGAAACCCAGCAGTGTTCAATTAGATTATGGTTTTGTCTTTACAGATATTTTCCAGTTATTAATAATTTGGAAGTGATAAGCAATGAGCAATTGAAGCATATGACTGTCTTTGCACAGAAATTCCCATTTTTCGTACTGCTTGTGAAGGTGAAATATGATAGCTGGTGTGACATTATGGATCATTAAATGCAGAGAAGGCACGCACAGGAGCTTTATTATCTTTTGCTGTATTACCTAGTTTTTTTAAAAGAGCAACACTGTTTTATTTGTGTTTCTCTGATTCTAGATTCTGTTTGCTGGTGCTACTGGTGACCAAAAGCTCATGAAAGGGTTACCAGTTAGCAGCGTACTTTTTTAATAAGTGTAACTACAGGGACAATCTAACTTATATTCCTTTTGATGTTAATCCAGAGATTTACTCTGTGGGAAGTAAAAATAAAAGGAACACAAAGGGAAATAACTGTCAGAGAGCATTAACAGCCTTGTTTTCTTTGACTCTGTTATTTTATTACATAGATTTGAGCACTACTGTGAAGTGATTCTTCCCATCTTGGTGCAGGCTCCAACTTGCAGTCCTATATCTCTGCCTATTTCCTATTGCAACAGAACATTGTTATATATGTCATGATTGAAGTTTTCCATTTTTAAGAGATATCTGTAGTAGATACATATATATGTACCACTGAACAGGCATATGGTTTGCAGGGAATAGTTTCAGAGCTCTTATCAAGAGGATATAGCCAATCAATTGAAAAAAGATTATTTTTCCTTGTATTCACACACAAAATGAATGTGCCTGTTCATTTAATTTAATTTGGTGTTCTGTGTATAGCCTTAAGCTTAGATCTTGAAAAAATGCTAAGTCATTAACATTTCATTTTCAATTCACAAGCAGTTTGTCTGGAGGATTTATGTTGTGAAGCTCAGGAGGAAGAAAAGTCTTAAAACATCACTTAAGTAAGGGACAAAAGGGGAATTAAACAGTTTAAGAAGGCATGGACACAGCAGAAGAGCAACAAGTGAGTAGTAGTCACTGTGAAAGACAAGTCAGACTCGAGTGTCATGTTATGAAATCTTAAGGGATGTGTCCAAAAAGAATTTGCAAGGTGTCAGTGAGCTATGTAAGCTGAGGTTGCCACAGAATCACCTTTCTTGCATCTAGGTCAATGAGTGAAAAGGCATGCAGTGCTTTAGAACAAGCTCTTGGCGACTTGGGCATCTGGCTGAAGAGATACAGGAATTGAAATCCTGGCAGCGGCTAGCAGGTGCTAGGTTTGGTAAGTATAGGCTGCAGAGCTTTAAGGTGTGCTATTTAGGAAAAAAGAATAGTGAGGATATGTGTAAAAAGGATGTAGTGGAAGCATTGTGCTGGACAAATGATTTCTACTGCAGATGGTTAATGGGTTATCAGTAGAAAAACACTATTTGTCCAAGCCAGAGGAGAGGCTGTCTTTACCAAAGCCAAACATAGCAGCTGACAGATGATCAGATCTTTATCAGTACATCAAGACAGCAAGGTCAGTTAGAGTGATCATCTCGTATCTCTACTATGGTAAGAGTTCAGAAGGCCTACCTGTAGAATTGCTTGCTTCCCAGACCACTTGTAACATCAGGAGCTCAAATTAGGTGACTCATTGTCAGGCAGAGATGCTCACTTGGATGACTGATTTTGAATGACTGATTTAGAGTTTGGGGGTGTGAAGTCAGTCATCCAAGGTATCTAAAAAAGTGTCCAGATTAGCAGAGTCACTGTCAGGAACAAACCCAAATGCAGCTGACCCCAAAAAAACAGGGCCAGGCAAGTAGTTACATGGACATTTTTAATTAAATAATTAAGTCAAGAATTGCAGATGTACTTTCATGTTCACTCTGTAAAATAGGTTACAGTAATTGCAAGACAGCTTTATTGTTCTGAGGGCATTTTTAGTAAACTAAATGTCATACAACTTCCACTTGTGTTTATAAATATTAGTAAATTTCAGATTCTTTCAACCAATCAGTTTTCACTTTGTGTGTTGTGCATGTCTTTAGAGAAATCTACTCATTCAAGTTTCACCTTTCCTTTGATTACCGAGTGCCATAAGTACTGTTTACTTTTAATCAACCCATATTAGGAGATGATATAGACTTGAACATAAACATTCTTTCCTTGACTTGCTGTGAAGCCAGTTGTTCACTTGTTTGTGGCTTTTAGGGGAGGGGGGAAAATGGCAGGGTAACTTGAATAGAAATCAGTCACTTAAAGGGCTAGGCAGTCCAAACATTTTTCTCAAAAATGACAAACAAAACCACCCAGTCTGTAGTGGAGCTCTTTAAATCTTTGAAGAATTTTAAGATCCCTAGACTGTGTTCATGCTCTCACAGAAAGTTGTAAATATAAAAGTAGGTCTCAAGTGTTACTTACTTTATACTCCATTGATGCTGTATTCAGTAATCATCCTTGCCTCAGACCCATAAGTAGTCACTCACTTACACGTACCTTGTGCAAGAAATGCAGTTAATGGTGCAAAAAATATTCTATTCTCAGCCTTTCCATTTGAGCATCCCCATTTTTTTCTAGGACAAAGAGGCCTTGGCCAGTGGCAGTGCCATGCCTGCTGGCTGTTCTTCTGGTTTCTGCTGCAGCTTTCTTGTGTACTTGCAAATACAGGTGCAAGGGTAGTACAGAATCCATGCAGAATCAGTATCTCTCAGGAGTTATCTGCTCCTGCTACATTGGTGCATTCTAGGTAATGTATCATTCCGTGGGAGTACCTTTGTGCAGTAAGGTACTAATAGTATTAATAAGAAAATGAGACTTGGAGATTTCATTAATCTATTGCATCTTAAGAAGACTGTGTCTTTTTTCCCTACTAGTCAGCTATATTGCTCCTATTCAGGACTTTTTCAAACATGGTATATCTGCCATCTAGTTACCCAAGCTGTCTTTGCCTGCATTTGACTTGAGTGATCTCCTGCTTCACTGGGCTGTTCTGACTGTCCTTGCAGGAAACAGAGCAAACTTGACACACTGTCTGTTGGAGTTGCTAAGTCAGAGCTTTGAGATGGATCTGCCTAGTGTTCTTCCCTGTAGAAACTTGCTAACAAAGACCCAGAGATTCAATAAACCAATTATGATTTAAATAAAAGCTAGAACAAAAAACAACTTCCTAGTGAAACCCAACCAACTAGGGAATAGAACAGAAAATGCTTTACAGCTTCATTTTTCCTTTATCATCATATGTTTGCAGCAACTCTTGCCTACAGACTTTCTTGCAAATGAATTCTATATATTTCTGAGTTGCAGTAACACTCCCCCCCGCCCATTCCTAGGATGTTCTTTCAGCCTCACCTGAGGCCTGGGGGGCCTTATTTTCAGTGCTATCTCTGCATGAAGCTATTGACTCACAGACCCAGGTTGTACTGCATGACTCCATCTTCTTTATCCTTCCTGTGTGTAGTGGGTAGCTCCACAATGCACGTTGCTATCTCCCATCTCCTTCTGTAAGGTGGTCTTGTTCGGCTCTTCTTGAGCCTATGCTAGTAAGTGGTGTTGTATAGTAGGAGAGTATCTGTAGAGAGAAGCCATCATGCAAAGGCAGTAGTGTCTGCCAGGTAGGTGCTTTGGAGGGAGCAAAGGTGGTCTAAGATAGCTCTAATTCTGCCCCATGGACAGAATATCTGTGGTTGGAATTAACATATCTTTAAGTTTAGTTGGATGCAAAAGGAGATGTTTGCATCCTCAAACTGCTGTGTGGTACAAACCACTAACTCAGTCTGAGTGGGAGTCTTGCTTCAAAGCTATTGCCTTATCCAGTGTAAAGCAGTCACATAGGTTCAGTGATGCAAATTTCATCTAATATGGTTGTGAATAAATATATTATCATATGGCCTAAACTGATTGTGAACCCTTTTATCCAGAAAGGAAACACTGGATTTGTCAGTGTAGTTTGTACAACTTTCTTCTTGCAGTTGTACAAATATGCACAGCCATGGAATTGAGTGTAGATTCATTTTATATTAGTTATAGCATGTTTTTTTGTGGTCTATTTTATGTTAAAAATCTAGGATTGGGATTATACAAGATTCCTGATACTGTGCGATAAATTTGGTACATGATAATTATGGGTATTTTCAGCAAATGTTAATTTGTTATACAACAATACAACCTGTTCTTTGTCTTACTCAAGGTTATCACCATTAGGAGAAGAAAGAGGGTTTGTTTTATAGATAGCTGGTATTGATAGCTTTGGATACTGCAAAACTGAAACTTTTAATGACATTGCAGGAAGTCTGTTGATCCTAGTGTAGTTTCAGTTATTGCATTCAGCAAGTAAGGATGAGATTTAGTTAAGTTTTTTTGATTGCTTAAAGCAATATGCTTTTAAAAAGAGTGAGGCAGAGGGCAGTTCTGAATCAGCAGCCATGGGGAAAGGTGCCCACTTGAAAAGTGGAATTCTGAAGTACAGTCCATGGACCAAATGCAATCCTAGTAAAAAGTTATGAAGATATCTCCTGTCATGCTAGTGTAGACCTCAGGAAATGCTAGGACAATGGGAGGA
>NW_010587654.1:4925-22385 GCF_000705375.1 Tinamus guttatus | reverse complement strand
CTGGGGATTGCAAAAATATCCAAATGAACTAGATAAAAATTTGAATGTTTCGCATCTATACTACATTATCTGATGTATGCTCTCAAAACCAGCATTTGCTGTGGTTGTTTTGCCCCTATGCACGCTGGCAGTAGGTATTGGTGTGTTATATTCATCCTGTCCACAAGATGTCAATGCACCCTAAGAATTGCAGTGCACATACACGCTAGCTTTTATGTAGGATGAAGCCTTGAGTATTTGTGCATTTCTGTTTTGTGTAAGTGCAGTGTCTGGGTCATCACAGCCCTGATTCTTATTGGGTCCACTAAGGAAATGTCACTGCCAGTAGTAGCTAATAATAATAATTGACATAGACCAGTTATGTCCTGCAAAAAGAATCGGGGGGATGAGATCCCCAGGAAGGGTCTCTGTGGTTTGGTCTCCTGTTTGTCCTGTTTGGAAACAAGGAGGGATTCATCAGGACATAGTAGTTAACAGTGTACATGAGCCACAAAGAAAAGGATTTTAACTTCAGCATCATGCCTGTATTCCCAGATGGGAACCGCTTAACAGCTGGATTGCTGAGAGCATGGGCAGAATGAGGCTGTTGTTTGTATCAACCTTGTTTACTGTTAGTCGGTGTAAAAAAGGATAAGAATTAGACTTACGGAAATTCATATTATGCCCTGTCTTTACTGAAAGTTTGTTCTGCCCTCATTTTCCTTGAGACTATTGATGAAATAACATGAATGTTCTGAATTAAAATCTGCAGGTAAGGAAAAGAGGTTGTTACTTGGAATTGTAAAGGACTTCTGAGCTCCTCAAATAAAGGCATCAGAGGAATGCTAACTCCTATTATGTTTTACTGCATTACACTTCTATTTGTATCATGAGAACAGAATTCTGAAACCTTGGTCCCTATTTGCCTTGATTCAGTTAGATGAGGTGGCACAAGATGCCTGCTTTAGACTGTTTGAATTTTGACTTACGTCAGCAAGACCTAAGTGTGCGGAATTGGTTTATCTGGAAAGGGAGAGGACAGGGTGGGTACTTTTACTGGCATTCCCCCAGGGAAGAAGCAGCCAACATTTATGAATGTGTTTCAGTAACACAGTAACTGCTGCCAGTTTGTCAGAAGCCAACTTTTGCCTAGTGCGTGTTCAGTTTTTCCGTAGACCTTTAATGTTTTCTTTCAAAAGAGGAGGATGGAAAATGAGCTGAATGCCACTTGTTACAACAGAGATGCTAAATTTGTCCTTTTTACAATCTTCTGGATAAATATATATTTGTTTATAGCTAGTTTTGAGTAATATATAAAACAATTCTAGCACTGTCATTTCCTCACATTTTGTGTAGAAGGAGGCTGATTCTGCTTCTCCTTATTTAAAAATAAATAATTGTATGCGGTTGGTGGAATTAAAACAATATAAAATGAGTTTAGAATCACCTTACTGTAATCTTGGGGGTTGCTAGTTATGTTTTCCTGGGATAAATCTGGAGGGCCCTTTCCAACCTTGACATCCTTTCCTCAAAGCTACAAAAAATGGTCCAAATATTTTTATGATTTACTGCAATAAAAATTCACTTGTTAGTATCTTGCAGACAAATAATGTAGGAAGTGCAGATGTTTTCAGAGTTTGGGTTTGCCTGTTTGTTTTCTCTTTCTTGACTGTAAGCAGTAACATGTTCCAACTTTATTTTTTGTCTGAGGGAAGTTTCACCAACTCAATATTATACCAAAAAAACTTACAGCATAGAATCAGAGGGAAAAGATTTGCATTTTATTACATATCCATCTTGCCAAAGAAGGGTGGAAAAATATAAATGATAAAAACTACAACTAGATATTGTGTGCAAGAAAAATGCAACTCCTTTTCCCCATTATGAAAACAGCCTCTTTCAAGAACAGTTTGGACACAAAAATCATGATTATGAGTCAAGGTGCTCTTACATGCCAGCTTGCACCTGCGGTATCTGATATTGTTTTAGATATTTATGTCTGGCCCTTCCTAGCACTTTTTTAAAGTCAAATGTATGTCTGGTTTTTACAAGCTGGGATCTGGAAGTACTAGGCATTTAGAACCCAACATTTATAAAGGGTAAAAGTGTTACACTCCCAACACTGAAATGTTTTGTTCTTTATTCCGACTTTAACAAGATTGATGGGCTAGCAAGACTGAAAACAGATTGGTTGCCACTTCAGGCCTGCAAATACACTTTTGCACATGAATTCATAGCCTGCCTTCACCCTGGCACTTGCTGGTTGTGGCCACAGCTAAAAGTACCCAAAAGCCCAGAGAAATGTGATAGAAAATCATTTTAATAGCACATAATGGGAAAAAATATAAATAAAAAAGACTTACATAACATGAAATGGGAATTAAATTGGTTTTCTTTTGCATCTTCAATAACATTTTAATCAGCAAGAATATACAGATGTCTCCCACCATGTCTCATCCTCAGGTCTGGCAATCTCTCCTTGTTCTATGTCTCTCTTCCACTCTTTCCCCCCGGTGTTGCCCACGAAAATAAATTATGTCTTCCATTTTTTTTTTTTTTCCTGCTGTGATAGTTAGGTTAAGCTGAGTAATACTTAAACTGAAATTGTTAAGTGCTATCTTTTATAAAACACCATCTTTAGCATAAGGTGACAACTACTTGGCATCTCTAATTCTTTAGAGATGCATCAGTTACATTTCTTTCATATTTTCATGAATTTCATTGACCATAACTTTTAAAGGATTATTTTTATTTTTTCCTCAAATGAAAGCTAAAAGTCTAGACAACAGTTAAAACAACTGCTTTTATTTCTAATCCCATGCATTTTTTTTCTTCCTGTTTCTCAAGAATGTGCCTGTCCTTATACGCACACCCTAAAAATGACACCTTTGCCAATAAAAAGGAGGGTAATGCAGTTTGCTGCTTTCAAGAGCAAAACTATGCTGAATGCAAAAAAAGAGCTAGAAAAGCAAGCAACAACCCTAAAAAAAAATCTCAATTTTACACACAGTATAGTACACCCAGAATGACAGTTGGAATAAAGCGTGTACTTCTGACCAGTAGTCTATGGGTGACTTCCTCTTATCAGGAGAGGAAGCTTTAAGGAAGCTTTAAAGATGCTGTTTCCATGGAGCACAGAGAGACAAGGACAGTTTCAAACCCTCTTGTTTGACGGCTCCATGGGGCAGAGGCACACAGGATTTCACTTCCTTCCTGTAATAAATCATCAAGAGTTTTCTACTTAGCAAAAAGACCTTCTGTACACAGTGTCTGAACTGTGGTAATTATAATGTTTATTCATTTCCATCAGACTGGTAGGGAAGACAGATCAATATAAAACATTTTTACCTGAGGCCTGTGAGCTCCAGACTTTGTGTCTGTTCTATACAAGACCTCAAACAAATCACTTTGACACAGAAGTCTTCAAAGATACCTAAGAGCACCTACCTACTATAGTTTTCTCTGTTCCAGGTGGCTGACCACCTTTGTGGATCCTGCTCTGAGTTTGGACATGGCTACATTGCCATTTGATGGCAGTAATCATGGCTAGATTTGACTGGCCTGATGTAGCGGTCATGATCTACATAGTTGTCCAGATTTTCTGTGTTCAATGGAGAGAATTAGCCTTTGTAGGATGTGATTCATCTCTTCAGGTTGCTGCTCAGGCCCTCAAAATGCCTTTTTCTTTCCTCTGACTAGAAAGGAACCTTAGTCTTCATGGTAGCTACCTGAAATTGGGCAAGATGCTGAGGGCAGCAGATCCCAGAGGGTTCCCTTTAAATATGTAGCATATGACCCAAGCGCTTTAATAGTGTCTTGGTACAATCAGGCAGGATGCCAGCAGTTACTGGAAGAACCTATATAAGATAGCTATGAACACATAAGAAAAGAGACACTTTCATAAGCATTCTTTAAGAACAGAGTATATAGAACTTGCATTGCACTGAGGTACTGAGGACAAATAAGCAAAAGATAGAGAAGCTTAACTGCTATCGTGTTCAAGGCCCTGTAAAGGCCAGCCGAGATAGATAAGGCTGCTGCTTGGGATTTTGTGGTTTTGTACATCACGATCTTCTGCACAGAGGAGTCTGCCAAGCATGCTACAAAAATGCTTCAAGTACTCGGGCATTCAGAATATTGCTCCAGAAGCAGCTAAGTTATTGCTGAGACTTTGAGCAAGTTAAAATCCACTGAGAGTTAAAATCTTTTCCAGCTTTCATTTTGCTTATTTTTGTTTTTTCTTTCCCTCTCCCACCCCCAGCTTTTTTCCTCTAGAAGTTTTTCACATTAATGGAAAACAGTTCAGCATGTAGGTAGTGATCCAGAACCATTATTAAACATCTGTTAAGTCAGGCAAGGCCAGGAAAACTTCAGCTGGATTGTAATTGTTCTTGAGAGGGTGAGCAAAGGAAGGGAGAAAGGACACAGAGCGCAGGAGGCAGCCAAAGTCTGTTTGGATTGGGGGAGTTTTTATTTCCTCCAGAATCATAACTATTAGAAGGAAGCAAATGGCTGAGGTTCCTACCCCAGGAGGTACACGGTTGAATAAGATGGCTTATGTTCCACCACTCCCACACCGTGCACACATATGAAGAGGGTTATGGAGAACATTATATCTGTCCTAGCTATATAGTTTGACAGAATGCCTCCAAAAGGGCAATGCTACACTAGCTATCCACTGGCGTGGAAATTGCTTTGATCTCTGTGGAAAGAAGGTATTAACTGTAGAGTATTGAGAAACAAGTTGTGATGAATCTTCTGCCTGTACTTAAAGATGCTTCTGCCTCAAGCAGCCCATTGCATGCCCCTTCCAGTGCTTACCACAGTCAGCAGAGGGGAACATGTGCAGCACATCCACAGAAAAAAAAGCTTGGGCTCCTAGGATAAACCACTGAGGAAAACTTACTTGAGGAGTCTAGGAGGTACAGTTAAGATATTATATCATTTCTGCATATTATTTCTCCTAACTTTGCTGCAGGAACAGTAACCACTGGCTGGGGTAGGCAGCTGGCAGCAGTAAGACCTTGACTCTAGAGCAACTCAGCTCTTACTAGTTTGACACTTCATTAGCAGAAACTCCCATGAAATCTCCAGGCTCTGTTACAGAGCCCTAAACGTTGCTTGCTTTCAGAATGGCACAATGTGTATCCAAGTGTGGAATCTGAATGAAGCTATTGCAATATAAACTCCGAGCGTGCAGCTTCTCATTCAGAGGAGCAGGGGCAGAATTCAGCCAGTCTGGCTGAATCTGTTCAAATAGAGTTGCCATCTGTTATTATAATGCCTTGTTATCTAATTAAAACAATATGACTGCATTACAACATTTTGAATAGTACTTTTTTGCTAGGCTGTTTCTGATTCTAAAAAAATTCACTATGCTGCCTGACTGCCTCTGAACCTGCTAATACAGACCCTGTAAACAAATTGCAAGCTTCTCTTTTATTAACCATATGGTCAATAAGCTAGTTCTGAACCTGAAAATATTTCTTCATTTTAAATTCTGTCTGATTGATTATATCCAGTAGTCATTTCTTTATTTTTTGAAGAAGTGAATAATTTGGGTACAAGAAAAGTTTCTGTCACACTTCTGTATGTATATGACCCATGGGTACTAAGGATGAAAGTAATCAAGGTGGGTGAAGTTATATTTTTTTAAAAATAAGTAAATAAGTACTTTTTCCTTTTAATATCTTAAGTGTAATGACTTTTTATTTTGTTCCTAACCTGATGATTAAAAGTCTCTCTCGCTTATTCTCTAACTCACTACAGCAGAATTTTTGATTTTACTGAGTTGTGCATTTAACATCTTTTCTGAAAGATGCAGATGAACAATCTACTTGGCATTAGTTGAGTTTCCATTTTTACATCCTGTTTCTGGAGATAAATAAAAGCAAACATGAAATGGTACCAGCAACTGAAAACTGTGTTTATAAGAATAAAAGCAACTATTGACTAGAGAATTACCATGATGACTAAGGGGGTAAGACAGGTGTGTTAATCAAAGACTCTATTTTAGATCTCTAAAACACATTTACTATACTTAAATAAAATGTTCAGTTTGATAACTATAGAACTTTTATCAGTGTTAGACTAAAAGTCTTTTGAAATATATAACTGTTTACTTTTTTGCTTGTCAAGCCTTTAGTTTACAGATGCTAGAATACTGTATCAGATTGGATTTCCTACTTGCTATCCAGTCCTGAATGGCATCATGAAAATGTAGCCCCTAGCTAAATCTCACTCAGTTTAAGGCACATTTACCTGTGTAAGTTCCTATAGGGTTGCAATGCCCGATTTGGCCGGGCACACAGGTGAACCAATAGCAATAAAACGCCCTGTTCCATGACTCAAAAGTGTATTTTACCACATCATATTAAGTATCAGTATTACTGCTGTCATCAGTGCAGTTAGCCACGGCATTAGGTCTGTATTCTGTGTGAACCTTTAGCCATTTTGACTATCCTGAATGTACTCTGCACCCTGATGTACTTTTGCTCCCTTTTTGTCACCTTTCAAGTTCCTCAGTGTTACTTTCATGATTTCACCAAACCTTTCCAAACCTTTGTGAAATCACTTTAAATACCAAGAAAGATTTAAGAGAAGTCCTTTGATCTGGAGAGAAATGCAAAGAACTAAAGTAAAAACACACTGTAATATATATCTGCAGCTCTGTTTTAAAATAAACCAAAACATCTATTTGAGATAAAGCTTTCTGTCTCCTGTCTGCAGATCCTATTTTGTTCATGCACACTCCTAGATGTTCCCTGAAACTCTTAATACTGATTATTAACTTGATATTTACTGGCTAATGCTGCTGGTTGTACCATTAATCTTTAATGCACTACAGTGCTTGTGAGAAGTCCACAATCTGGATGATCTTTCAGCAAAGAAAAATTCAAACTAGTCCTTTCTAATCAAACTGGTTGTGCTTGAACATTTCTGAGAAAATTGAAGTTTGATTTGAGAACATCCCTTCAATAACATATAGGTAATGAAAATGTAAGGCAGACTTGAGGACAAATTTCATCAGTTTTTCGTCAGTTTTTTGGTTCCTCTCAGATTCTCTTCTATTCACACACTAGGAAACTTGCCGTGTTACCTATGTAACCTATCCCAACCTATTCTGAAAACCCAAATAATTGCCTTGTAACCACCTCTGCTTCAAATATAATAATATGCGTTTTTATATGTCTCTTTTCCCTTTTATGAATTATCTCAAATCTAATTTCTCTCATCTAATCAGAAGGAATACCCTAAAATCTTGAATTCTCCCAAGAAAATGATCCAAGTTCTTTATCATCTCTTCTCCATCATTCTGCTTATGACAAGACACGGGATGATGCCTCATTTTCAAAGGAAAGGGACTTACAGACTAATTGAAAATGTCGAAAGCATTGTAAGAATAATAGCAGGCTTTCATGCTAAAGTAAATCCGTACAGCTCCATACACTTCAGAAGTAGCTACTTGCACCACTTATGGACTGCAGCATTTCAGACCTCTGCTTTGACTGCTTCCATCATCACAACTGAATAAGGTTTGCAATTACTCTGCTACTTGCTTCCAAAGTGAAGCCGACCTCTCTGCTTACCCTTCTCTCTAACCATGAGGAGATAGACTTGCTGCCCAGTGCTTTAATCCATACTCAGCCATACCACATGCTGGTTGCATTCATGTGGTAGGTCAAAGGAGGGAAACATGGAAGGAAAATAGTTTTTCAAACTTGTAAGAAGTCAGGAAGAGTTTTCAGCATGGATTACTGTGTCTAGAATCTCATTTTGGAAGATTTTGCTGCTGTTGTTCTTATTCTCAAAGCATTTATGAATGATGGCACTGACATCATTTATCATTATGAAAAAATAAAGAAAAAAAATAAGAAAGAAACACAGTATTTGGCATTTCTGGTCAACCCATACCTTCTGAATTTATATCTCCTAAGTGAGAATCTCAGTTTCCTTTTGAAAGGAAAGAGTTCTGAGCCTGCATGGCTTCACAGAAAACTTCAGAAATATTGAAGTTTAAAAGCTAAGAAACATAAAAACAAGCAAGAATAACACCTTGCTTATTTATGCATTTGTTTATTTGTAAGTGCAATAATAATTAAGCTACTTTCAAGGCACTTGGGAACATCTTGATTTTTAAATACTAAGTGCTCTTCTGCAAATAGGGAAAAAATTGTCCATTCTGCATGCTGGGCAACATCATACTTAGAATTCCTCTCCCACACTCACCAGTGACACAGAGAATAAACATATTCTTCACTCTTGCCAGATTCTGGGTTGCTTTATTATCATTGAATCCAAGGGCTAGTAAAGAATTGGGAAAGGCCTGGAAGAGGCATGATTTACACTTATTCCCAATTTACACTCATCGATATTTACATTCATGATTAAGTGAATAAATATCGATAATTATATAAATAAATATCAATGATTACATTCATTGATATTTAGCAAAGGGAATTAATTTATTCTTATTTCAATTTTCACCAATTTTGTTATTCGTTCCTTTTTCCATAAATGCTGAAAAGAAGAAAAAAATGTGATGAGATCAGAAAATGTCCGTGGTTTTGAACGTAAAACAGTCTTAAGAATGCAGCTAGCTTACAAATCCATATTAAAACTTCTATAAAATTGTCTCATAGCTGTTAACATTGTACATAGAAAACAATAATCTGATTAAAATCATTGAAATACCCAATAGAAAAGTACTCCAGTAAGAGACTAATGCCTGAGAGAGCTTTAGGAAAATCATATTATATATTTTATGACAACTTAAAAAAACAACCTTACTTTTGTTTCTTATTTAAGCATCTTTAAGTCTTCTGTGAATAATGTTTATAGTTCTTCTTCTCCTCAGAAATTGAGGGAGTCAGGCAGCAGCCCAGACCATAACCAAGCAAGAAAAAGAAACACACACACACACACACACCCCACAAAGAAATCACTGTTTGGCCTGTTTACCATTTTGAAATCTAAGCTTATAGCAACAGCTACTTAAGTATAACCTGGTGCTCAGAGCATCCTGTGAGGATTAAAGGAAAAGCAGTTTCAATGATAGCCTTTCCATTGTCACCACAGCTGCAATGGGAGCCAAAGGCTTTGAGCAAGCCTCCCTGGCAGAGCAGGCACTGAGGGCAAGGACACTCCTGCAAACCCACCCACACCGCTGTTCATAGCACTGCTGCCACTGGGAAGAATCCCACTTCAGCGGGCCATGCTCTGCCCCACAGTGTGACTCTATGGGGCTGGAGGTGCCTGTGTTGGGGGTGGGAGCGCAGCTGAGCCTACTGACAGAGAAGAACTTTCTGCAGGTCTCTAGGTCTTACAGGCACGTTGGAGTGGGGTTGGGAGGAGGCAGAATTATGGTGAATAAGCAGGAAAGACTGAAACAAACCTAACTGCCTAATGCCACCAAAGTGGGTTTTTCCAGCCATGCTTCCTCATTCTTACTTCTCTCACTTAGGGTAGGAGAGCAAAGTCCCATTAGGCCTTTCCTTGTTTCCCTTTGCAGTCTGACCTGAGCTGGTGTTCTCTTTATCCTCCATTTCTAAAACAGCACTACAAGTAAGAGCACACTTAACACATGTAGCTTAGGCTGACCAGAGCTCCAAGCTGATCACCAGTGAACTAGCTTGTTAGCTCAAGAGAAATTTAGTTTATAAGTTAAAGCACATCACCACCCATGGCTGCATAAAGCCAAATGAGCAGGGCAGCATATAGGGAGAACTGTTCAACGTAGGTCCACTTCTGGACAAAAGAGAAAAGAAGCATGTGCTGAATTGCAAAATTAAACTGAAAATCCACTTTGGATATGGGGACCACCCACACATTCTATAAAAGAGTAACCTCTTCTCTGTACTTGTACTCTGTTAGTACTTCACCCTTACCACTGTTGTCTTCGTCACATTTCAATTAACAGCCTTTTGCAAGTACAACTTCAGAACATTTCTTCACAGATTACAAATACCTATGAAAGTAGATTGGCTTTGAGTTTCGTCAGAAATACAAAACTCAGCTACAGTTAGCAAACCTTTAAAAGAAATCCTGGTGTAAAGCTTGAGTGAACCTGGTCATGTTTAGGGAGTCTCATTGAAACCACATGAAACCATGTGAAATTCAATGGTTTTAGCTGTGCTTTGCTTTGAACATTCAGTTCATTTAAACTCTAAATCTAAAAAGAAACCACAGCATTTGGAATCTGTATGAACTGACCCTGGGAGTAGTGGGCCCTTGGTTTGAAATGGCTGAACTAGATACAGCCTTGTTGGTAACTCCGCTCTTTCTTTTCGCATATGAACAACTGAGAGTCAGCATGGTGCCATGTTTTTGTTTGTTTGTTGTCTGAACTGAGGGATAGATTTGTGTTTATTTTGCTAGGTACAGTCAGACTTTAATTCCTTCCACCAACACAAATCCCAGAACCAAAAAAAAAGGGGTCACAACTAGCTCAGTCTAGCTGGGGCCATGTGCATTAGCCTGGCTCACCACCAAAGCTGACAAACCTTGTCCAGCCTCAGCTAGTTTGTACAGGGTCGACACCTCAACTACCCTAAGACATCTCCTCAGCATCTGTAGCTCACCTGCCCTTGGCAACAAGATAGGAGCTTCTGACAAGTCCCAAAGCCTCCCTCGCTCTAAACTATATCTCTCTTAAATGAAAATAATCATATTTATCTAAGTGCTTTGAGATCTTTGGTTGAACAATACTATATCTCTGAAATACAAAATTGATTATTTTATGAAATAAATTGCCAGTGCTGTTAATTGTAATCCCATGGGAATATTTTGAAACGATTATTCACCCTTCAAGTGCATCTTTTAGTTCATAGAATTTTTGCTATTGTATGGTACGCTATTGCTGTAAATTAACATTTTTGCACAAAAACAGTGGTCTTACTAACTGCTCAGATTTTAACTTCTTAACACATTTATATATAAGGACTGATGCCCTTTGGTTTTAGTTTAGCCTCTCATACAGAATCCTGTAGCAATCGAAGCAGCTGTGCTAAGAGTCGCTGTATAAGCATTTTGAATGCTCCGAACCAAGACTTTGTGCTGATTTTTAGCCCACAGCACCCTACTGGCCTAAAGATACTGTAAGCATCACTTAACCCAGTGATGCAGCAGTGTTGCCTGGGGACGTGCAGGAAAAAACCTTCTGATCCTAGCAGTTCACTTAACCTGGCCTCTGGCACACCTTCCTGGGGACACCAGGAAAGCACTGCTTTAGCCCCTTAGCCATCCACCTCCAGGAAACTTTTAATCTCTTTGGAAAAACAAAACAAAATAAAGACCCTATTACTTTAAGATCCTTTTGGACTTGGGCTCACCTCCAATTCATGTGAGATTCATTCCTAGCTACCAGTGCATCACTTACATGTGATAAATACATACTTAGGTCATTCAATTATGACACTGGCTTTGATCCAGCAAGGTGCTTAGGAATGTGCTTACCTTTTAAGAAAGGTTAAGAACTTGTCCAAAATCATGTGACTGTTGCCTTAAGAATACAGCAAGCAAAGCAACTGAAAAAAAATCAGCAAGATATATACATCAAAAGTCAGGGCTCCATCTGCTCAGTGTTTTTGCAGCATACAGCTTGGTACTAAAAAATCCAAGCTATGTGTTAGTGTTTTTTTGTGTATTAATTTTCAAAATGTATAATTGCAAAGGAAAAGATTCCTGAAGTTTAAAGTCTAAAACCAGCGCTGTGTGAATCTTCAGGGACTCCGAAACAATAGATGGGATTTCTGAATGGGATGCAAGCTCTGCAAGCGAACTATCCAGATTTCAAAGTTCGTCCTGGGAGAAGTCGCATGAATTCAGTAGCTCAGCTGTTACAGAGAGTGAGCTGGTGTGTGACAGGACCTCCTGTGTTAGCCATGTTCTCGTCCTGTTGTGGTCTGAATTAATAGCCATTCTGCTTAATTTAACCTACAAACCTCTCTTTGCCTAAGCCTTAAGAAGCACTCTGGCTATTTACCCTAAAGCAAGATCTGAATGGAATTTGTATAACTACATTATTTCAATATGTTCTAGCAGCGCTGATTCATTTGTGATTTCTTGGCAAGACAATTATTCAAGAAAAGCCCTTAGTGTAATTATAGTTGTGCAACATAAATGTATTTTTGACATCATCATAACTTATTTTGCTCTGCAAAGCTATATGAACTATATGTTCAAAATCATGTTCTGTTGATACAATCATGTCTATATGAAGAGGATTATCGCTTTAGCTTCCCCCACATAGATATCTCTGGCTTAGAGAACAGCAAAGTTGGTGCAGAGGTTTCTGACAAAATATGCCTTCATCTCTGTGGATAATCAAGCAAGTAAGGAAATTTAACAGGACAATTCATTAATATAGTCTGTTACTTCAACCTGCATCACGTATTTTTTCCAACATGGTAGCAGACCAGTTCCCAGTTAGCTACTCTCCCTCACACTGCAGTCCTTGATGCAGTTCATTTCTTAATGAGCAGTGTAAGCGCAGTAGCTCAGTGCCAGATTCCACTAGCAGGAACCACCCTAAATAGAATTAAAACACCACAAATTTAAAGAAACTTTGGCAGAATTTAAGGGCAAACACTATTCCAATAAGTGCTTCTCTTCCATCATCCAATTTATCATTTAAATATGTTGCTCATACAGCTTTTTCATTAATCAAGACTCAGGAATGTGACAACATTCACTGTACTAAATTGTTTCAATATATTAGATGTATAGGATTTTTTCTCAGCCTTTCTTTCAAACTATATGTTTTCCAAACACAGATTAATAATGGTCATTCTTATTTTTCCCGTATTTTCCTTAGTTTGAGCAAGTCTCAGACTCTGTAGTGTCAGTTTATTGACAGCTACTATTGCAGAGCTACTATAAGGATAGCCATAGTAAAACTAAATTAATGCCTTTCTCCATCTAATTCTCAACAGGTTCTTGTTTGGAGAAGTTTTATTAATGTAATTGTTTCCTTTACACTATACTTCATTTCCTGATTGCAATCAGAACCATAAGTCAAAATACCAGGAAAAATGTTATTTTATATTTCAGAGGACTGTCTCCGCGTCAAAGCACTTCAAGAAAATGAATGGAATAAGCCTTATGATAACTTTTTGAGTTATCAAAGTTATCAAATTCTCATTATTGAACCTAAGGTGATATAAGTCATCTGCAAACAAGGCAGCAACTGAATCCATATCCTCAGACTCCAATGATCATAACACTTTCGTGCTCAAGAAAATTCTTGCCTACTTTGAAAGACCACAGATATTCAAATATTTAGCAGAAGATAAAATCAAAATATTAGATGCTTAGTAAAGCATCTCTCTGTTTCTCAGAGAAACATTCTTAAAATTATGTATAACCTTGATTTTTATATAATCTCTATAATTTCCATTTATTAAAATTAATTGAGGAACCAGTAGTGCAGTGCCGCTCATAGAATAGTAGAGAATAGTGCGTTTATAATCAACAAGGGAATCTAGTGTTAGATTACTGGGTGAGCAAGACAATGCCATACCACACAGGCAAAATAAATCTATAGCATACGCTAAAATATATCACTTATTCTTTTCTAAAGCTAGTGCTAACTTTGCTCTGAGAAACCATTGCTTATCCTGCACAGTCTTGCAATTCGGCAGCTTAAAAAACTTCAAAACCTTTATTTATTTTATTTTATTTTATGAGAAAACAAGTATATTGGTATGTTTATAATATAAAAGTGCATAAAAAGGAATTAGGTGAACATTTCACAAGGTGTTTCTTGTTGAGTAATATTGGACTGGCTGCTAAATCTCACTGCTATCACATCAGATAACTTGTGTTTTAAAACATGAGATATTTTGCCAGGGGAAAAAAATTTTAGATGGACAGAGTTCTGTGTCTGGCCTTTATTCATGAAAAATCGTCTTCCCCGGGAGCTGAGTCATTTAGTGAATTATTATTCCAGCCACATTGCTCTCCGGTGTAACACTAGCTAGAGACATCTTTTTCATGAGTGGGTTTTTATACTTTTATTGAGCAGTCCACTACCAGTTAGTTACAGTGCTTCTTGTGTTGTACTTTTTTTCTTTTTTTTTAAAGTCAAATCTGTATAAAAGTTGTTTCTTTTGGCTCATTTCTTCCCATTTCTTGCCAATCCTGAAGCAGATCTTTTCATGGCATCATGTGCTTTCCCTGGAATTGTCTATAAAAGCAATGGTAAAATTTTGTCACTAGGTGGAGCCTGAATCTTCAGCCTTTAAGGACTCTTCATATTAATTTCCTGTCACTTCAGGAGGGAGTTCCTCAGCTTTTCCAATCCTGTAGCTAGGCAACTTCTAAACCATTTGAGGTAAATTTCGTTGTATAATCTGTTGTATGTTATAAGTCCTAGTAGAAACCTTTTTTTTTTTTTAACATATTGAGTCATGTTTGCTGTGTGAGTGCAGTTGGAGTATGATCAAAGGGAAAAGAATAAAGACTTTCCACATGTGGGCCTGTTATGTAGCTTGTATAGTAAATTGCTCCATGTTTGAATCTTCTAATGGTCTACCAGAAAAGCAGATTGATTGCAAGGAAAATATGGCAGTGCTGTTAAGGGAGGACAATTTCATATTATTGTCATGCTGTGGACATTAATTACCCAAGTCTGTACTCTCATAAGCTGGTAGACTGATAGATGATATCATAGCCATACAGCTACACCCAGTGGCACACAGCTGGGGCTTCATCTAATCAACACAAACTGTCCTTATGTCCTAATACATTTAATGTGCAGTAAGAAAATATTTCCTTTATGCTGCAAGCTGCGCCAGCTCAGCAAGCTGTTGGAAGTACACAGCTTCACATATGGTAGCGTGACATCTACTCTTCCGGTGCCACATGGAGTGGAGGAGGAGCTGCCTTATGCTAGCTGAGAACTCTGTTGTGGTAGCAACTTGACCTCACGGGGGAATAAGGAAATCTCCCCCGATTACTGCAAGCCTCACTAGGGTACTGACATCTCCTTTCCTATCAGGAAACCTTTCTTCATGTACTCTCTTCAAACACAGGGCAAGGATTTGAGGCTAAAGTTTGTCTAAAAGGACCTCATCAGAGTTCTTAATTTCTGCCACTTCTATGTAGGATGAGTCTTTTGACCTTTTAATACTACTGAAAAGATATGGACAACTTTTAAGAAGCAACTTTTATTTTTAGAGTATTGCATAATACACTGCAGTAAGATTAGGGCTGTAGCCCAGAATGTCCTGCTACACGTTACTCCCTAGGTTATTAAATGGGGCTAACATTACTCCCAAGGAAGACTTCTCCAGGTAGGCTTCAGAATAAGGAAGCAGGTCAGTGCAAAGGGCTGAAATCCAGTTGACACAGAGCAGAAAGTATCCCCTAAATAGGGAGACAGTAAGAAAAACCTTTTTTTTTTCTCAGAATAAAGCCAGCCTGTTTGTGTATTTGTTTCAAAGGTTAGCCTTTAGCATAATAAGAAATAGATTGGACTACTCAGATGGGGAAATTCTGATAGTAAAGAGATACAGAGATGGTGGTGAGAAATGAGTGCCTGGAATCTGCAGAGTTGATGCAAGCTTTAGGGGTCATATTTTTGTAGAATAAAAACATTGCAGGAGTCAAGCTTGTAATTAAAAGATTTTTATCTAATAAAAACTGACCTGAAAGGGAAGCAACTCAAGTTACCAGGCAACGATTTGCAATGGATCAAGACAAAACTAGATAGTGCCTATCTCTGGGGAGGAAGCTCTGTTGATCTGGCAACAGATAAATTGATTCCCAGTGTCCTTTTATATCTTTGACCACTCCCTTTATCCTGCCAACCACTCAGTTAGAGAGTAAAATCCCTAGTTCTTGCAGCAGCAGACTAAGGTACGTGTTCTGCAGAACCTTCTTTATAAATGTGTCCCAGTTGAACTGGAATTTAGTCTGTTCTTGAAATATGTAAGTGTACAAGTGAGGTGGTTCTTCATGAACTGCTCTTTTCTGCACATGTGTTTTTAAAACTTTGCAGAAGTTACTGCCGTTACGAACTGACATTTCACCATGAATGTCCAATTTCTCTAATTTACTGGTTAAACTGATAGCACTTTTGTGTAACAAATCTGTCCAGTCTGCCTCATTTTAGCAGTACGGCGCCTTTAACATGTACTTATATAGGGAATTTCCTTTAACACCAAAGGCCAACAGATGACAGTGCTCTCAAGATTAGACTTGTGAAAACAAGGACCTTTTTCATCTTTCTGTAGTATACTTACAGAGCTCTGATATGGTATCAATTAAGTATCAGTGCTGCTCTTAATCACCACAAGATCTGGCACAGAGCATTTGATGCATTTGGTACAGAGTGCTTAAGATAATTAAGTAGCTACCTTTTTAAAATAAGTAAATATTTCAACCTTCAAGAAACATGTTATAAACAGACAAAGGCAGCAGTATATATGGCTGCCTAAAATTCTACCACTTTACAAAAGAGCAATTGCTTTAGAAGTTATTTTAGAAGTTATTAAAGCAGCTGGACTATTTTACAAGCCCAACAGTAGTATATACAGTAAGTTTCAGATGCATCAAATTACATTGAAATAGGGTAGATTTTCCTGACACAAGTCCTGACTCTAGTTTGAGCTGCAGAATTAGAAAGTACAGGTTATGAAATGCACATTTACAGATATGGACATATAGATGGTCTCAAATATTTTCAAGCATTTCATATATTTTTCCACTTCTGCTTTCAGTATTTTGCCCCTCTTAATGTTTGGCCACAGGAGGAGATGAGTACATCTAGTTAACATTAATTATCTTCATTCAAGTTTATCATAGGGTCATCTGGCACCTGTTTCTTAAATCAGCTGCAACAATCCTAACATAATTTATCATTAAATGCATGCTTGAATTGCTTGAATATGCAGTACACTGTTTGGAGTCAGGTATGAATAGCTCTACTAGAAAGCCAGTTGTTAAATTTAGGAAGATGATTCTCAGCACTCCATAGTTAAGTATGAAAACATTCATAATTCCTATAATAAATGGCAGTTGCAGCATTTTATTCATGTTGCAAACATAGTCACGTCTTGGCTATCTTGAATATGTAACCTAACAGCAGTATAAAGATATCTCTTTTGAGTAAGCAGTTACTTGTAATAGCTGAACAGTGCATGTGGCCTCCTGGTGGTAGGCCAAAGGAGACAGCTCTTCCCTGGAGTCTTAGTCCTCAGATTTTGGTAGATCTGTTTATCTATAAGCTAACTTTGTTATTCTGTGGTTATGCAGATTAAAGTGAAACCTTCCTCCTTCTATCCTTCTTCAGAGTCGCTTCAGCTCCAGTCACCTTTTCACCTGTTCTTTTAACTCTCTCCTATTGACTCCAAACCTCTTCCCCTTAAAAAAAAAAAAAGAAAAAAAGAAAAAAATATCTTTCTTTTCTTCTTCCTTTGGCCTAACTTCTCCCTATAGTTTTTCAGCACTTCTATTGCTTTGTCTCCGTTGTGTCAAAAC
>NW_010587653.1:121454-136283 GCF_000705375.1 Tinamus guttatus | reverse complement strand
ATACTGTATTTATCTAGAAACATTAATTCCAGCATGCGGCTCTGCAAGGACTTGACCTGCTGTCAGAGGCAGCTCAGCGTAGCCCTGTTGGAAAGGGTGCTCTTTAAATTCGTTTCGCCACTTTCACTTTCTAGTTCTGCTGCACTAGGACCATGCTGGTAAGTGACAAACAATTTGAAGAAGGGTTTGTTCTACTAAACAATCGCCCTCTAAAACGCACAAATACCGCTTTTTTTTTTTTTTTTTAATATTACAATTTGGACCTAGGTTTAGGCTATGCTTTTGACTGCAATTCCCTTTGGAAACACACCACATACAATCCACATATTTCAGTTCCATGACTTTAAGCACAAGTGCAGTCAGCCATTTATGAAATACTTGCACTACGCAATTTAGGTTTCTCTCCTCACAAAGCAGGTAGTGGTATATTAATCATACACACAGCTACTCCTAATATCTTCACTTTGGGCTTTCCTCCTAGCAACTTATGAATCACCTCAGAAAGGTAAAGCTACCCCTTTCACTTGGTATTTGAGAAAAATCACAATTATCTAGCTGGCTGTTAAGATTTTGAAGAATAAAAATGTCACACAGAGGTTACAACCTGCCAGAGACTACCCAAGGGCACTGCAGGCCTCCTCTAATTCGCAGGCATTAATAAAACAACTGCAACTTAGGCCTTTTCTACAAACTAGTATCTATAATCTCCTCTGTAAAAGATCACCAGGCAGAGCCTAAATGACTAAAATGTGAGCAGAAATACTGTATGTTCAAGACATTATGTGATCACTTTTCTTCCCATATAGAAACAACTATTCCAGTCTAAGCCCTGGAAACATGATTTAAGGAAATACACTAGCCTGAGATTTCATCAGCACTAAAACTTTTTTAAACAGGATTTCTAATTCTTCATTCTCATGCCATATACTCACCAATCTCTTTCTGATAAGATGCACTTCTTCCTAGATATACCCACAGAAGCTCTACAAACAAACTAAAAACAGAATACAGGAACCTCCCTCCAAGTCACAACCAACACATGCAGACTTAAAGGATTTCAACTCATCTGCAAGTATACCCAGGAGGTATATTTGTTAAACAAATGTCTTTCTGGCAAAGATGCAATACTTAAGTTCATTTATTTTAAATTTTGAAGCTAGTCTTTTTTTAGAAATAAGACTGTCGATAGCTAAACAAGCTCTGTGCTCCAGTTTGCAGTGTGACAATATATGGAGAGTCTAATTTCAAGACTGTGTTTCCAAATGGGGCCTATTGCCTGGAGTCTTTTCTTTAAACACCTTCATGTAAGAGTCGCTGTTTCTTTTCAAAAAAGGACTACCATAAGCAGTCTCACACCTTACCTCAGCAACAGAACAAGTGTTTTTCAAAGGAACCAGCAGAATCTGTGAAACATTGAGTAACAAAAAAAACAGGAACGAGAGTTCAGAGCAATTTGCTGGTTTGCTCCAACGGTTCAGTTACCCATTTTTAAATCCTCATTTCACGTACCAAGAGAATAGGCCAATATTCCACTCTTGATTCTAGAATAATCTCTAGTTTTGGCAGGTTTCTGTAGTGTTCTAATTCTTTTCTATATCCATCTCTATTTCACAGATTGAAAAACACAAGGGGCCAAATACTCAGGTCACAAACCAGAACAGCTCTACTGAAATTAATGAACACAACTGGTCATAATTTAAGTTTTAGCTAGAAATCCCTATTTAGATGTTTTAACTTTTAAGATGGATCCCTTATTTTACTTCCTGATTCCAAAAGCCAGTTTGAAAATAGTGTAAATTTAACTTTCTGTAGTTCTAATTAATATAAAATACCTGTTCAATAAAATCCTATGAAGGTGTTATAACTGTCCACTTGATGGTACTTGCACAAAGACGCTACATTGAAATGATTTTAGCTGCATTATCTGCTAAAATCTGCTGCATTATAGCTAATCTACCATCATTTGACATGCGCTTTAACCAAAGGCTGCCTCCAAAAGCTGTAGTTTTCTCCCCCCAGCTCTTCCCACTCTTGGTTATTTGTTTGCATTCTTGAGCTGCCAACCCTCCACATTCCTTTTTCTGCTACTGCTTGTGTGACTGTATGCAGAAACCAGCAACTGAAAAATAACCAATCTTAAATTTTACAAGCCAGATCAGTTTCCCAGAGTTGCTGGAAAAAACAGAATCAATCAGCAGAAGTAAGGCATTTCAGTCCACTTTGGGAGCAGAGCTCACTGTACTTACACTAAGAGGGCTCACAACAAGAGTTAATAGAGAACAGCTATTGTGCTGCAAGTTTAGAGAGTAGTTTTCTTCACAATAATTCCTGTAGGGAATGCATTAAGACGGTTCTAAAATCATTTCTTCACAATAATTCCTGTAGGGAATAAAGACCTCTAAAAATGCATTAAGACGGTTCAAGATCAGGATTATCTATTCAAGAAGACTTCCTGGAGCAAACAAGACTCTTTACCTTATTATTAATTATTCGTAATTAATACCAATGGATCTGGAGCATGTCCAATTACTTACTGGCTAACCTGCCCGTGTCTGGAATGCCCTATGAATTTAAAACATCCAAATATGCTTTGGTTCTCATTTACACACTTTTCTTTGGAACTACATGAGCTAGAGATTTAATAACATGCTTCCAATTCAGAACAGACAAAGCTACCCAAACAGCATTAGACTGCCTCAAACTGCTGTCAAACTCAAACCACATCCTTCAACAAACATTTCTTCTGTGGATGAGGCTGGCTTAGGCACTCTCCCTTTCCCATATGTTCATTACAGCAACTGAGGCTTCTCTCAGTATGTGGATATAACTGTCGATGCAGTCCTGTGGCAAACCTGATCAGGGAACTGCTCTAACTTAATGAAAAGAACAGCTAGTTGTTTAACCACACAGTGGTGCTAATATAACTAATGGGGCAGTCCAAATGCATGGATTTTTTTTTTTAAAAAAGTTTAATCAACACCCTGCGCTGCAAAGATATATCCAAATTACAGTTTCAGTATCATTTTCCACTGATAGCTTACAGTTCCCAGTGCTTACTTTCTGTTCCTCTCTTTCTGTTGCATTTTGACACTTCTCAATCTTCCACTGCCGCAGGAAATCTCGCAGGTATCCAAAGAGAGTGAGAACACCGTAGCCTACGTAGGTCAGCACGGCAACCAGCATCGGTGTTTCTTCAAAGGCTTCATTGAAAGGCTTTTTGTATAATCCTCCATTCTGCACAATATGATGAATCTAAAGCAAAAGTTTAGAGAGAGACAGTCATAAGATTTTCATTCAAGAATCATGAGATGGACATTTCACAGTAGTCCTTGGTCCACTGTGTCCTATTACAAACTTTAAATTCCCCTGTCTAGTTCAAAGTACTTCTGGCTGGATTCAAGATTTAGGGACAAATACCATTCAGACTCCATATGCAAGGATGCTGTGAGAAAGGCTCCTCCACAGCTTTCAAAGATGAACATAATCAAAGTCACAGTTACCAGTTCATTGCAGCTTAATCCAACATTTCATTCAAGTTCCTTAGCTAGTCAAGTTATATAGATATCATTGTTTAGGTCCAGGCCACCTAAAATGAATAAATTGTCTGCGTCCTTCACTAAGAACCAGGCAGGCAGCAACAACAGAATAGTGAGGCTTCCCGGGCTCACATCAGAAACATAAGAAACAACTGAGGAATAATAAACGATGCCTTATCAGTGAAATTAAAGAGTGGAAAATATCAAAATCTACTCAAGTTTGCTAGAATGTATTACTGCAGCCAAAACAAGTATAATTTACATGTCTCCACAGCTTTAGCCTAAAGATGTTGCCATAAAGACTGCACTCACACATGAGGTGGACGTGATGCCAGACAAAAAAGTCATTGTTTACATCCAGCCTGACCACTGCCTACATGTTTGCACACAGAACAAGCAAGCCTTTCTGCACAAGATACGTTCTGATCAAGACCATCTCCTGAAGACAAGAACATGACTAGTGGTATAACACAGACGCACGCCCTCCTCAAGCGTGATTCCTGTAATGTGTAAGATTGGTCACTAGTACCGAAAAACTTCCGCAGCTACAACGCAAGAGCTCACGCAACAATTTTGGGGAAGGGAAATGCCAGAGTTTAGACTACTTGATTCAAGTAAACTAAGCTAGATCCAGATATCAGCATTCACTGCATGAAAACAAAGAAATTCAGCTATTAGATGCAAATTGCTATCTCTGTTCCTAAGTTGTAGAGGAAAGCTATTTGTGTGTGTGAAAGAACAAAGCCCAAGAATCTCCAAAATCAAAAGAAACAAGTCTTACTGCTTTCAGGAGTAGATTAACTTTTGACAGTATTCTCTACTTTATAAAAGGGAGTACATATTAGGTAATTTAAGTAGATTTAAGTAGATTAAGACTGCATTTTGGCATCCAGTTTCTGCTGTGCTTTGGTATCCAAGTACATTATGAAAGATGTTGCCAGATGTGCATGGGAGTAACTTGAAATAAGCAGGAAATCAAGATAGCAGTCTTCAGTAAACATCTTTATTAGTAGTAATACCACCTTGAAATAAGGGCTAGGACAAGGACATGTCTAGGACATTGCTCAATTCTCCTTGCAGTTCATAGTCTGATACAATATGAAACATATTTCTGAAATATTCTACTCAACACAGAAACGTTAAGTCCTAGGAAAGCGGTAGATCCTAAGTATGTCAAGAAAGGACAGTAACTAATAACTAATGAGGGAGTGGGGCCTGGAAACAGAGCAAAGCAAGTTTTTCTGCCATAACACCCACACTGCCATCGCAAGACAGATGGAAAAGGAGGCCAGAACTGTTCTAACCTCTGTAGCAGCTGAAGAATCAATAAACAAAGCAGCCGTGCTGCCTTACCAGACACTGAATTACATGGGAACTGATGCTTGTTGACATCAGATGCCAGAGACATCCTGTTATTTCACGGGCGGCATTAATATCTTGAAAATAATTTTGAGAAAACAAGGGTTTGTTCTGAGGATAACATTGTGCTAGCTCTGCGCAGTCACTAGCTGCATATGAACTGCAATATCACCCTCCCGCAGCAATTCGCGTCCATCCTTGCCCTTCTGCCATCACAAGCACCTTTATTTTGCTGCAGAGCAAAATAAAGTTTCAACCAGGGCAGTTCGATTCAGTCACGATACAGCTGTGCAGACATTAGAACCAGCCAAGGGTGCTGACAAATCAGCAAGGGCAAGTGGGGCCATCCCTTTGAGCAGCACCCTGTACTTGTGCCAGACGTGCAGGACTAACTTGCAGTGCTTTGAGACTAGTTTTAAGGCTAAAGCAGTTTTCAGAACATACTGACCATAGCAATGGCTTAGGTTAGAAAATCACCATGCTTTGGAACAGGAGTACAAGCACTCAGCTACCACATGCACTGTGCAGGTGAGCAGACTTATATGTTTCACATATCCCTGCCTTTGGTTGCCTTGTGTTTCACTGAGGGAGCTGGGGTTATTAAGTGAGATCTTAGTACTCTCTACAGCTATCACAGGATGGCTGAGGTTGGAAGGGACCTTTAGAGATCATCTAGTCTAACCGCCGTGCTCCAGCAGGGATACTTAGAGCATGTAGCACAGGGTGGCATCCAGGTGGGTTTTGAACATCTCCAAAGAAGGAGAATCCACAACCTCTTTGGGCAGCCTGTTCCAGGGCTCTGTCACCCTGATAGGAAAGAAAGAAATTCTTCCTCATGTGCAGATGGAACATTCTGTGTTTCAACTTGTATCCATTACCCCTTGTCCTGTCACTAGCCACCACCAAGAAGAGTTTGGCCCCATCCTGTATTTGCATTTGGTACATAAGATTCGAGAAGGAAAATATCACCTTAAAGAGGTATAAAATCCTGTAGGAAAAAAACAAGAGCCTAATGTGCAGTTGTCAGCTGAGCACTGACACCTGGGTTATCTATGTCTGGTGCTGGTCATGCTGGGGGAAGATAGCAACAAAAACCCAGCTGAGGGGGGTGCAGAGGTTGATCCTTCTCCTCTGACTTATGCCTGCCTGGCCTGCAAAGGCTCTTCAGCTACCTTTTCTGAGGTGGTAAGACTAATAGCTAGATAGATCCCAGATATCTTTCTTGGGTGTTGGAGAGTAAATAGCTGAGTTATGTTTCCAATCGTGCATATTCAGTATGAAAGTCTCTCTGTGCATGGCTAAAGAGGCCCAAAAAATGCGCAGAAAAGGGGGATGATCTGGAAGGAGGCTGTACTGGGGTGGAGGTTGATCTCTTCTCCAAAATAACTACAGGTAGGACAAGAAGAAATGGCCTCAAATTGCACCAAGGGAGCTTCAGGTTAGACATTAGGAAGAATTTCTACATGGAAAGAGTAGTCAAGCATTGGAACAGACTGCTCAGGGAAGAGGTGGAGTCACTGTCTCTGGCAGCACTGAAGAAACGTGTAAATGAGGCACTTAGGGACATGGTTTAGCAGGATGGTGTTGGAGGGTTTACAGTTGAACTCGATCTTGAAGGTCTTTTTCAACCATAATGATTGTATCTTAGCCAAGCGTATGGCAATTTAAAGCTTTAGCCAAAGCCACAGTTTCATGCTGTGTTTTCTTCCAAAACATTGCAACCAGAGGAACTCTCCCCTCTTTCCCACTCCCTCCCACTTCAAGCCACCTGCACTGCCCTTTGCTTTGTACGAATAACGTTAATCTGATTTTCAGCATAGCACACCTGATCCAGGTTGGAAATACAACAATTTCCAGAAGGCTATTATTTTTCCAATAGTCTTTATAGCACAGCTCCTTATCTCTCAGCAAACAAGAACCAGCAGCTGCGGGGGAGGCAGAAAGGGCGAGAGAAGCAAGACAGTCAACAGGCTGGTGAGCCTACACGGCAAGGGAGAGCCTCAAGACCTTTCTCTTCTCCATCACATTTAGAATTGCTGTATGGTATCACCATGACTCCAGTTTGTGGTGCTGTAGAATTTTTATTGCCTCCAAAACGGAGAAGAACCACACAGAAAAGTCTGAGCTGCTGCAATTTCACAGCCTGATATAATAAAGTAAACCGAAATTTGTGTTTTCACACATACATGTTTTGAATAATACCAACTCGGGAGCAGGTATCCTGCATAGCCTGTAGCTGACTGCTAATAGTTAGCACCTCAGATCACCCAGCAACCTAATCAATAGACATCACAGCTTTGAAAATCTTTGCCAGGTAACCGAAAGTTCACCTAAAAGAGATAGAATGACACATTCTAAGGGTGTGGATTTGGTGCTAAGTAATATCTAAACCTATGTCTTGGAAAAATATATATATATATCTACATGTAGTCTTAACTAGAAAAATAATCAAAGTATACTGATTTCTGAGGCATTTAAAGAAGCCTCTGCTCAAGATATATCCCATGCCAGTAGAAAAACTGAACATGAAATTCCCCATTGGCAAAAACATTTCCCTATGAAACGCTCCTTTCAGGAAATTCTGTGTTGGTTCAACACATATTGAGTCAATTCCATTTCTTCAGCTTTCTTCTGCTAAGTTGCTAATACATCCTTCTATACTTATGTCATCTGTTCCATAAGGTGAGAAGTAGCTGCACGTGCATATTTGAATTATGTTAAAGAATTACTCTTAATGCAATCCCATTGACTTCTCATGAAGCATAAGATGACTATAAACACACTCCAGCACTGCCTGTAGAAGGGAAGTTCATAGCCATGTTTTAGACAAAAACCTGCTGGTTTTCCCAAGGAGGCTTTGTGTGCATCTACATAGCAGCCTTCAAATGAAGGCTTGCACACAGCTGCAAAGCAGCAGCAAGTTCTTTTTCAGAGACTAGGAATAGGGGTACAGGTTAGTGATTCATTTCCTTTTCTGAAAAAAGCATGCGAGATGAAGACGTTTATGGTTTCTACAAACAACTCTTATCTTAATGCTGAGGGCACTGTGACCTTTGAACAAGAACACCTTGCAAATGGAGATGACAGAGAAAAGTCAGGATTCACCTAATTGCAGAGTTCAAAAAACAAAAAAAGCAGATATATATATTCACATGCCCCCAGGGAATTCTAGGTGTAAATGATCATGCCCAGAACATAAATACATAAAAAGCACCATCATATTAAGAAATTCAACTGCAAGAGAGAAGTTAGAGCAGTGGCAGCTGCCTACAGAAGGAAGACGACCAGTGGTGTTCTAGGTTAGCTAGAGTGAACAACTATGTTGACCCAAGTTTTGGGGGGAACAAATCACTTAAAACAGTAATGTAACTGTTACTGAAGCAGTATCATCATACATAATTCCTTGCATTTGTGGTCTCTGCAGAACACATCAGGAAATCTAATCATAATTCTCTCCTTGGTCTGTTACCGAACAGCTCCAAATCACCAGACATCACAAAATTCTCTTAAGATTTTACTTTATCCTACAAATTAGAATCTATCATAATTTGCATGATAGCATCTCCAGCATCTCTGATAGACAGAGGATGGGATCGTGGATGCACATACAGCACAGCATGCCTAACGTGATGTTATTTTGTGTCCTAGGTAAGTAAGAACACTTTAAAGAATCCTTCGGCCTCCAGATAGCATCAGGCTACTGATGCTTCATGTCAGTTACCAGCCCTATACAAACAGGCTACTTCTACCCGAGTTGTTCAAATACTTTCATGACACGTAGGCAACAGTTCATTTAATATCCTTATCCCACCATCTTTTGCAGTTATCTTGCATGACTACAGGTTGCCTGACATGAGGGACAGTATAATTCAATCTATGCAAAAATAATTTTTGTTTCAGTCACCCCAGCATGCATATACTCACAAGACCCATATCTAGTCTACTGACTACAGTGTTTGCCATCTTAGCAGATGTGCAGACCACTCCTTCACTAGAGCATTAAAAACATGCAATTCAAATAGCCGTTAACAGAAAACTTGTTATGACCAACATACCATTCACTTTTCGTGAATTCAGACAGTAGAGTCTTCAAGAGCCATGATGTGCAACCCCCTATCATGGATTACAGGAAAAGTTAAAGTAAAAAAGTAATGTGAAACTAACAAGTGGGGTTTTGGTGTTAACTACTCTTTCACAGCCAGGAAAGACAAATTGCACCTGAAAGAGGCCATGTACAAAGCCAGCGTTATTCTGAATCTGATTTTCTCTTCAATAAAAGCTTGATTTAAAAACAAACAGCAAAAATAGCTTAAAATATTTTATTTCTGAGCTCAGTCAGTGCAGTGGCAATAGGTAGATACGAAGGAGCACAGAGAAAGCATACACTGAGGCCCTGACAACAGACTTTACTTGCAAAAGCACTAGAGAATTTTTTTGAGAAAACACAAGCCAAGCTTGAACACAGAAACATTTTCAAACCCTGATAAAGACAACAGAAGCAGGATTTATCACAGAAATCTTCTACATAAAGATGCTTATAAGACACCTGCCACATTTTGGGACGTCTTGCACACAAGGTTATATTTCAACCGTAGAGAGAGAAGATGCTACATGTGCAACCCAGAGTTAAGTACACGGCAAGAAATGAGCTGTGCCACCCTGAGAAAAATACAATGCACTGTACTAAAGAGATGGCTCAATTTCTTGCTTCCAGAAGACAAAAAGGATGTGAAAATTGCGCGTTTTATGTAAAGATCCTCACAGCATTATTTAGTCTAGCACACTACTTGCTAAACTGCTATCAGAAGTTAGTAGCTTCATATTGCCACATACCACTCATTCTCCAGAAGTGTTACTAGAAGCTCTGCAACTTATTTTTTAGCTACGCTACATGGAACACTACTTCTAAAACTATTTGCTTTTTATTTTTTGTCAGATTCCTGCAAACTGTAAGAATGAATGGAAGGTTATGGGATGTGGCTCCCCACTGGAAAGCAGGCACATTTATTAGAAAGCATAAAGGGAAACAGTACTAAAAGAAGCAATAATCCTAACACAAGTACTCCACACAAACAGCTACTTCTACAGCATTCTGGGGCATTTGCAATAATTTTACCATTATCCCCAATGCTTTTTCTTGTGCCTCTTTGTTCTTAAACTTCAGATCTTGAACAGGTGCCTGGCTAAAATGATCAAAATGCATTTAACAACAAAAGGAAGAACAAACTGATTGAATCACATTTTAAGATTTCAAAAATCACAAGAGTGAAAAACTGTTTTATAAAATATGTTTAACACTCCTGTGTATTTGTACTGTTTGTTTTTCTAATTCAATATTTGTTCTTTGGGTAGGAATAACCAAATGTTTTCATTTGAAACTATTTCCAACAGATCTGACAGTCTTTTGCTAAATAAAACACACTTGCTGTACCCACATGCAAGCAGTATATGTTTTCATAAATGTCCAAAGTTCAAAGGTATTTTGTTTAATAGTAAATGTTTCAATTAAGTGGGTTTCTCATTTCCCCCTCCCCGCCCTTTTCTTCTTGTAATTTGTCCCAAAACATATACAGCTGAGAGTTTGAATCCTAACAACGAGGTTTTTTAATAGTTTGCCTTAAATTACCTTGAATCACTTCTGGAATATTTATCTACTATGTTAAACTGACTAAGGGTATACAGTATTTGGATAAAGAAGGCTTTACACATATTTGGTTATGTGCACAGTTACAACAAAGATTTTCGTAGTGGGTTGGCACTAGTTTAATGTTTCCCTCAAACAGGCCAGTCTAGGCTCTCAGCTACCTCTGCAACGTTCCTCAAAGACCTTAGAGCTCCCTGTCGTCTGTCTTCACAGATGTTAAAACCCACCACTTACTATATTTTTCAACTCTTACTTTCTCAACTGTGAGTACTCTTTAGGACTAGGACTACTCCTTTTTCAGGGGAAAAACACAACAAAAAGTTCATTTTCTAGACGTGATTTCTAAATTCTCTTAATGAGGGCTAGCAGTTATGCCCAGAGCTTCAAGGAAGTTTTCAGTATTTCATATTCCTGCAAGTGAAGTCAACAAATAATTAAGATAAAGCTTTTTTTTTTTTTTTGGTCAACGAATTGACAGCATAAACATTTAAGAAAACACAAATAGTTCTTGCTATACAACTGAGACTGAAAAATACAACGTGTTACAAGACATGACAAATGTTTCTAGTAGTTACACTCTAAGGGGGAGAGAAAAAAAAAAATCTTGCACAAACTTGTTACAACTATATCCCATGCTGAAGCCTAAATGCTAAATTTGGCACGGCAGCCCCAGCACTGTGACTGAAAGATTTAAACAAGCATTTCAACCACAGTGACTTCTTAGCAGCACATGTTCAGACTGAAGAGAAGCCAGCCTTATTAAGAGCTACCACAGGTTTTTATACCACTATGGAGACACAATTTTTCAGGAACAAGCACAAAACTGACACATATAATATGATGGCCACAGAAAAAGGCAGTGTAGCTAATCCTTTAACAAAAGCCAATAGCCTTTTGTAATTAAATTTGGCATTAGAAAAAGTACCCTCATGCAGGTAGTTTGTTTGTTTTCCTCCTCCCCTTCTCCAGAAATTTAGTTTCATCAATTAAAACATCTGAAGGAGACTCCAACCTTTTCTAGGTCAACCAATTTTCCACTCACTTTGGTTTTATGTTACTGATGCAAAAAATGAAGTCAATCAAAAAGACAAGCAAGACATAGAAAGTAACTTCTTTATTCCAGTCTGAGGCCAGCCTCAGAACACGTGTTTCAAACCCTTAAGGTATACATTTTTACATGGGTTCAAAGATTAAACACTGAAATCTTCATGTTTTACAATCTTTCCTGCAATCTACCAGTTTATGTGTGTAAATATGGAATAATGTAGGTTGTATGGGACCTCCAGGGGCCAGCTAGCCAACCCTCAGCTCACAGCAGGTCTAATTAGAGAGGGTGCTCAGGGCCACATGCAACAGTCTTGAAAACCTCCAAGGAGGAAAGTTCCACAACCTGTCTAGGCCGCTTCGTCCGGTACTTGACTCCTTTCTTGGTAAAATCATTTTTCCTTAAATCTAAACAGTATTTCTCACATTAAAAACATATGTCCATTGCCTCTCATCCTGTTGCTGCATCCTTTCAAGAAGATCTTGGCCCCATCTTCTCTATCTACTCCAACCAGCTAGACAGCAGCAAGGTCTCCCCTGAGCCTTCTCCTCCTAAGCCTGAGCAAACCCAGGTCTCTCAACCTCTTCAGGTACCCCCTGTGCTCCAGCTCCCTAAGCATATCACTGGCCTAGGCTGGACACGCAGACTCAGCAGGAGACATCAGTATCTTTCTGGTATGGGAGAGCTCAAAACTGGACACAGCGCTCATGATGTAAGTGGTGAAGAGTGCAGAAGGATCACTTCCTTGTGAATAGCTTATTGAGGTTTCATACTTTAGAACCAAAGTTTTATTTTTATCATAAATATTTGCATTATAAACTTGCACACAGATTTGAAAAACACACCTTACAATTCTGTATTCAAGCTCCACTGTATGTCAGAATACAGCCCAGTTAGTTAAAATGCACTGATTTGAACTCTTTACCTTACCTGTACCTTTATCTCTAATAAGGGCGTATTCACATTACTGCTATAATTAACCCATTATAATGAGAGAAAGTTGACCAGGATCTATCACATTCATTTCCATAAACGTGTTCTCCCAAATCTCATTCAACCTGATTCCAGGAAGTCTTTACAAAACTAAAATGAAGAGAGCATTCCACTGCATCTCGAAGCAATTCACGAGGTGTACCTACAAGCAATAAGACTGCTATCTATAAAAATCAAATTGTTTTTAGCATGTGAACACCAGAGCTTCCATAAAAACCTATTCTGGCCATGCTAACAGCTGCAAGAATTCAGGACTTGTGACAGCTTTAAAGGAACACAAATGCTAGAGACCTCCCCCTTCTCCTTGACCAAACTCTGCTCCCTCTTCCTGAGGAAGTGCTATGAGACCTGGTTTGGCAAAGCACCTACGCAATGAATTATGTGCGGACCACTACACTGTGGCATCTAAAGCCCTTCTAGAAACTTCAAGGAATTTTAAATTTGTTGATACCATTCCCTCCGGTACATAACTTAACAGCAGTGACTTGGGAACACTATGCACAACAGGAACTAAGAACTTGAGATCTAAAATCCATATTCAAATGACTTGGTTAACTAAGTTTTTCTTTCCCCATTTCTAGAAGCATCACAGAAGCCATTCTAAGCTGAGAAGCTTAATTAGGGAGTCCAAAAAGAACCCTCATTACTTAAAAACTGGTCATACCACCAGGCAATTCCAGCAAGTTATCATGGAAAACAACGGTACCTTGATCTATTGAATATATCCAAATCTCCTTGTTTCATATAATAGAGAAGTTTTTTGTTTGCATTTGAAAAAAAAAAAAAACACAGTCTTGGAAAACCATTAGCTGTTTGCTTTAGAGCAAAACATTGCAAAGAAAAGACTTGCCACAAAAGCAGAGCTTTTAGTTTTCTTAGCACTTGGAGTGGTACTTCTACCTGCTAAAACCCTAACTTTGCATTGCCACCTTCCCAGCCTTTGGTGATGCTTTCACTGGTCTCCACAGCAGCCAAAGCCAGCTTGAACATTTGCATTCCAAGCATCTTCATTTGCAGATTTTAAAGTGCTATATGTGGCATGTACTTATATATAAATAGGTATATATAGGTATAAATATATATAAATTCACATACACACAAATATATAACATACATGATAAGGATTAAGGTATTTCCCCTTTCCGTGTAAAGGAAAAAAGAACAAAATTCTAAAGCCAGAAAGCCAAAGTGAACAAACCTGAGATATTTCAGGGACCAACCATACCTTTCATGGCAGTAAACCTCCAGCTCTAATAACACACAGAAAAAAAACTGTAAATAACTAATATGCCAGCTAGGAGATTTAAATCTTTAATCAAGGCTATTACATTCAAACTCTCAGTTTTAATATTAGTGACTTGGCCCATGTGACGTGTTGGTGAAAAGAATACAAGATTCCTAATCTGTCTAACCAGTAGACGGATGTGAGAAGGACCCCAAACTCTGCTACGTTCAGTTTGTATTCTTGTATAACCTTACTTCAACTTGGGATTTTTGCTAGGATTTCTCAATATTCATTCTCCAGTGAGCCTTGCTCCTTCCACAGGTAGTTATCCAACATGCCTGGAGACATGAAAGACACATTCAAAAGTAATAGCACATACATGCTACTAATTGAATACTATTTCTCAATTACACTTTTTTTTTGGTTTTCTCACTTTGACAGTGGCAGGTCTTACATTTACTCACTCTTTTTTTTTTTTCGGTTTTCTCACTTTGACTGTGGCAGCTCTTACATTTACTCACTGCATTTTGATTCCCAGATACGCAGCTGAATAAAATCCCCAAAGAAAAGATTTTTACACCCATCTTTTCTATTCTCTGAGGGCAGAAGAACATAATTGTCTTCAGATCTGTGCACAGAGGTGGGGGGAAAGGTCTCAGCTTCAGCTCAGTATTTAGTTTGACAGGGAAGGTTTTACAGAGCACTGTGCTTGGAAGGCAGGCTGACCAGTGCCTTAGCTAAGGCAGCATCTTCCAGCACTGCTGCCCAAAGAAGCTGTCGCACCTTCCTCCTCTCTTGCTTGCTCCCAGTACAGAGCTGCCCTTTCTACGCATGAGGACGAGACCAAGTGCCCACGAGTGAGTGAGATGCCTTAATGCGGGACTTGCCTTGAAGTTAATTCGGGGCCACCGCGTGGCTCCACGCCTGCTCTCAGCCCGGCGCGCTGGGGGCTGCACGGACCCGCGGCACAACAGCGCGGGGGGCAGCGCAGGAGGGGCGCCAAGCGCGGGGCCCTGGGAAGCGGCAG
>NW_010587653.1:91147-120564 GCF_000705375.1 Tinamus guttatus | reverse complement strand
GTTCCCGAGCGCAGAGATGCGGCCCCTGTGGCGGCTCGTGCTGCCCGCAGCTGGAGTTAAAAATCATTTTCTTTCTGGCTTGGGGTTGGACTAAGGTTCCCTGACTCCCTTTGGACATAGGTGTGTTGTCCCAAGGTTGGGCAGCCTCAACGCTGGGTTGGGTTAGGGGTAAATCTTGAAATAAGTCCTAATAAGGCTGAACTCTTGCATATCACACCCACCCTGCCAGAGAAAAGGCAGCTCACAAACCAAGGAGCTGCAGTGCTTGTGCCCGGGCTGTCATTTGTGTGGCTAGGGGAGAGCACTGGCACTTCCATAAATGCTCTGGGTGTTAATTGATTTTTTTTCCTTTACTCCTGTCTCCTCCCGCAAAAAGCTAGGAAAGAAGTAGCCCAACAAGGTTAATCACCTATGGATGAGTCAGAGGGTTTGACCTGTGTTCCTGGTGTTTCCCGGGCAATTGAGTGGCTGTGGTGTTTCCCTGAGCACAATTTGAGACAATCAGTAAACCTAGTGGGAACAGGCTTAAGCAGCTGGATTTGAGGGAACACGCCCATCCCTTTATTTCTAGTTTTCCTGTTGAAGACTGTTTTTCTGTACTATAGCTGTACTTTTGAAGCCTCTGTCATGGATCTCATCGGAGCACAAAATTCTTAACAAAAGTGAAATAACTTTTCCAAAAAGTTATTTTCTCTTCCCTCTTCTAGAACATCTGGCAGGGCATCTTGGGTGGTTTCAACCTATTTGTAGGCTCCAATATGCTGCCAATACACAATACACTCATGTCTCTTAAGTCACCTTTACAGAGGAGGGCTTTTCATAATGATGGATATAGATACAGACTCAGGAGTAATCCCATATCTCGACTGCTGCTAAAGCAGGTATGAACTTGCCTGGCACACATTCACTCTTCACCTGGTTTCAGCAGGCAGTGAGACATCTTCAGCTAAGCTGGGCCGGGCCATGTCCCCCCTCACATGACAAGGCAGGGAGCAGGAGTGAGATGGGTGTAGAAGTCAGTGATCTGAGCAACCAGCAGCTGTTGAGCACTCGGTTGCCCATGGCAAGTGGACCTGCTTTGGTGTAGGTGCAATTAGGAGCGCTCCAGGGGAAGAAGCACGGGGAGCACTTTTGTTGGTGAACTCTGGATAAGAAAGGAAGAGCTCTTCTGGAGATGAAAGAATGAGGAAAAAAAATAGAGGATCAGGAATGAAAAGTAAAAATGAGTGAAGCACTTTTGTTGGTGAACTCTGGATAAGGAAGGAAGAGCTCTTCTGGAGATGAAGGAATGAGGAAAAAAAATAGAGGATCATGAATGAAAAGTAAAAATGAGTGAGCAAGAGAGAGGAGTGTGCTAGGAGGCTATGTAGCACAGATTTTGTTTCTGCCTCTGTTAACCATAGTTGGCTGGGGGAATTTTCTTCCTGACTCCCCTGCCTTTGGATAGAATAGCTTAAGTAATCCTGACCTGTGTGAATCAGCTGTGTGCCAGGGGACAGATGTCCCCTTGCAGAAGGTGTGAGCACAGCCCTGGCCCACCTGCATACGTGGGAGTTTCAGGTACTGGTGTTCTCTTTCTCCAGGGGATAAGGCACTTCAGCTGCCAGGCACTGGATAGCACATAGTGTTATCTGTTGAGTTTAGAGAGCCCCAAATCCTTCCACACGTAGGTACCTGCAGACTGGTTACCTCATCCGCTTGTTACACCCAACTAGCCTGAACCCATTCAATGCAGTGGTTTCAGTTTTGGTTTAGGAAAGATGGGAAGAAAAAACATTGTGACACTGTGACGTGCCAATCTATGAGACTGGGTAATCTCACCCAGCAGTTGCAGCACTTCCCTGCAGGTAGGACCTCATTGCGCTAGCAGGACCCACCTGTCCTCTGAATGGCACCGATGTAACCTGGTGTCTGGAGGTGTGTGGAAGGCTGGGCAGGCAAGGCTGGGTCCCCTGTGGCTCTGCTGTGACAAACCAGGGCACCTGTGGAGACAGGTCGTCGTTTTGGCCACAGCTGCTGCTGTGGCAGTGCCAAGCGCATCCTACAGAGCTTCTGGAGTTGCAGCTGCGGTGGGGCTCTGCCACACGCAAAACGCCTGCATACACAGGTGAGTGCAGCTTGTGCCTGCAGGTGTAAAACTGCAGCAGAACCAGATGAACTCAGAATAGCAAATTCCACTTCTAAATTTATTTTTAGGTCTTAACAGTACTGTTCATGTAAGCTAGAAGAGCAAAGTGAGAACTGAATGAAGCAGAGAACTGTATCAAAAAGACAAATGAGTCAAAACCAAGAGCAGACCATAAGTAACAAGTTAGACTGGCAGGGATTGCTGCACAGAGGGCTCATATCAACAGAGAGCTTACATCACTGATGTGACTCAATGTGTGCTGTCTCTAACCATCTTCAGATTTAGGGATCACAGAGTAGAGTTGTAAAGTTTGAAGACAGCTGGAGGCAAACTCAGTAATGGGAGGACCAGTGGGACAGAAAAAGTGCAGCAGAAAAATTTTCTACTCTAGTGTCCCAAACAGACACAGTGAGGGCCTTCTTTGGTGATAAGAGATAAGGACTTGTCACTGAGTTGTGACTGAGAGAAAAATATTCCTTTCATAAAGGAGACAATAAGTAATAGGCAGAATTTGGTATATGAATGATGCCAGTACACAGAGATTTCCATGGAAGTTCTCAAGGTAGCAGTAGTAGTAGAAATGAGCCTGAGCCATTTGCTTCTACATTTTTAGTGCAAAGACAGAATAAACAGTGGCTCAGCCGTTGCACTCACCACAGTTAATGGCAGATGGGGTGCCCTGAGGGGGGGCAGACATGTTCTCCAGGTATCTCTCCACCTTCAGTCCCCAGATGTGGGCTGAAGTAAGCACAAAATGATTTTCAAAGGTGTGAGTGAAAAGGCTGCTATTTGGGCAGACCCCCGCACAGCTGAGAGGTGACCGTGTTTCTGGGTTTTGTTTGTTTGTTTTTTCCTTTCTCCGCCTCTCTAGGCCATAGCCACACACATAGCAGTAAAACTTTGGGGATTGTACAGGGAAGTGATCAAGGGAAACACTGAGCACCCTGAACGTTGATTTTTAGCTTGAGTTTGAATGGCAGAATGCCTGCCTGAGGCACTGGAGAAGGATTAGCAGAAGTGTGGAAAGCTCTTTGGGGATCTTACAGCTAATCAAATAGCCCTTGAAGAAAGCAGATAGATAGCTATCAAGATGTCCCAAGAGAATTTGTCAAGCTGTAGCTAAACTTCATGGAGAGCTTTTGAAGTGATTTATAGACAGGAGTAACCCTGGGAAGGTTGGCTAATCTGGTATGGGAATGCCCATCAGCTGCTCTCAGCATATCCCGATAAGCAAGAAGATTTTAAGTAACCACAGCAGATTGCCTTCTTCTGGTGGCAGAAGGGTAAACCTTCTTGAACAATGTGATTGGTTTAACTTCAGCAAAGCTCAGAATTGTTTCTGCTCTGGGAGAGACCTTTCCTGTCCTTAATGCTTTCTGCAGTAAATGCCACCATTCTGGATTCACTGCAGCTGAACACCAGTACCTGAAACTCCCACGTACACAGGTGTTCATTTGTTCTATGAATAAAACTACTTTGAGAATAATTCAAGTTCTAAAGATATGTGATGCAGGGACGCCTTACTTGGTCCCTGGCTGATTTGGACCAGAACTTGTAAGTGTGCTGGACTGTTTGCTAGTCCAGCGTGCTTGCCTGGAGAAATGAGTCAGGCTTGTGTAATACTTAAGGTGAAATGGCAAAGGAGTTAGAACAGGAGTGTGAGATTGGAGCTGCAAGAGGCCCGAGAAGATACACTAGGGTTTGAAAGACATGTATGAATATGGGTCTGGTGATCCATAAGATAACAGACTTAAGGAGGTGTAGGCTGATATGTGTAGGATCAGGATGTTGACCAACCAGTGGTGGGAGGGAATCCAATGTGTTAAAGGGGATGACTGACAGACTGAGTTAACGACCTGCAGCCTTTTGATACATGCAGCTAGACAGAAGTTGAGTCCCTCAGTTAAGAAGAAAAATAGATATCTGTATTTTCTTTTGTTTTTATTACAAAATAAATTTAAGGTTATATTTTCCATTGCATGAGGAAATCAAATAGTAGGAAACAATTTCCTTGTTAATGGTCCCAAGCTTCTCTTGTGCAGTACCAGAGACCTCTGTTTCTCTAGGTTTCAGCTGGAACTGACTACCAAGACTGCCCTAGCCTTGTTTGGAGCTCTGTTTTCCATGCTTTAGCTGTCCTTCGTTGGGTCAGTCATCCCCATGATTGCTGTGCAGAATGTACTCAAAAGCCTTCCTCCCCACACACACATACAGAGTTCAGGTTCCTGACCATTTGTCTTTCCTCTGAGCAGTGATTTGTACAGTGTGGCTCTGTGTGTGTGTCTTGTGGTCCTTTTTGTTTTGTTTTTCTGAACAGAGTTGGGTTGTTTCCTGCAGCTAGCTTGATGAAAGAGTGGCAGTTGTATCACCTGCTTCCCCAATGTTTCACCCAACCCATGGTAACACTTGTTTTGTTTCTGGTCTGACAGCTAAATCCTTCCTAATACCACTGTGGTAGAGTTGTGTGGTGTCTTCTTCAGGTCACTTACTAGCACTGTAGGAACCACAGAGACTGTCACTCCAGGAAACTCTAGATTTCCCACCAAAAGAAGCTGATATAGATAAAAAACTGTCCTGGAAAAAACGAAGAATTTGATCCCTGTATGCCTTCTACCCTTATCTGTCTTGTAGTTTAGTAGAGCAGGAGAAACAGGTTTGGGAATGAGTGACTAAGGTAGGATGGCTTACTTTGTCATCAGTCTTGGTTTAAGTTGGCTTTTGCCAATGGAACAGCTAATACAGTGTGTGGTCAAGATGGAGACGTACTGGCAGAATGGTGGTGAACTGCAACCAGTTGTGGGACCTCTTGAGCAGAAGTGTGTGGGAGCAGGACAGTCTCGGTGCCTCTTCACCTTCTGTCTAGTCTCTGCAGTATGTCATGCATCACCTGTGCTCCTTCACTTTCTGTGTCCAGCCTTCATGGACCTTCAGTGTCACTGCTGCTCACCGCCACTCAGCCTGGTAAAAGCAAGGTGGTGGAAACTTGCTTTAGCTCTTCGCTTGGGTCAGGCTACTTTAGACAGTGAAACCTATTTATGATGACTGGGATGTCCCTGCCAGTCATGAGCAGGTTGAGGGGCTGCCCATTAAGTGTTTTCCCAGTACTTGTCTTGGAGCAGATCTGAGTAGCCCAAGAAGTGGAAGAGGAACACTGTCAGAATGAACATCTGAACAGGCCTCAGTCTCCCAGAGTCCTGACTTCAAAACATTCATCATTAGCCCCTTCCTCTCAAAGACATCAGGGATTTGACCCTACATAGTTGACATGATAGGGGTTTCTATTTAATGGTACTCATTTATCGCTGCTGATTTTGGAAGTGAAGAAGGTCCTATGACTGTAACCTATGTTCAGGTTCTGGGCCTTCTCTGCTGCTCATATTGGGTGGTATTGAGCCAACAAATTTATTTTGTTGTGGTACATGGTCTTAATCCATAAAATGAGTTAGTGGGAACCATTACCCTCCCTCTCCCCCCACCGCCAGTCAGGATGAAGTGAAAGGCTGCATCTGTGCGGCATAAACAAAGGCCTAATTTACATGTAAATGTGCATGATATCGCTGTAGCAGCAGAGTTGTGCCAGAGAAGCCCTCCTTGTGCACGGGCAGCTTATGTCAGCAGAAAAGGGATCATTTTCCAGCAGAACTTTGCCAAGCTCTATGAGCTAGATCAGCAAAAACATTGAATACCAATATAACTGTGTCCATATTAGGACCCAGAGCCCCATGACATTTTAATTTCTAACTTTTGCTTAGTCCCTTGTGTACTTCTGAGCATTTGGGCCTCAAAATTTGGCCCCCTGGAAGCAACCCCAAATCCTTTTCCCTGTCACTGTTTAGGCACATGGTTTCAGAGTAGAGGAGGCCACATTTTTATCAGGAGCTGCAGAGCACTCTGAGATGCACTGGTAAAGGGCACTGAGCCTGGCAAAGTGTGATCAGGCTGCGCTTCAAGGAGGGCCACAACTGCTTCAGCTGCTTCTGACAATGTGGTTGCTGCTGTAGAAGATAGGATAGGTCCCCCCTTACTCACCTGCAAGAAGACAGGACTAAAAGCCACCATAGGCCCTGATGCTGATGAGGGAACAGAGAAGTCAGTTGCATATGGTCTCCTCCATGCGTTGTCCCCTCAGCGGCTGTGCTTGCCTTCTTTGTGAAGAGCTGTGCCATCTCCTGAATGCAGCAGCAGCTGCTGCATGTGCGGTTCTTCCGTCCTCTGTGTCCTCTTACATGGTCACTACCCTGTGTCCCACAGCTCTCATGCTCCAACTCTGTGCCTTGCCTTAAGGGAAATAAATCCAAACTCCTTATACAGCATTAAAGACCTGCCAAACTAGCTGCAGCGCAGAAGAAGGGTGAGTAGGAGAGGATGAAGTAAGCAAGAATTATGTGGCTTCCAGCTAAGGCAGCCTGGCAGTGGGCTTGATCAGTCAAGGAGTTAATGACAGCAAGAGATGTTCATAGAGTGGGAGATGGACTGGACATTCTGTCCTCTGCACAGAGAAAGAATATGTAGGGTCAAGTGCTGACTTGAAGACATCTCTGCTGTTAGCCTTCATTTTCATCCCTAACAAAAGCCATTACAAAGGTGATGTGTTAGAAAAGAGCATCCTGTAGAGAACAGGGGAGAGAGAAGGGCAAACAGGGGAATCCACATACCCGAGTGCCTGAGTAGAGAGCAAATGGGCAGTTCTGCAGTTTGTCACTCTTCCTTTCTCTTCTTCTGGTCAGAAAAACTGAGTGAAGGAAAATGAGCTGACAAAAGACATGGCTGAAAGCACTTCTGTTTTATTTAATTTTCTGCTTGCAGGGTGAGTCAGTTCAATTGACTGATCCAAAAGAAAATTATCTGCCCCTCTCCCTCTATGACACCCTCCTTCTCTCCCCCGCCCCCACAAAAAAGGGTAGTTTTCTTTTGGATCAGTGAACTGAACCAACTGAATTGGTGGCTAGAGGAAGAAGGCCACAGAACAGTTGCAAGGATAAACTACTCCTCCTGCGAAGCAAATGTCCTTAATTACAAAATCTGTATTTGGGTCATGGGAGCAATGGGAGCACAGAAGGAACCAGCTACTTGAAACAGCTCAGTCCAGAAAAATAGTACTGGAGATGTGGGAAGGCTGCTTGCCTCTTCTTCTGACAAGAAGTTTGCTGGATGTTATTATCTGAGTAAGAAGGAAAGAGGCTTTGTCATACTGTGCATTATATATAGGAAAAGGTGGAAAAATTGAACTAAATTATTAACTACTCATAATTTGAGTAGTTAAAAACTTTCTATTCAAAATCACAGTAACTAAAAGCCATGCCTAAGCTGGGGAAGAGGAAAGATGACAGAGGCTATGTCCTACCATACCAGAGGAATCTGCCCCAGGATGAGGGATTTGGGCTTCCATGAGAGAAATGGTGTCCTGCCCCAGGCAGTGTGTGCTGAGGACTCAAGAGCTGCCTTGGCTGTTGCTGCAGTTGGCTCTGTGTGTGCTGGTTAGTATTAGCTGAACAGGCTCCATTCGTGCACCTCTAAAAGACCACTGTGCTTGAAAGGTGTGAGGCAGCTTCTGCAGATATCACTATTTTCTGGCAAATCACAGCCTGGGTGAGGACGCTGGGTGCCTGGCTGCTGTATCAGGCATGGCCATGAGAGGGAAGTGTGTGCTCAAGCATTAGTAACCTCCTGCAGGCTGCCCGGGCCGGGGCTCTGCCCTGCTCCTGCACAGGGCTAAGGGAAGGTCTAGGCCTTGGGAGTGACCCCGCTCAGCCACAGCCAGATGTGCAGGTAGCAGCGATGAGGGCAGAGAGACAGAGAGGAGCAGGGTCCGAACAGAGCCGCCTGCCCCTCTGCAGAGCCCTGTGACTTCTCAAATGTAGCGGAGGGGGAGACGGGCAGCCCTGACCAGTGCTAGGAGAAACAGGGACACCTCGGCCTGGGGTGCTGGGTAGCCAGGTGGAAAGATTTCATGTCGGTCATGTCCTCAGGAAAGTACGTCAGAGCACAGGACACACTGGGCGGATCACACTCCAATCAGGGAAGTTGGCCTTCAGGATATTGAATCAGAGTCCCTTTTAGGAGGGAGAAGGGGAGTTGAAGAGTAGGAGAGTTGAGGTGAGTGGGGGGAGCTTGAGAAGGGGCTACGAGGAGGATAGTGGCTGGCGTCGCTGCTGGCCTCTAAAGGAGACCTTTTAGCCTGAGGCAGCTCTCGGAGTGTTTTGTAGGCCACGTGTATAGAGCCCATAATGCATGTAGCAGAACCAAGCAGCACTTGGCTGCTACCAGCCCTTCCGGCTCCAGGGATGTCTGTTGCCCTAATGTGGTGCGCTGCCCCTGGCAGTCTGCCTTCTCTGGCTGCTAGTTAAAACTCACTGTTACACAGGGCAGAGAAGGACAGTTGTCCCATGTGGTATGGGAACCTTTGGCCTCAGCAAGTCTGGGCCTGGTAGGCCCTGTTACCCAGAGCTGCTGCGCACGTGTGGCTGAGGAGTTCCTGCTTGTCCCCTGCCTGGGCTGGGGACAGGCCCGTGCCCACCAGCTGCAGCTCCACTGCCAGCAGCACTGAAGGACCGATGGGACCTGACCTGTCAGAAGACACCCCCAGGTGGTGTTTGGTGGCATTAGCAAGAGCTAGCGTGTGGGGTGGCGCCTGACAAGTGTGTAGAAGAGAGGCCAGGGACGCAGCCCATGGCAACTGTCTGCAGTGGTGCTGCTGCTGTGCTGTGCTTCTGCTTCCCTGCTATGAGCAGGGAGCTGAGCTCCTGCAGGGATCCACAGGGTACCTGGAGGAGAAATGGTGTCAAACTTGATTTCTTACACTATCTGCCAAGAAATGCAAGCAGCAGGTCTGGCCAGGAGGGCCAAAGCACCTGCCCACTGGCTCCTCATGAGCTCACGGCACAGAGAAGGGCACAGTCACCTCCCTAGATATCTGTTCCTCAAGGATATTCTTTCCCCTCAAGGGCAGAAGCAGAGGAAAGCCAAGGCGGCTTATTCCTTGTTCATGCCACAGTATCTGAATAAATTGCATCTATGAATAAACTGCCCAAAAGCTGCAGATGGGTTTTGCGGCAAGGCTGTGGAGACAGGCAGTGTGCGGTGCTGGAAGCGCCTGGGCATGCACTGAGGCTGCCCTTCCACAGCAGATCATGCCTGGGCAGCAGAGGACGGAGAGCGATAGGAGCAGGGGCTGTAGCCTGGCTGGTTGTGTACCGGCGCTGTGGATGTGGCTGGAGAGGAGCTCAGGGCATGGGTGTTGCTCAGCAAATGCACGTTGTGCAAGGGGACAGCAGAGCAGGGCAGGTAGCCGCGTTTGGGGGCCGCTGCGTGTGTGCCACGTGTGCTGCGTGCAGCCTGCGCCGGGCACAGCTGCATGGAGCTGCATGGAGGCTGCTGTGCTGCCACAGCATTGCCGTGGCGACCGCGTGCTCCTCTCCGCCCTGCCAGATGCCGGGCTCCCAGGCAAGGATGCTTCTGTGCGCCTCGGAAAGCCCTGGGCCCCCTTTCCCTCATCTGACGGGGCTGAGGGCTCTGCTGAGCCCTCTCTGGACCGTGGGAGTGGTGAGCAATGTGGTTTGTGCCGCTCCATCCTTACAGGAGAAGGGGGATGCTCTCCAGGTGCCTCCTATGTTAGTGGCTGGTGCAGTGCAAAGACAAAAGGCTGTGGTTTGAATTGCTGCAATAAACTGTGGTTCTAGGGCTGTATGTCCATGCAGTGTCTTTATAAACAGAGAAGTCTGAGGCAGGTGCCAGCTGTTAGGGACTGTGTACGGGCAGAGAGCTGCCTACTGGAGGACCTGTCTCCACATGGCAAGTGGAGTGTGCAGAGGAGCAGTGCAGTGAACTGCAGCCTTCACTTCACCGGGAAGGAAACTGCTCAGAGCTGCCCAGGGACAGCTATTGCAGATAGTCCCAAGGCCATGTGCGTTTAAGGCATAAGTGCTCCTTGCACTAGTGTATTTGCAGTCAGTATTGCGGCACACACAGAGTGTGTTTTCTGTTCTTGCTGAGTTCTGTCAGATCATGCCTTGTGCTGCAGTCTCTGGCAGAGAAAGTACAGCTGCCTCTTCCAGGGATAAGAAGAGCCAAGCTGCATTCCTCAGACACCTTATTCTTTTCATCAGCTCTTTAGGAATAGCACTCAGTTGTTTGCAAGGCCATATAGATTGTATAATCTCTCCTGAGCTCTCAGCTAAAGGTTTGTGGAGGGGGCTGCTTGGTGGTCCTTGGGAAACAACGGATGAGCAAAGACTTTTTGGCCTAAAGTGTTCGGAAATGCTTGGTTTGGGGGAGGAAGACTACATATACCCATGTGCAAAAGTTTTTTTTTTTTTTTTTTTTTTTTAAAGAGTTGCTTTTCACTCTTGTCTTGTAGGTTGATTGGCCACAGGAGCCTGGAGAGGTGCTGTAGACCAGCATGGTAGGTCATCACATCCCTTCTGCTGAACTGGAACACTGCAGACCTTAAAGATACTGCTAGAGGTGAAGGTTCACTGCTCCTCCTCACTGATGTGCCTGCTGCAGTAGCTTTCCTTGAGTAGTCACCTCTTCCCTTTAAGGATTTTTGTTTAAAGCATAGAAAGGCAGGCGGGACACTGACAAACAGGTACTGTCATCTTTCAGAGGACTGGCAAAAGAACAAATAGCTGAATTTTGGATTTTGTGAAACAATTTCTATGCAGCAGATATTTGCTAATTTATACTGTCATGAGGTCTTGTTAGAAACATATTTTTCAATGAAAAAGCAAGGAAATGATGCAAAATAGATCTGCGTATTTTCCAGGACATGGTTAAACTTTTCATAGTGGTAACTGATAGATCTGTCTGTGTGCTATGAGCATCTCATCATAAAAATACATCATGGGAGGTTTCTGTCATTTGATCTTGGCTGGGCACTGACCTTGGCTATTTGATCTCAATTAACCAAATCTATGACTAATGTTTTTTTTTCTCCTGCTCTTCTGCTGCAAAGAAAACAGTATTTGATGAAGCGAACTCAGTGCTTGCATGCTTACTCTCCAGATGAAACCCACAGCCACTAGACTTCATGTAACTTAAAAAAAAAAACCCAACAACAACAACAAACAAACAAAAAGCAGGATTTCTTATGTCAATTCCAGAAAAAAAAAGGTATTTAAAAATGTAAAATATGACCCTGGTTTGATGCCTTCTGCGTGCTACAGCCTCTGCTGTTCCAAAAAAAAATGTATGTTGTGGAGGCCAGAGAGAAGGGGTGAGTAGAGTTAGAGATCACACAGAACATGTCACTTGTTCATTTCTTCATGCTTGCTCACCTGAGATCTTTAAACTTTCCTTTAACTCTCCTCTCTCATTTTGTCCTAGAAGGGAAGAACTGCTGGTGGGAAGGCAGTGGTAGCAGTAAGACCATGCAAGACTTGCCTTGCTGCCTAAGACCCTTGTGCAAGCTAGGAGGTGTCTGCAGAACGGTTCCAAGTTCCACCCAGGTATGTGCTGAAGCATCAAAGCATCATGTTAAGCCCAAATCCATCTTGGAGTACAATCACAGCACTGGGCTGGGAAGGGCCTGGAGGAGATCATAGCCCTGTGCTTGTGTCTGATGTACAGCAGTCTCTGACGATAGCAGCAGCAGCCACAAGCAGTTGAAGGAGAGCTGTGCTTTTCCTTTGAGAAATGAGGGTGGGAGGTTACTGGGGAAAAGAGACATTATTTTGTTACCCACTTTGTGTTTGGAATTTGATGGTGCAAAGATAGTGTGAAGTGTGTCTCGTGGTGGAACAAAACTGCTGCTTTAAAAGGACCTGCAGCACATTGTCAGGTATCTAGGCTGGAAGGGGCTTCCCATTCAGCTGGGGGCAGGATGGCTGCAGATATTTTGCAGTGGTTGGGCTAAAATCTTCCGCATCCCCTGCTGCAGACACCTAATAATCATGCCTTTTGCAAAGTCAAGTCTCATAAAAACAATCACTACAAACACAGTGCTATTCTTTGTGATACTTCCCAGGTGCTAGCTGGAGATAACCAAAAGACTCATGTCTGACTTCAGGCTTGGAAGAATGTTGTCTGGAAAGCCAAGGGCGAAAAGGCCAGTGCATGTGGAAGCGCTGACTGGAGTGCCAGAAAGATATACCTGGACTTGATCCCACTGAGGTAAGGTAAGTCAGTAATTTGCTCTGTTCTAGGAAAGATGGGACATGCTGTGCAGTAGCTGAGGATGAGAAAGGTGGTAAATCTTGACCTAGTTCAGTATTTAGCCTATGACTGTTCCCTCTGCCTGCCTTGGCTGTGATTAGTGATATTTATTCTTCTTCCTTAGAAGAACTATTTCTAAACCTTTTTCCTTAGTGGTAGTTCCACTAACAACTTCTTGACAGTCCATTCAAGTTTACTTTTGTTTAGGTCCAGCCCTTGATTCCTGGTTCCACAGTCCTAAGATTTGTTTAAGGAGGCATCTGCTTATGAACCAGTGATTCTTTCCAAAATTGAAATTCTATCTGAAAACAAAGATAATAACAAAGCTTCACGTACAACCAATCCTTCTGCCTGGACTGATTGTTTTTAAGCAAGAGGAGTGCTTTGAAGAATGAGTATCCTTTTCAGACTGTATGCACTCTCCTCTGGCTCCTCCATCATTTCAAAATCAATAGCTGTCTCATATTGCCCCCCCTCTCCTCCAGAGCCTGCTCTTTGCTACCTCATTTTAGTTTTAATTTGCCACAGCAAAATTGCAGTCATTTTTTCCCCCATCCTAATTAAGAAACCTATCCATTAAGGAGAAAGCAAACAAAAACAAAACCTTCTTATCTAAGTCCCTAGCACAGAACAGAGACAGAAATGATTGGTGAGAAGATCAGCTCCAGAAAGCGAAGGCCTTTATTGATTCTTCTGGTCTTCCTCAGTAAATGCAGAATTAGAGTTTTAAATTCACCTAGAAGGAAGCTAAAAGCTAGCGTAAAAAGCTGACTTCTCAACGCTAGGGAGTAAAAAAGCAGTATGTCTTTGAGTCTTCTTGCTCTATATATGTAGTTTCAACAAAAATGTGCAAGAATATGTTTCATTTTGCCTCACATTACCTCTAATTTAGTTTCTCACACCTTTTGCTATAAATGGGCATTACTCCTTGCTTTCAAGAGGCTAGTGGTCCTGACCTACATTTTGGAAATGCTTTGGGATCTGAGCATGAAAGAGATTAAAAGAGCTGAGTTGTGGGCACATGGCCCCCATCCCGCTCAGCCAGCAGCACTGAGCTCTGAGTGATGGTAATGGAGGACTCAGCCTTAAGGCCATTCAGTTCATTTCACACTGGTGCTAACAAACAGGACAGGCACAGAAAGGGAATGGCTGAAAGGAGGACCTCCCAAACATTAGATTGGGAAGTATCTACTACACACAGGAATTTTGAGAAAGAAGATGCTCAACAGTAACAACCCAGGACAGGGTCATAGAGAGGTAGTACCCTCTGACTTCCTCTAGGAAGCTGAGATGGGAGATGCCTTCACAAGGTTAGAATCTGTACTAACCAGAGGAAGAAGCTTCTCTCCTGCAAAGAGGAAAAGCTGTGGCAGACATTACTCCCTCCCTCCTCATCGCCCTGGGCAGTGCAAGTGGCAGCTACCTGCTGTAACGCCTACCTGAGCACAAGGCCTGTGAATCAAAATCAGATCTGGCTGCCTGCCATTCTCTAGACACTTACTTGTCTCGGGGAGATAAACATTTAGCAGATTAACCTGATTGGGAACTCTGTGCATGCTCAAATCCTCCTAAAATGGACGCACACATAAAATAGCAGGAACCGGAGGGGGAGACTAAATTATTCTGATATTGCAGAGTGTTCCTCTCTCTAGAAGTACCCCAGGATCAAAACACCTCAGAGCAGGATCTGCTGGAAAAGTCCAGACAAAATCTGCATTCAAGGCATAAAATAGGCTTTTGACTATTATTTGCTCAATAGAAATAGCTGAACATATTTTGGACCTTGCTAAACTCGTGTCAGCAACATGCTGTGCCTCCTATGCTGGATCTGTAGCTGACCTGTAGCAGGTCATGCTGTAGGCTGTTTTCAACAAGATTTGATATTAGGATGTTCAGAGGCATCAGCAGATGTGGTGGACTGTCACTAGTCCAGGCATTCAAGAAACCTGTGAACTAGAGCCTTATTCTAGGATGGGCATTATTTTCAATTCTCCACTCTTGTCTTTATCCCTTTGATTTTCTATTAAGGCCTCTTCTTGCACAGAGATCTACTAAACCTCCTCTTGTTAGACCTTCAATGACTTAATTTTTCTGAACCAATAATTTCTGGAGTTCTTGTACTTCTGTTAACAGTTTGAGGAATTTGTTTGTACTTGAACAATTTTCATGATCTCATCAGAACTAAAGCATATTTAGAAAACACTAGATTATAGCTCAGTTAATCTTGCATTGTGATTAAGTGGGACATAAACCTTGTCACCAGATCTCTTTTCCATGTTAAATCTCTCAAGCTTCAAGGGCAATGTGGAGAATAGGAATCACCTACATGAATAGATGAAGACAGATCCATGTTCTTGTTTGCACTATGAACTAAAGATGCAGTCAGCTTCAAGCTGGGCTTGTAGCTATGGTAGTATTAAAATTCAGGCAGTATACATAACGCTACGGCCTGCCTTGCCAGTAAGTTACTTCCTGGTTGCAATGCAGGGGGTGTCATGGGCGCTGGTTGGCAGTCCGGTTTGTAACACGACTTCTCCAGCATTTTACACGCAGGAGGACTGAAAATGAGTTTATATAGATATTTTCCTCTTCTGCCTCCAATACTGTGTTTTGATTCTGCTTTACCTAAAGATTTGATTTTCCCTTTACTCTGGATTATATAAAACTCAGTAATTGTTTACAATTTGTTGGAGCATTAGATTTATCTATACATCACATAAAGAACAGAGTACTTGTAAGCACCATGCTTCATTTCCAGGTGGCCTTGAATCAAACACAGCATTATCTTCCTGGCACCAGCTGATTACATTAACTTCCTTGCAGAGAATTGCTTGGATGTCCTCTTCATCCCCCCTCCTCAGCTGCTCATGGGCGGTATCCCGAAGACTGCTTCCTATGGCACTGAGGCAACTTTATGTTTGTGGTCTCTGGGCAGTGCTTCTCCTTTAGAGGAATTAAAATCTACAGAGATGATCTCAGCATACACCTACCTGAACAAACAAGTATTTGTGGTACATAGAGATACAAAAACCTGATCAGGACTATGAAAAATCTTTTGTCAGTGCAAACCTGAAAAGATTTGATGCAAGTGCCATAACCTGAAAACAGTTGAGATTAGGTCAATGGTTCCCAATCATTCTTTACCACAGAAGAATTAGTAGAATTCTAGAGTCTCACTCCATCTACTCTGTTATCCTTGATTTCTTCCCAGAGGCTTTGCTTTCAGCCCAGAGGTTGTTGTTGCCTCTTCAAAATCAAGGTCCAGAAGTGCAGTTCACTGAGCCTGCCCAATCCTGCCGTTTGCTCATTCGTACTCTGCTCTCCATCTCTAATATGGTCGTAGAACCAATATTCCAGTTAGACTACCTGTCCAGGAAATTCTTCCCTCTTTTACTTGTTTGTCTCTGTACGTGTTTTTTGTTTGTTTTGTTTTTCTGCAGTCATTTCTGTGTGGCCATTTCTGGACCATGGACTTTTTTTTTTTTTGGAAAATAATTCATATAACAGTCACAAAATATCATTAGATAACAAACTTGATTGCAGTCAGTAAATCAGCAAATTCTCAGCTCAGCCCTCATCTAAGCATCCAACTTCAACAGCTATTGGAGCCTTCTCAGGCCTCACAACTATCAGTAGCTTGCACCATTTTCTGCAATTTTGAACTGCACAGGTTTACACCGTATGGTTTTCTTGTCCTTGAATCACAGGAACTACTGAATGTTGGAATAAATAATTGTCTCACATTTGTGATGCTTCTAGGCAAGTGAAGACATTAAGAAAGAAAGCAGATAGACTTAAACCTCAGCAGATTGTGAAGGAACCAGATGCATTTGGCTCCCAAACACCTATCCACGAATGTCTGACTTGTCTAGTCCGCAGCAGTGAGTGAGTAGGCAGATTTCTGCTGCACTGTGTGCTGAGAATGTAAAGTCTACCTTCTCATGGTTAAGAAAACAGATATTCTTCTTCTCCTTTCAGGTCTTCCCTAGGGACCTTTGCTCCTTTCTATACTTACTCAAACAGTCAATATTCCCTTCTAGTCCAGTCTTATTGTAATATCTCTCCACAACAGTATTCACTCTCACAGGGCTCAGCTGTAAATAACATAGGAATATCATTCTGGCATAGAACATGGGAATGAGGTATGAAAACCCACATCTGATTATTTTAGTCATTAATTTTCCTGGAGCTCACTGCAGTGTTGTAAATGGAATTAACTGCACACACACACTCAAATATTCACCTGCTATGAAACAAACACGCGAGGCACTTCCCCCATGAGGAAAAGACACCAGGTACATACTAAATTGGAATTCAATACTGCAGGCAATACCTTTCTGAAACTGCTCAACACACCCTGAACAACATAGAAGCAAGGTCACCCTGCGGGTAAGTGCAGGGCTCCTCCTCCAGCACTAGCAGATGGCAGAGGCAGCAGATTCAGAAGAAGCCTAGAGGGAAACAGCACAAGGGACAGCAGCAGCATTAACGGAACAGCAAAATAACTAACAGGTATGAAAAGAACAACAAAACAAGCCCCAAGCTGATAGAGATCTTTAATTTAAAAAGAGAGTTAAGTTTATTCATTGGGAAAGTGTGACAAAATACCCCAGGGACAGAATATTCCACTCTAACAATTAAAATGCATTAAAAAACAGATAGGAAAGCCTGAGTCTTAAACAGAATGGGCACAAAAGCTAGCATTTTTTCTTTGTTTTGATATATTTATCTTCTGTGTGGTAGAGATAATCGTGGATTAATTTCTTTTTTAGGTACTTCTACTTTAGGTACTTAAGTAATTTACAATTTCTTTCTTTTTCCTTCTAAGCCATTCTGTTCCTTAAAGATGTCAGCCTGGAAAAGCAGGACCATACTCTACAGGCACTGAACAGTTGCAGTTCTAAAGTAATGGGGATGTTGGGCCCAATCTCATGGGATCTGCTGTGTCTCTCATAGACACTCAACTGGGAGTTACTAGGTAGTCTAAATAAATCTTGCCCCTAGTATCTCTAGAATCTGAGGTATGCAAGAAAGTGCAGTCGCACTAATAAAATCAGTCTCTGTAGCAGCTGAGGGGGTACAAGCCAGGCAGAGGGAAAGGCAGGACTGCAGCAGGCATATGCAGCTGTGGCACAAGGGAGCTGCTAGGCTGGGATCGCTGAACAGCTTTTAGCCAGAGAAGTGATTCTCTTGGAAGTGCTGGAAGTAGGTTTCATGTCCATGGCAGCCTCTTTCCATTTGTACTTGTATATGATCAGTACACTGCAACTGAGCTTTACAAGCCCCACAGTTTCCTTTAATACATAGCAATTACATTTTTTTACTACCATGTTCTGTCCAGCGATTTCAAAATACAATGTAAGCATCACTAAACCAAGCTTAAAACTCTCTGCTATACAAGTATTTTAGTGAAATCTGAGTTTAGAAAACATTTATAACAGAACTGCAACCAAGTTCATCTGAGTCCCAGTTCTGCAATAATCCCTCTTTTTCTTTTAAATTCTGTTTTCCCACTGCCACCACCTCTTTCTTACAGCCACAAGGGATGCACTCTGCAAAGCTCCTTTACCCCCACACAGTCAGTCTATTATGAGCACTAGTGAGTTCCCAGCTGCAGAAGCCAGCAGTCCAGGCCACGTGAGCACGATGTCCCCATCTCAGCTGTCTGTTTTGTGTCTCTTGGCTCTGCTCTTCTCCTGGTGGTGACCATCTTTGGTGGGTGCCTGGCCTTTTCCATTTGTCCCAGATTCCTCTGGAAATTTCTGTCCGTCAGACAGCACCTGCCTGACAGTCATATTAATGCGTGAAGACTGCAAGTACTTGGCGCAGACCTGCCAGTCCTCCTCCGAGCTGCGCTCGATGACGGAGCCGGCGGGAAGGTCGGAAGATTGTGCTTGTTCCAGGCAAGCGGGCAGGGCCGCCCCGCCGGGGCCGGGCAGCACGCGGGGCACCGCGTGGTACAGCAGGCGGCTCAGGCCGGACATCACCATGATGTCCCCCGTGTGCATGAACAGGGCGGGGGGGCCCCCCCCCCGCCGCAGGCCCCCAAGCAAAAATATGGACGACTGCCCAAAACTGGAGAGGGTGAAAGCAGAAAGTCAACTAAGGTAGTGAACAATTAATTATATGTACAAAATAAACATGTTAGCAGCTGAATTTATTTTGAAAAGCTAGATGGACCCCTGCTTACAACTTTATAAGAGCATGCAAAAGAGACTAATAAGTCTGGCTTAAGTCAGGCCTAGCATGAGCAGGTTCGTGCCAGGTTTGCAGGTCTGCTGAGGTATTTCATCCTTGCCACTTTATATCCAATTGCCACTCTGCTTCCTTTAGAACAGAACTATAACTCTGCAAAGGTCTTTTCCATTGAAGTGTCACATCCACTGCTATTTAAACTGTTTTTAAATAAACCTATGCCCTTAAGTTCCAGCTTCCTATTATACAAGAGACTAAAAGACTTCCTATTATATTCAGAGACTAAAAAATATACATCCAGTTTACAAAATTAGTCATACCAACTTCCTATAACCGTATGCAACAGCACAAAAAAATGCCACCAAGCCCATCAGAACCCTCAAGTAATTTCCCTGACTCACCTGAATGATAAAAGGGGCCGAGAATGGTCTAATTCAGACTCATCCACGTGAATTCCCAGAGAAGAATCAAAGTGATAATAGTTCAAGATCCCAGCCTGGGCTTGAAAACCCCGGAACCCACATGCTGCAGCCACTTGTTCAGACAGGAACACGAGGTCTGAAGGGAAAGGAGTGTGGTGATTTGCTGAGTACTTCTGCAGGAAGGAGAGAGGGAAAAAAAAAAAAAGACAGAAAGGACAGAATATCAGAACAGCAAACACAACTGGAAACACAGTGAATGAAAACTCAAAAGTTTGGCTGATGATCACAGAGAAGGAAACATCTGCTTGGAGAATGATTACATCCCATGCACAACTACAGCAAGTTTTGCCCATACAATTTAATTTTGTGCCTGTTCTGAGACTGCCAAAGCCTTATTTCATAGTGGTAGTTGGATGATATTCATGGAGTTCCTGATACAGCCTACCACAAACCTGTCAGCCAGGACCTGCTGTCACTACTCCAAGCTGCCCCTGTAGAGCTCTGGATCTCCTCAGAGCTCTGATCCAAGCGTCTTTGTTCCCTCTTTGAAGGATGCGGCAAACAGGAATAAACTGGAGACCTACTTATCTCTCCATTGAATGATTTTGACTGAGAGGAGCAGAAGGGAGCAACCCAGTTTTTATTATGGCCTTCCAGTAATAGGATGACCCTCTAAAGACAAGGTTGAAAAAATTGGGCTAAATATCTGCCACATACTGATACACTGCATACTCACTCTGCCCTCCTCTCAGCCTCCACCTGACTCCAGGTGATGAAAAATTCCATTTGGTCTCCACAACATTCAGGAGCTCCCAAAGAGCTGTCAGTTACTAAGACTGTGCTGTACAGCCCAGGCGCTAAGTTCAAAGTCACCTCAGCAGCAGGGTCTTCCTGCTGTCCCTCACCCCTCCAATGAGAAGCAGCGTTTCTCTGAAGTAGCTTTCTTCAACTATTCAAGGTCATTCCCACCCTAACTAGCTAACGATGCTTTTGAGACCATTTCTTTTGGTAAGGTACAAGTGCTCAGTCATTCTGTAATGGAGTCATGGGTCTAGGACAAAGTATGTACTACCATGTCCCTTTCAAAGGAAAGAACACAACATGGACTTCGTTAGGTGAAGGTTAGATCCTTCACAATAAACTCATACAGATTAAAACATTCTTACAAGCATAGCTTGCTCCAGCATTTCCTGAAGACTGTCTTTTAGGATCATAAAAGCATTTTACTATCACTTTATTCCACGGTATCTTCTTCTGTCTGACATTCTGAGCACTTGTAGAAGAAGTTCAGTACCTTGGTATCCCAATTATAATGGTAACCAAGGGTCACCCAGCGCAGCTTCTCCAATAAACTTCTGGGCTCCTTTTTACCAGAACCTTTCCTTCTGCAAAGACAAAATTGAAAGAAGTGAGATTCACACTAATTTCTTAGCAGGTTTTCTAGTACTGAAGAATACAGTAATACAAATCACTCATCCCTGTTAAGACTGTCCATGCTAAACTTTTATTTTCAATGCCTTGTTTTTTTCCTCCAGAGACTTTGAAAATTCAGTTCACACTGTTTGTGCAAGGCCTACTGCACACTGCTGTCAGCTTGAAAAATTGTATTTTCAACATGGTATCTAGCAGAAGTTATCAGAGGGAAACATCACAGAGATGATTTAGAGAGGAGGTTCACAATTGAGCGTGACGTATTTGTGCATCTCAAGGAACGTGCAGTGAAGGAATGGAATCTGACAAAATCTAAAAGGTGCAAATAGAACAAAAAATTATGTTTGAGGCATGAAATGGAGTACGTCAAAAAGAAAAGAACTTGGCCTAATGGTGAAGTAATTAAAGTTGATTAATACTCTCTTAAGCAAAGGGCTATTAGTTCTGCTTCTTGGTACCTTTATAGGAAGTGTCTAGGGCAAACTGACTCAATGCTCAGTAAAGAAGGAGGCTTCTTCAGCAACAAAAACACACGTCTCGTAATGTCAAGAAGTCTAGATTGATGGTGGCTCCTATTTAGACCACCATACAGGACAAAAAGCTCCCACGAAATATTTTAGGAAAGAACATTGTAACATGTGTTGCAATGACTCTTGTTCTTGAACGACAGAGCGACAACCCTAATGCAGAGGCGCCCGGCAGTCTGAAACCATAGGCCAGTTTATGTTCCTTGCTTGAAGGTAAGGGGAAAATCAAGAAGATACCTGAGGGATGGACTCTTACTATGTCTAACAGCAAAATCATTGTAGAGTTGCATTAAAAAGTATTACTATAGTAAATTGGACAGAAGCATGCTATTGTCTAATATGAAAGGGTACACGTGTATATTCCATTCCACTTATTTCAGCAATTTCCTCAAGCCAAATTATGTTATTCTGAAGAAAGAAAGAAAAGGGGAATGTATCCAGAACATAATGATAAATAGTAGTACCAGACGGTTCGCTGTCATTTATTGGCTCATTAATTCTCTATTTTACAAAACAGGAAGCAGAATGTTTGTGCTGTCATGGTCAAGTCCCAACCAAGCATCTGCATTTAATGTGCATTTCTGCCTGGATACACAGCTTGCTTCTGCCCTTCACCTGTGCTGGTCTCCAGTATTAACAGTTCCTAAATTGAACCAGGAACAGGCAGGGCAGCTTCTTTACCTGTAGTGATTTATCAGAGCACATAGCTTCTTGAAAGTCATCTTTCCAGTTCTTTATTTGTCATACAGTAATGGTAACTACAATCACCACAAAACAGCAACACAGTAACTGGCTGCTCCGAGTAATTTATGAAGCCTATGAATAGGTAATACAGCATTTAGAAAAGGGGAAGCCCATGACTCTTTCCTCTGTATTTTTCCTCTGTATTTTTCAACCGCCAAACTTAATGTTCATAATTAAACATTTTTAACACCCGCATTTTGAAAGTGCCCTTCATCTTGTTTCACTGCAATGCTACAGTGTTTGCACAAGAGCAGGAACTCTTATATACGCTATACTTCCTTATTCTCAGATCTTAGAATTTTGCATGTGATTTCATGTACGATTGCTAAGGATAGGAAATAAATGTTGTTATCTGGAGACAGTGAGTCCCTAAGAGCTATAAAAGCAGCTGCTCCTCTAAGAAAGCCCTGAGGAGCTCTGCTGTAAGTGCCACGTGCTCTGGGTGACCCTGCGTGTGCAGGGGTTGGACTAGATGATCTCTGGAGGTCCCGTCCAACCTTAAGGATTCTATGATTCTATGTAAGCAAGAGAGCAAGACTGAAAGGCTTTGCTCTGAAGCTCCCTTGTTTTTTTTTTTTTTTCCTCTCCTTATTCCAGTAAGTGATTACCTCTACAAACCATTTCCCCTCCTTTCCCTATAGATACATATATCCCTTATGGGAATGCACTACCCTCTCGGGTACTTTTAGTTGTCCCCAGTGCTTAAGAAACCACTGGAACTCCACTTCGGGCAGATGGCACAGAATACATGGCTGGGAGCTGCATGGCCTCTCCCTAGCTGGAGATTTCTGCGTGCTGCAAAGACAGAGGCCATGACCAAGCACATCTATGAATCTTTTTCATTGCTTCAGAAAGTATTGAAGCTGTGTGCAACCCTAGGACATTTACTTTTAGACCTTTTTTTAGACAAGCACTTTGTTCCTCCCCACTCTGTCAAGCTCTGGGGGCAGATATTAGACAAGACGGCTAGTCTGATCCCCTGTCATCTAAGGAAAGCACCCATACAGCATTTTGCTTGTGTGAGGTCTTGGGCAAGTGCTTAATAAAGTTGCCAAGGTTTTTGTCAGCCATCACTCTCTGTAACACTGTTTTCAACTGAACTGGAGCCAACTGCAAATTAACCTCTGTCCTGATCATTCTCTGCATGCAGGAGTGCTGAGGGAAAAGCCTGTCGAGCTGGAACAGCACCCCACTTTCTTCAGCTCTAGGGCACAGTGATGACCAGCTTTCAAAGAACAATCTTTTATGCTTGAGCTAACACAAATGTAAAAGTCAAAATTTAAAACACAAAGAGAAGCTTCTAAATTTCTAACTAACTCTAAGTCTGGAAAACTGAAGTAGAGGCCTCACTTCTCTCCTAGAGGCAAATATTTAGAAGTCAAAGTCTTGTTTTTGCCATGCTGTATCCTGTACATGTTAAAAGAATTTTTAAGTAAAATCTCCACATGTGATTTCTACTAACAGACTGGAGGATCACAGACATAGGGAACTCTGTTCATTCCAGCCAATGAAACAGGCAAATAAAAGAGCTTTAAAACTTGGACAAATTCTCCATTTAATTCTCTATGTACCTTCAGATCACCTAGGTACAGAAAAGGCAGCTGTGCCCCCCACAGAACTCTGTGGGTCAGGTTCTCTTTTTCAGAGTAAAGAGGATTGCCATTAAAATGTTACATTTAATCACAACTTTCAGCCTGGATGTGCAATGATGCTCAATTACCAGGAAAGGTTAAACTAAGATATTAGCTCTGTGGAAAAAGAAACAGTAATCACAAGATTGCTTGTGATAGCTTATTCAGCTTCTGTTTTCTTACCAGAGCTGCAGTAATCATAAAGGTGATGTACAGCACATGCACCTTACTTGGTAGCCACTTGCACATTCAGTTACTGGCAAGCAGAACATTACTAACCTGTGATAATGCATCTGTTCTCATCATGTCCTCATGCAATAAATCTCTACAACTGATCAGAGCACAAAGTGGTTTCTTGCTCTATCTGAACATGTAGAGGGAAGGCACAGAGTGTCCACATGTGCACTTTGTGAAGGACACGTTAATACTGTAGATAAAAACAGATATCACCTGGATACAGCGACCACATATACACAACCTTTCTCGGCTCCCCCTACTCTGATGATTTTTCTTAAGTCTTCTCAGAGCTGAGGACATTTGCTTCTGTTAATTTGTACTCTGAGAGGTTATTCTGAGAAGCAGGACTCACCTCAACTGCTCCTTGCTCTGCCCCCACAGATCAATGGTCTCCTCAGGAGCCATGTGCAGGTCCAGGTTGCAGACATTGGGCTTTTGGGGGTACAGCTTGAGACACTGTTTCACCCAGTGACGCTGGCAGCCCGGAAGGAAAGGGTTTGGTATGAAAATAAACCCTGACCACAGACAAAAAGAGTGGAGGAAGATTAGAGAAAAAAAAAAAAAAAAAGAGAGAGAGAGAGAGGAGAAAGTATGATTAGGTATGGATTAGAAACCTTAAGTATGGATTAGGCATGGTAACATTTGGGATGGATTAGAAATATTAATATGTTTGCCAAAAGCACTACATTTACTTTTGCTGGTTTCTGTATGGAACAGAGTAACAACACTGCCCTTCCTGTCTACAACTTTTCAGGTTGGGTTCTCAGAGCACTCTACTGCCATGTGAGCTATGTTGCAGTCCACCTGCATGCTTTACTACACCTAGATTATTTTGAGATACTACTGGAGAAACTGAAGCCTAGAGGGCTAGTTATACCCACAAATGAGAAGAGGAATCCAAGCTGACTCTCATATCAAAAGCTTAGAACACAATCACTTCTCCAATTCTTTTCAGTCACTCCTAGGAAACAGATTTAGTGTGTGTTTATAACTGGGTGGGCAAGTAAGAAGCAGGTGCCCTCTGTGCTTTTGATGCCAAAGATGGCCGAAAGGCCTACATTGCACTAGCGAGCCAAACCAGTGAGCTACACTAGCAGCCAAGGCTGTCATAGTTCCCAAGAGTGCTAATAGTGCCACAAGGCAGGGACTTGGTCACCCATGGGAGAGAGAAGAGCAAGAAGTACATTTCTGTAGGAATCTAAGCTGGCTAAAGAGCACCACACACAAGCTTTGAAGACAGTTGAGCCTCTCAGCCTTGGAAGCGTTGATCTGAGTAGAATGAGCAAAAGATTATATGAGAAAAAGATTATTTGTCCCTCAGCCTTAAGGAAACAGACGCAATTTTCATATTGCAGCAAAATCTTACAGCACACTGTTAATTTACCTACGATTTGTGAAAATAATCTCCAGCCCTCAGTAAACAAAAAAGATAAGATCTGCACATGTCTATCAACAAGAACAACCCATTCAGAAAACCTACTTGCAGAAATCGCAAAGCCCTAAAGTCAGCAACTCCCACTCCTCTCACAACACAGGACACTGCAAGAGAAATTCACCTAGTTTCTTTAATCTTATGTTTCACTGTACTCACAGCAGGGTCAGCGAAAGGTGACCTCACTTCCATTTACCCACAAACATACTAAGGACCCTTCTAACTGATCTTAAGAGACCCTTTACTTGAACACCTTAAAGTGCTTTAAGATGCTCAGATAAAGGCTCCTGGAAAAGGACAAATTGCTGGTATTCTTGACCCACACAGGGCTCACTTGTGAACAGGACTGAGGATTTGTTAATGTATTTGCATTTCATTTTAGTGAAATGTTTTCTATGTCAAAGCAGACAAAAGCTCAAAAGGTAGCCACTGATGATTCAAAGTCTAACCAGTGGCTGGGTCTGAGTGACATCTCTCTGATACTGACAGCTGCTTTAACATCTCCATCAGCAACCTGGATGATGGGACGTTCCCCCTCATCACATTTACAGATCTCGCCAAACTGGAAGGTAGAATTGCCACTAAAGACAGCTTGATATGCTGAAAGAACGGGCCAAAAAGAACCTCACGAGGGCCAACAGAGAAAATCCTGCACCTGGGAAGAATAACCCCATCCACAGCACAGGCTGAGGACTGACAGACGAGGGAGCAGCTCTAAAGCAAGGGATCAGGGGGTCCTGGAGGACAAATTGAGCACGAGTCAGTGGTACAGTCTTGTGGGCAGTGGAGGCTGGCATGTTGGGCTGCATTAAGAAGAGCAATCTAAAAGTGAATTAAAGAGAAAATGGAGCCACATTCTTCTCACAGGGCACAGCAAGAGCATGTCAAGCAACAGATGTGAGTTGCAGCAAGGCAATTCTGATTAAATATAAAGGGAATGAGAGTAGCCAGACACTGAAACAAGTGCCAAGAGATGTTGGTAATCTCTGTCCTTGGAGATTTCCAAAATTCAACCTCTGAGCACCCTGATTTAACTCTCAGGTTGGCCCTCCTTTACCCGAGAGTTGGACTAGAGACCTCTGGAGGTACCTTCCAACCTAAAATCTTTCTGAGATTCTTTCAAGTGAACTGAAAACCTAATATGCATTTCTGTTTTGAAATAATCTGCCTTATGAAATTATTCTGTACTTGGAATAAGTTGAGGGGGTCCTAGTCACTTATCGTACTAGCTGCTCTACACTAGTGAAAGTGCCACATTGCAGCCCTGAAATTACTAGATTTCAGTCATCTGTTTAATGATCATAACATATTTTGATGAAAAAGGGATGCTACAGAAATGCAAAATCTGCATCAAAGTTAATGGCAACAGGGATCCATTCTCCCAAGGGAAGATGTGCTTGATGGAGACCATAAAACTACTGGTCCTTCTGTTCTGACCTTCATACACTGCTGCATCCCAGCCCTGAGATGACTCATTTGTCCTTCTCCACTTAAACTAACTAACATTATATCATGTTTAGGCAAATCAAAACAGATTTTTCAGGAAAGGCAAGGAGCGTAAGAGGGGAATGCCCCTGAATCAGAAGCAACAAGGCTATGTTTTTCTTGAAATCAGAGGTACTTACCTGGATAGCCCTTGAGGCCATAGGCTTTCCACTGGCTAACTGGCTGTAACCCTGCTCTGTAGGCATCTTGATCACTGACTGAAGAGATACTGAGCTGTGATCTGAACACCTGGCAGAAGAAAACAGATCTGGTGAAGGAACAGAGAAGAAATACAACAGTCATTCAAAAAGAGCATCTGCAAGAAACAGTGCCACCAGGGAGTCTTGGGAAAATGTCAATAGTATCACAGAACTACCATCTAAACAACCAGAGCAAAGCACGTTGTTAACAGAGCTGGGTCTGTATGCAACAGAAGAGTCAAAAGGTGGCTATTGGTTTTAAAACACTTTGGGTTCATGAGAGATGTTTTTCATTCCTAAAAAGCAATTTATAGTAATGAGAAAAAAATCGGTCCTGTTTTGTCCATTTCCACAGTATAGCCTCATTATTACAAAACATTCTGGTAATTATTGATCTCCATTACAGGGACTGTAATATTTAGCACTCAACACTTCACACCTTTGAAAACATGTTCCAAATATTAGCTATTCCTCATGATCCTGTAGGGTAGATGACTATTCTCTTCTGTAATTTATAGGAGAAACTGAGGGGCAGTGATGGAACAGCTCACCAGAGTTCTCTGATGAGAGGTAATTTTTGGAAACCCTTGTAGAACAAATTCTGAAGTTCTAGCACTTTGCCACTTCTGTTCCAACACCAGGCTCAGCAGCATTAGGGTTAGCAGGAGACACATGAATTGTTTCTCAACATACTCTCTCAGGTCACAACAACATATAGTTGGAATAAGATGGAATAAACCAACACTATTTCTGAAAGAAGCAAAACTGTCCACCGTGTTTCCACTGCCTTCCTCCCTTACAACTAGGAACTTTCTTTGGGAGAGCAGGGAGAGGCTGGTTGGTTGTGACCTGCCTCACTGCCCCAGTTCATCTCCCCCTGTGGCTGTGTGAACATTCAGGTTGGCACAGGGCAAGAGCAGCACAGGGCTAAGCAGGCAGAGGACCTGGTGTATGACAATCTGAAGTGTCCATGAAATTAAGGCCTATGTGCAAGTACTGACACTCTGCAGTGGTGAATGAGATATAAACCTCTCTGCAGGCTGGTGCAGCTCTAGTTACAATACTCTGGGCACCTGGTTACAATTACACACATTCAAGTTGTGAGAAAGACTCTAAACCAGTGCTGGGCAGCAGTTTCTGGCATAAGCCTAGTCCTACCAGTCTTTCAACTCTATTTGCCAAAAGCAGCTCTGTGAAAGGCAGCCTTGCATAGCCATGAGGTCAGAGCCCTGTCTGCAAAACGTCCCCAGGAGGGCTCTTCCTTGGAGGAGACTTGGTTGCCACCCCTCTGCCTTCTCAAACTGCTCACATGCTGCCTGCTGCCCCCGGAGACCTGGAGCTGCTGCTGTGCTCAAGTGCTGAATCAGCCAAAGAGCCTCAGAGCAAGGCAGCTGGGGCAGGTCTGACTTCACTGGAGTGCTCAGTCACTTGAAGCCTTTTCTGACGGAAAAGGAAGAACCAATCTGGGCCAATCTGGCTGGCCTGGAGCTCTACTTAAAGGGAAAAGCCACGTGTTTTAACCCGGGGGAAAGAGGAATAAAAGATGCTTTCAGTCCTAAGCTATCCACTTATCTTAAAAGGTAACAAGCACAAAAGAAAGATAAGGAGAGGGGACAGATGCTTGTGATGCTTTCAAGTACTCAGAATTTCTCCGGCATTGGAACTGGCAAGGGCTGTGGCATTGGAATTCATGTTATTTGATAAAGGATTACGACAAGCTCAGCAAAGGCTGAAATGTTAACAATTCCCTTGCTTAATATTAAAGCATTGAATAGCTTCATACAGGTCAGGTTTTCGGTCCAGCTAACAATAATAAATCTACTCTTAAAAGACAGACAAATAGGCATGTTTAGCAGAATGATATATATAAAAAAAGCATTTGAAATATGAAAAACCCTAAGATTTCAATTAACCGTATTTTCTACTCCTGTTAATTATATAGACTCATACAGAAAAGAACCTCTGCTTGACAACACTTCAGAAGGAATTTTTTTTGTGAAGGAAGGAAATGGAAGATGAGTTTAAAGGATCACCTGTCAGTCGCTACGACATTGCAAACTGCTAACAGTGATGGTTACTACTTCCCAACACGCTCCTCATTACATGGCCCTCATCCACTGCAATGCTCAGGTCCTCCTGGCTAAGACAAATCGTTATTAAATGGAAGCAAAATAAAGGAGAAGAGGCTTTACTGAAGGGAAGGCAGCAAGAACTCTAGACAAATATTTTAAAGCCGGCAGAAGTCAATCCCTATCACCAAGATCTTCCAGGATCCAGCCGAAATGCACTGGTAGGGCCCAGAAAACAGTGAGGTGGCAGCTCCAGGGGTAAATTGCTATTTCCAGCCCCCATGTTCCTTTGCTTCCTTTACGTAATACACAAGTGAGAAGCCTTGGATATCCCTAATTGCAGCAACTAAAGTTAATTATATTTTATAGCTGTCAATCGACATAAGCAAGAGTGGTCACTCTAGGAATAGGGTGTGTTCTGTTTGTTTGTTTTCTTTTTAACGGTGGCAACATCAGGAACAGATACGAACACAAGCTGCATCCGTCCTTCCTCCGGGAAGGACCTTCCGCTCAGAGGTCCCAAGCACTTGCAGGGTGAAACTCCCCGCGGGAGCTGCAGGCCCAGAGCTCGGCCTCCCCTGGGAAGGCGCCTCGCAGGCCGCCTCCCGCTCGGCTGCTGCGGCTACGGCGCGGGAAGCCCTGAAAGGCTCCGTGCGGGCGAGCGGGGCCTCGTGGCGACGACAGAACCGCAGAGCCGGTGCCAAGCGCGCAGCGGCGCTGCAGAGGGGGTGCCGCGGCGGCGGCAGCGAGCGCGGGCTGAACCC
>NW_010587653.1:75301-90855 GCF_000705375.1 Tinamus guttatus | reverse complement strand
GCCCGCCGCGTGCGCGCCTGGGCCCGGCCGCGGCGCCGGCCCGAGTAACCCGCGTCTCTCTCTCCCGTCCGCAGAGGAGCTGCGCGAGTATTTCTCCCAGTTCGGCCCCGTGCAGCGGTGCCAGCTGCCCTTCGTGAGTACCCGCTGGGATCCCCAGCCGTCTCCCCGCGGCTCATGGTCCTGCTTCAAAGATCCTGCTGGTTTGCGCAAAAATTTAAAAAACAAATCCTCCTAAATTCGGTCATCACTGCCGCTTCTAAATTATTGACCTAAAGGTGTTTTGAGATTCCCCATTATGGCATTACCTTACTGATGGCAAAAGATAAAACCTTTTACGTCCCATCTCGATGGCCTGGTGGAGAGGTTCATGTCCTTTAGTGATGTGTAGTTATTGATTCACATCCCACCCGGGGTGAACAGCCTCGCGCAGAAACCTCATCCGCTTTAGGACGCGCCTGGGAAGTTCAGGACACGCTCAGTAGGCTCTTGCGTGCAGAGGGTTGTCTCGCACGGGTGAAACGCCGCGATACATGTTACTTGCCTGCATCGGCAATTAAACTGCTGCACGGAAGCACTGTGTTGTTTCGATGACTGCCTCAGGAGCATTAATCCTTAACACTGACAGAATTGTTTCTGTTGCAAATATCTGACTGTGGCCTAAGACACCCTGCCGACACTGTGCCCGAGGCACCAAAACGGTGCCGCGCGACTCCCCCAGCGTGGAGGCTGAGCCTCAGCAGCGGGTGCAGACGCTGCTAACAGGGCCCGAATGTCAGTGACAGGGCTGCGGTGGCCTCGCCAGCACAGCTTGGGGCAACAACTGCTCTAGGGAACCTGGTTCAGTATTGTTCTCCCATCTACTGACAACTGTCTCTTTGCCTGGCAAATTACCTCTAAAACTTCTTTTTTTTTTCCCTCACTGTAGTTTGTGCCTGTCACCTAGAATTGGAGCCTACTTTCTTACTAAACAGTGGTTTTACTCACTGAATCCTTTTCAAAGACTTGGGCAGGCTTTTCCAATCAGGCAGCCATTTAAATGTCAGTTCTGTTCTGACTGGCAGATAAAGGCTGCAGTTTGAGGCAGCCAGCCATGTGTTTCTCCCAACTTCAAATGTACCCTGAAGTATTACATTTCTATGATCATTAAACTCAAATTGAGAGAAAGGGGTGCAAAATGACCTCTGCCCGGCCCCCTCCCGCCATCAACAGGATCTGAAACAAAAGTTTTTTTTTTTTCTCTCCTGGTGTTGAATATCCTTGTGTTGAATAGCTGTATGAAGTTATAACAGCCTGTGTGAATCTATTCTACAGCAGCTAAACTTTCTTTTTATTGGTAATTAGGACAGAGACACAGGCTTTCACAAACGCTTCTGCTGGATTAAATTCTCATCTCCAGAAGGTGTACAGAACGTGTTCCAGAAGGACTCCCACATACTTGAGGGTGCCAAGGTAATAGACGTTAATTCTGTTACTTCTGCCCCACTCTACCCTACAAGTTGCAGGTGAGGTTAGTCACCTAGTGTGGTTCGAGTAGTCTTTTCAAGTAAATAACCCTTTTGTAGGCGCCACTCCCCGTTTGACTCCCTAGCCGGAGCTCAAAACCCTGTACCCTTACAAGCTAAAAGCATTAATAGGGCAAAACTCCTCAGGAACTTGTGTGCAGCTGGGTACTATTTCTCAGACATGTTTCTTTAGGTATACTCCAACATATTCTACGTACAGGGACAGGAAAAAAGGGAAGACAAGGAATTTAAACTCAGCCTTTGACATGTAGTGAAAACAGAGTTGGTGACAGAACTATAATTTCTCAAAAACTCAAGGAGAACACAGCTGCTTGCTTTCAGGGACTCAGGGTAGTTTTAAAGGTTAGTTTTAGTCTAGCTTTCCTACTGAGAAGGATGTTGTCTTTAACATTTCAAATACCAGTAAAGAAAAAGATGATGCTGTGTGAAAATCTCAGTGCATTAGTATACTGTATAAAAAGGTGGCATATGGCAGTAGAAAAAAATTTTGCTCCCCTGCACCTATGAAGTAATGTGTCTTTATCAGAGATACAAAAGCTAAGAGGCTTCTATACAGTGAAATAAAAAGCAGGAGGGCTAACTGCTGCCTGCCTTCTCCTTTCCCAGAAATAAGAGTTGCTCTAGAAGCAAAATGCAATAGTACTTCTATTTTATTCTAGGCTAGCCTTATAATAATTACCTCCTAGTAGTTCCACTTGAAACTCTAAGAAGCTTAACATCCATCTTGCTGACACAACCAGCCCTTGCTATGCAGATCTCACCCAACATTCCTGTCAAGATCTTGGCATTTATGGTTGCAGGTCATGAGCCACCTGCCTTCTATAACTGTTTTATGGAATCTTCCTGCCTAACTAATGTGATTAACTTCCATCTCTTTCAGCTCTACCTCAGAGAGCAGAGAGGTAGAAGAGGCGTTCAGCCAAAGAAGGAGTCAAAGTGAGCGCACGGTGGAAGGCAGCTTTATTTCACTATATGTAAAGAAACTAAAATAAAGATTGCTGAAAAACTATGAATGAGTATTTGATTTAGATCCAGCTGTTTCCCCTCTTGGTTCAGATAAACTATGGTCACAGGGAAGAAACACCAAAATCATAAGCTCTCTAGCATCTCTATTAAGACAGGGAAATTATGTACAGCAGGGGAGTTTAACAGATTCAGTAAAAGCTTTAGCTATGGACAAAGCCTAAAGCTGTAGGAAGGACTGCCATTCTTACCCTGAGATGCTGGACTGCAGGGAAGTAGCCAAGTCAGAGCACTTGCTAAAGAACAGTTCTCATGTGAACTGCTTCAGTGCTTTCCCTTCTTCCACTTTCCATGGGTAGCTGTCTCATGTACAACTACGGTGTATGTTTGTCTTCACACAGTACAGAGATGTAAATTTTACACTGCCCTCTCCCTACGCAAAACTGTGAGAGTAAAAATACATTTTGCATGAAGTCCATGGGTGTAGTCCATTTCCTTGTTCCTCAAGGAGAGGAAGCACCTACTCCTTCCTCCTCTTTTTGCCCTCATGTTCGTGTTCTTTCGGGCGGCTGCTATCCGAGGGCCGTTTGGAACCACCATGTTGTTTAGCTTCTTCCAGAAACTTGTCCAGACCGAAGGGATCCTCCTCAAACTGAACTGGTCCATCTCTCCCCCTCCCTCTGGTGTTACGATCCGAGTTCGAAAACTCTTTGTCAGGAACAAATCTGAAGGAGAAGGGAGTTGATAGTCAGTTGCTTGGCACAGCAGAGTGCTAGGAGAGAGTATTCTTTAATAATTTTCTTACCTATTAGTCTTTATTCGTGCCTCTAAATCATCACCATACATGTCCTTATCCACATTTTTGCTTGGTCTGTAGATGTTCTGGGCCATATCCTTGCCACTTCTCCAAGGCTGGTCATAAACATTATAAATTTCATCCTCTCCTCCAGCAAAGCCACTGTCCATACCCTGTGAAGAAGCAAAAATGAACAGCAGTATAATACAAAACAGTCTGCAAAGCTTCAAGTAATTTACTTAAAGATACACTTGCAGCATGATCTAGATTCATCCAAGCACTTAATTACGATGTATGTACAGTTTTGGGTATGGGCTTAAGTCCAATCGTTCCAAGTCTCAGTCAGGGACACTTCTCTTTCATAAAGCACCAGGGAGGATTACAGGCCATGGGCTTTTTAGAATAATGGGTACTTCATCCTGCCTTCCAAGTACAGCTGTCTACAATAGCAAGTGAAAATGATAACAAAATATGTATTTTTTAGAACTTCTAGAAAACATGGTTTAAGGTAACTGATCCAAATCACACAGAAGCTTATGCAATCTGTGAAAGCAGGAGGAAGGCCTGCTTTTCTCTTAGGTCTATCAGCTTTTCTGTCTGCTTGCAAGTCCTTCATTCGATGCATTAGGAATACTGATTAATAAACTGCAGAAGTATTCAGGGATGTTTTGAAGCCTAAAACATTCTTTTTAACTCTGAATAACACAAAATAAACAGAAAATAAATTTACTGTTAAAAAGCCATCTTAAAAGATACAAAGTTAACACAATGGCAAGTATTTACTTGCTTCTCTCTATAGTAGATTTCTCTTAGTCAGTATGTTTAGGCAGAAGATAGAGTCACTCCAAATAGAAGACAAAATAGCTTCCCCTTCCCAGCCCAAACCTTTAGTGCCATTATATACATATATGGATTATCCTTTCTTTGTTGCAACAGCTATGCCAGAAAGGAGATGAACAGTAGTGATGCTGAGCCTCCTTCCAGTGCTCATGCACACCACCCATGGGTACGGAGCCCTTCCAGTACTCTAGCCATAAACCCAAAGCAAAGGTGAGCTGTTGGCATGGCCTTCTCCTAGAAGACTACACAGCTGGGAAACAATATTTTTACCTTGCTCTGGTTGAAGAGCCTCTGGTCATATTGGACTTCGTTGGATGGCCTGGGGTTGGGTATCCCTAAAGCAATTACTTCACTGATATCTCTGTTCTCATTTCTCTGCAACTTTGACCTGATTAAAAATCAAATGTTATTAACTCAGATAAATGACATTTCGTTACATGCTCAACTGCAACCTCATGCTGTATTAGTTACTAACAATTTCCCTTGGGATCTTCAGTTTGACTTTTGACCTTCCTTACTATGTAACATGTAAAATTTGTCTCCTGGCAAGGAAAACACTTGGGAAAGTTAAGTTCAGCTGGGCATGACATTTACATTTGCTTTTCACTATCTGCAGTTTACATCAAGCTGACTTGGTCTAAAATGACTTTTTTTTTGTAAGAATCAATGTAATTAATTATATTCTAGGAAGGCTGAGCGATCTAATTTTAAGATATTAGAAATTTTAAGCCTCCAGAAATCATTTGTCCTCAAACATCTCACTGACTTAACCAAACAAGATTCACTTACACTTCAGCCTACACTTATAGGCTTATATATACACTTACAAATCTAAGCTCAATTAAAATAAATAGGTTGAATAAGTACAGCCACTGATATCCCAGTCCCTCTGAAGGCACAGGACCCAGGTTTCAATCTTCACAGTGAGCATGTTAACTAAAATCAGAATATACTGAAGATGTGATCAAAGAAAATAATAAAGTAAAAATACAAAGAAACCACACTCCTCCTTACACATCTGGAGAACCCTAAACTTGTTTGGTCAGACATTTTTGGCTGAAGATTCTCATAGCAAAAATTCTCTCTCTCTCTCAAAAAAAATATATATTTATATGAAGAGAGAGAGTGAGAGATGACACAGTTAAGTGTCAGTTAAGCCAGTGAGAGTACAGGAAAAAAGCAGTTCCCTTTTGCGACTCACCTTTTTTCAGGGGCTGCCCTGGACAGATTCCTGTCATGCTGTCTCTCTTTGCGCCGGTCATGTCTGATTTCATCTCTCTCTCTAGCTTCTCCATCCTCTGCACAAATAGGAGATTGCTAATTATATATAAATATTTGAAATTTGAATGAACTATGTCACAGTCACTCACAGAGTAATTTAATGTGGCACTAATTTACAGAAGAAAAATGACCCTTAACATTATTTAAATTATTACATTTTATGCAAACTGAAGAGAACATAAGGAAAACCATATCTTTCTTACACCACAATTAATTGTCTTTGACAAGATATTGAAGTAGACATTTCCAAAATTATGTTTTCTTGCCTTTCAAAAACTTAATAGTACTTGTTCATCTAGGAAGCAAAACCTGAAAACGCCCACAAATCTCATATCATACTTAAAAATTATATTTGATATTTAGCTACTATAAGTTCTCAGTATATATTATTATATATTTAGCTATTGTAAGTTCTCCCAATCTGTACTTTAAAGAAGTATAAATATATTTTTATAAAAGCACCTTTCTCAACATGGGTTTTGATCCCTGCCCTCCTCTCTCTGGCTTTCTGGGCCATTTCTCTGAGCTTCTCCTCATGTTTCTCCTTTTCCTTCTGAGCCATCTTCCTCTCCACCTGGGCACGCATCTCTACAGCTTCCCGAGCCTGCATCAAAACAAAATCCGTGAACTCCAACAGATGAACCCAGGCTGAACCACTGATTCAAGAATCTTGGGCAAAAGACCTTACGTCAGCACAGCAACAAGACAAAATAAAGAGCTACAGCCTATTCACAGTTGATTTTCCCAAGGAAATGAACATACAAAGAAAGCGGAACAGCCAACCACCTGACCTTTCTGTCGGCAATATAGAGAGCTTCAGCCAGCTTGGCAAAGTTTTCATTAATGTGAACTGTCTGCAGTCCTCTGCCATCTGCAGCCAGGCGCTTGTCTAATGGAATGGTGTAGCCCTGGAAATGAAACAGAGAGTTAATCACAGAAATGAGCAATAGGTAATGAAACAAAAAATCCACAAAACTTGGCCCATCATTAATATATCTCTGTAGACCTGCTTTAGGCGTTTTGCTGATGTGTATCGGCAATACTAGCTTCTCTTCGTGTTTTCCCTTATTAGGATTATGTTTTCCCTTACAATAACATTTTAACAGAATGATAGTTTTTATCAATAAGCTCGCTTTTTGCTTTGTATCAAAAACTTCAGGCAACAGCCTTCCTACTCTCTAAGCAATTTTAACGTTTGTGCTTATAATTTAAATTCCTGGAACTAGTTTCATACCTACTGAAAGGTTAGATGATCCAAAATGACAAAAGGGGGAAAGCTGTCAGCAAAATTGAGACCAAATTTAGACTTTGGCTTCCAAAAGCAAAAAATATTTATAGAAGTTATAAGATTCTTTATAGAGAGCTCTACAAAATGTTTGCCTTGTTTCTAGCATCTGTAACCTAAAATTTGATCTAATTAGTGTCAGTTCCAGTTACGCAGCTGTGTTGGGGGCAGAAAAAAGTAATATCCTAACATGCAGCTTTTCCTTCCTCCACTTGGAGAGGCTGCCTCAAAACAAGAGCTTGATAAGTTTCAGAACTATTAGACCAGGCACTGCAACATATTATAAATTCTCTCTTCTCTCTGAACATTAAAATAAGAAAAATCTTACCTAAAGAAAACAACAAAGGGACAGTGCATCATCTTGCAAAAAATAAAAATAGCTAAGCTAGGTGGTAATGAAAATTAATCAGTGCAAAGATTCCAAAAGAAAAACTTTCAGATCTCTCTGGAAATTTAGACTGCAGTATCAGAAAAAATATTTTTTTGGTTGCTTCTCTGAAGATCACGTTCCACTCTTTCAGTTTATATGGCTTTCCTCTGTGAGCACTAGCGGATTTGGTTTTAGGCTCCACATACTGCACTATTACTGGGATTTTATCTAATGCTATTTCTTCTCTAAAATACACAATCTCTGCCATGAAGTAATATATTCTCTCTCAGCAATATACTCCTGTCCATTTGACAAGTATAAAATGTAGGCAAGAGAATAAACAAGCTGTATAACTGTGTGTTATCCATGATAGAAGCAGCCGGTTTCTGAACTCTAGAGTTTTAAGAACAGTGTTGTTCAGGCTGTAGATCATTCATAGAAGTCTCCCAGCATGGTGCAATTTTAAGAGGGTGAATTTATGACAATTTATTTACCTTTGCATTTTTCCAGTTTGAAATGCATGGGGGAATTTTCCACTCTTGCTGCTCTTTCACAGTCATCTGATTTGAGAGTGGAAAGAAAGTCATTAGCTTTACAGCAAAAAGAAACACATTTGTCTTTATCACATGCAGCTGTTAAACTACTGAAACAAGTGAGAGTACAAAGTTCAGGACACAGCTACAAAAACCCCAACCCTTCTGTGAAGCAGGGAGATGTTCATTTGCCTACTGTGCCTTTGTTAACAGAAAGTTACGACCCAGCTATTGTCACCTCCTTCTGAAGTTGTGATCAGAGAACACAACTGAATAGTGAAGTGAGTTCAGGTTGTGAAAACTGATGAACCAGTACATTCATCTCCTATAGTGAAAATAACCTTTAAAACACAAATAAATTCTCTAGTGTGGTCTACAAGCAGCATAAGGGAATCAAGGCCAGAGCCTCAGCCAGCTCATCCATCTCTGGAAAAGCAGATCTGCCTAAAATGTATGAGAATTGTACTTAACCTTCAATGAGCCACAGCACTTAGTATCACATCAAGAGGATGCGTGGAAATGAGATATATCAAAGTGGAATTTGAAAACTCACTCAGAAGTCAAACCTGAGAACAACTACTGCGTCTCATACCTTTCTACTGGGAGAGTGCATTACTGGAGCTGGAGGAGAAGGGGGTCCCCGTGGAATTTTCTTATTAATTCTGAACAATTAAAAAACAAACATGATCAGCCCTGTATGGAAATGCACTTCAGAATCTTCATTTGCCATGAAGAAGTTCTTAATAGTTACTTGAATCTTGGAGGCTCCATGGGGTCCTTCTGCATTTCTACCATCCGAATAACTCTCTGTTTTGCTCCAGAGTTGAAAGCCACACCTTGCTGAGATGGTGTGTACCTGAATAAAACAGACAAAACAGATCTTCGCATACAGCCAGACATTCTTGCCCCAGCTTTCATGCAGTTCACTATTCAATTATTCACATTCGTTTAAGACTCTTCCACTATAAAGACAGGAGCTGGTGAATGCACAGAGGATACTGAACTAACACAGATCTTCAGCTACACCAGAAAAAAGCGTCCTTCCTGGGCTACATTCTCCCGTATTCATCTAGATTCCAAGGTAGGAAAAAGAACAAACTAATAAACTATGCATGTCACCCATGTCTTTCCTTATGTTTCTGAATCTTTGGGGACCATTTATGGTGGACCCACTTATGGGGACCCCTTCACATACTCAGAATTCATCTCAGGCTAAACTTAACCCTGTTGTGTAATGAAATTCTGTGTTTGCAGCAGAGAATCATCATACATATGCAGCAGTCTCCTCATAACTCCAAATTCTTTACAATTCCTCATTTTTATTTAAGGGAACAATCCTGCTGCATGCTTTGTTTGGGGGACAAACTCCCAATGAAGAAGCTGTCTCCAGGGCAGCAGGACCTACAGTGCTCCCTGACAAACCTGTAATTTGTTGCTGAACAACATTAATTCCTCAGTTTCACAACTACTGAAATGTTACCACAAAATTCAACACACTTCAAACTAGGTTGTCATTAGCAGATGAATTCAAGATACGTAACTTGCTTTCACACTACCTCCAGAAGAACAGAATTTAAGGGTAAGAGCCTTGTTCTCAGGGAATCAAGGCATGTCTTTGTTTTATTCTATTTTCTATGTAACAGCACCTCAGACACACCCAGCACTACTTACCGGATGTATTGTGCAGGAGCCAATTTATCAGCTGCTCGAACTGGCATGGCTGCTGCCACTTTCTGAGACACTGATTTTTCCAAGGCTGCTCTCGTCTTCTCTGTGATCTAAGACAAAAATATCAGTGTGCATCTCATCAGATATGCAGGACACACGGTGTACCTCAAATAGCTAGTCACATCAATGCATACAATACCTCTCTAATTGTTTCCTCATCAGGTCTTTGCAGTTCAGGATCATCCACATTCATAACCTCTTTTGGCACAAGATCCGTGTATTTGCTGTAAATAATCTGAAGTACATGATATTTTATTAGTGTTGAAGAGTAGGAATAAATAGAAGTTTTCCTAAGGAAATATTTTAAGCTTACATTATACTCTAGGTACTAATTAGCACTTATTTACAACTCTAACTGCAGCGCAATTATACATTTTTATTGACCTTCATAGAATAGGAAAATAGTCTGGACTATTTTAAAAATGGAATAATCAAAGTAAAGAAGCAATTTAAGTATTAAAGTAGAGCTGGGATTAGACACAATCATTTCCTGCTTTCCATTCCTACACCCTTCCTTTCTTGGTCTTCCTACGATATACTCAAAACTGACATTTATACTTCAGTTTTCAAGGATCACTTAGCAGTTAGTTTTCTCCAGCCTTAAAGCCCACCGTTAAATATAGGCGAAGAACAGTATTAGACAGCTGCTTACTTATTATTCCAAGTGAAGCGCACGTCCAACTATGAAACTGACCTCAAAGTACTAAGAGCCATTCACTGCTTTCTATCCTCAACTCCTAGCATTTCTAATCCTTTAATATCAGTAATAGTTCGGAGCCTCAGAAGTTGAATTCAAAACATCTGAGGAATAGTGTCCCTCTACAGTAATTAACTCTAAGTCCGAAGAGTCTTATGGCATGAAAAACTTATAAGAAAAGAGCTCAGATTACCCCAAAAAGAAAAAGAAGAAAACAAAACACACACACACAAAAGTGCACAGGAAGGGCTCTAAGAAATTCTTTCAAAACTATGGTATATTCTATTCTCTGAAAGACATCTGAGATATAAATGAATTACATCAACTAATTAACCCTCCCCTCCAAGCACTGAACACATATTGGAAGCATCAGAAGCATGGATCAAAAACATGGATGAAATTAGTCTGAACATACCAAAATTCATATCACCATCAAAAACTCAACACAGTTGCACAGTTGCACAACCTAATCAGAGTCATTTTTGATGCAATAAAGACAGTGTCAGATGCACTGCATTGCTTTGCTAGATGTTTATCTCATTTTAACAGCAATCTTCACTTTATTAAACTAAGATAAAGAGCCTAAGACTGTTTCATATTTTATCATGCCCTCTATTCAGTACCCTTTTTCATCCATGAAATTAAAAAGGAAACAATCAACCTGTATTTCAGGTACTTCGTTTTGACTGCTACTGAAAAACAGAATCTCAAGTCTAGCCACAAACCAAATCTTCAGTTTTGGCACAACTAGATAATTCCTGCTATGGCAGAAGCAACCTTCACAGGCAGCATTTAGAAAATGCTCAGAAAGAGAATATTCCTAACTCATCAGATGCAGGAGGATTTAGTCTTAAATCACACTGAGTTCCACAAAAAGCTTGATAAGAGGTGTCTTGACAAAAAGTGATTTACTTTTTAACACTTCAGTTATGGTCCTCATTGGATTTTATTCTGAATATTCAGTGCTTATCAATACTATGTGTAAATCACGAAGCTACTACTAAGCATTACAGAATAAACGCCTTTCTTTTTAATTTTCTCTTTTTATAGAAAACAGAATAGTTTCATCATCTGAAGTACATGACAATTATCTGGTTCAAAGCCTGGCAAACATAACCCAGAACGAATTGCTGCCAAGCTCTCAAACAAACCTCTACCGAGAAATTAAAGAGGTTATGAGTAATGAACACTTTCAATTATTTTAGCTCTATTCATGTTCTCTTAGTCTGACCTACTGACAACTACCTCTTGTGAATATTTCAATTTCATTCACAATCTTGAGAGAAAATTGTACATTGTATCTGTGGTTCTTTTCCCTCCATTAGCATCTAAGCCGCAGCACTGGACCAGCAAGATGAATTTTGCACAGAAAATAGTTGTCATCCTTGCCATAAAAAAGTTAAGTCTAGCAGCACCATTTCTCAAGTTCACTCCCCTTCCTGTCTCTGTAAAGGCATAATGAAAAAGTATCTCCTTATTTTCCTAATAAGAAGACTGAGCACCAGTCTCCCCAAAACACCTCTGTTATTGATGCTCCAAGCACTATTTTAGGCTGGCTATTAGTGACATCAACAGGGGCGGTACTGGGAAAATCCACAGCAGTTCAGCTAGCCACGCAGCCAGTGATGGAAGTCTTTCACCTGGAGCTACCTGGAAATTGATCGTTGGATCCACAAGGTCATGTGTCCAGATTTGCCTTCACCCACTAGATCACATCTACCAGACTTGCTGCTAGTTCCAAACAGAATGTTTGTCACACTGTCTCTATTATATCCACATTTTTTGAAGAAACTTCTCTGAAGCAACTATTTTTAAATGGATAAGGGAACAGATGCAAAAGACATGTTTACTAATACTCTCTGAGGTCCCTCAAAGACAAATCAAGCAACAGTATTTCTATTACTTCCATTTCAGTTTTTTCAAATATCTAATTCTCCATCATTTTCCCCTGAAAACTCCCTTGAATCATGATATTTGAATCTTCAGTCTCAACATTTACATCCAACTGGATGTGATCAGAATCAACTTGATCCAGAATACAGAGTTTAGAGTCAGGAACTACGAAACCCTAATTGCAGTTCTGCTATTAACACATTCGAGTTTTGGAAAAGTCACTCATCTCTTCCATACTGATTGGTATGGTCACAAATTACTATTATTTCTTCTTCACAGAATGTCATACGGATAAGTTCATGGACACTGACACAGATCCTCATGAATCAAATACAACAGATGTTAACAGCTTTAGTTTAACCTCATTATCACCTTAATATCTTTAAAAATTACTTTCCAAGCTTCTTTCCAATTACTTCTTCGAAGATTTTGCTCCACAAAGTGTTGCAAAGACATGTTCTTTGAAGCATTTTCCTAATTGAGCCAAGTAAGGCAGAAGAATTTCTGAGCTACTACACAACCTTAGAAGATCAAATTTCTACTTAATATCAAGTTCAATCCCAAAAATCTGTAAGTGTAATTAATATTTTAGCATCTTTACCTTAGCAAGTAATTCAAGATGCTACATAAAATATTGATCAAAATTTAGTGACAGCCCTCTCAAAATTACAGCCACTACTCATGTTTCTTTTTCTATCCCCATGACAGCTTGGAGTCTGATCAACTTAACTATTTTTTTTCAGAACACTGTAATAACTTAAGATCCTTGTGTATCCATGAGGATATTCAACACGTGACACTTGCTTGACAATCAACTAACTATTAGTTAAATCTATAATCATCCTGGTACTACCTTTTAAGCAATCAGAAATTGCAGGAGCAGTTAAAATAAAATCCTGCCCGTTAAAACAAACAAGAAAAAATCTCCAGATACTCTTCCAATTTTTGGCTTGAGAGACAAAGTTCACCTCTTGCTTGCCTCTTCAGAAAGCTTTCTCACCATCCTGCTCTCTACTAAGGTAGGGGGCATCTTACATATCCATAAGCTTTTAAGGCACTCTACAGTAAAGCAGGAGAAATTGAATTGTTATATTTAAAGTAATTAGCTGCATACATCACCTAATATAACCTTTTAAAGCTCTTTTCAGATTCTCCTCAGTGCTACCTAGGGCTCACTAAGACTCTAGTGTCATCTTCTCTTCTTTAGAAAGGCTACTGTGTACATGAAATTGAAGCTTGCTCCCATTAAATTAAATGGAAGTTTTGAACCAAGCTTAATACAGAAGTCTTGGAGTATAAACATTGGCAATTCTTCTGCTGCAATTTAAAAAAGAGAGAGGGAGAGAGAGAGAGAGAGAGAATCTCTTCCCCACCAAATACCGAAAACAGACAGAAGCATCAAATATTATATTAATAAGGTAGAAGATGTATTATCCTAAAATTACATTCTGCGTTTTTGTGCGCTTCACCCACCCTGATTTGCCATACCAAAATGATGTGCTCTGTGACCAAGCCTGCTCTCACTAGAAAGCTAAGGAAGGCATGAAAGTTTTATACATAGACTTTCATTACTGTTATCTTAACTTTTAATTACAAAATAGAGAAGATGACACAAGCACAGCAACTGAGTCCTAGTTGGTTATATTCTCTAAGCCAAGTGTTCCTATCACTCTGATATTTTTCAGCTCTTACGCTTATAAGAAAACAGGAGTACACCTCAAGGAGGTAGTGCAGTTGTCTAATGCCAAATCAGTAAGTTGAAGTACGCCCAATGTGTACATATAAAATAGCCCCGGTACACGCTCCCAGTCTACACATTTGAAGGAATATTACCTTATCCTTTGATTGGCCTTGTCGAGCTATTGCATCGTATTTTATTTTCCCTTCTGCATCCACTTGAACTGCCAGAGCATTGGACATTTTCTTCTTTTTGCCCATATCCAATGGATACTGGGCCACATGAATTTCTGGGAAAGCGCCCCCATCTCCAAAATCCTATAAAAAGGAATGACAGTGAATGACAGCAAGAAAAAAAGATCATATATGATCTGCCTATTCCCCCCACCTCACACACACGGAACAAAATAATTAATTAGTTCTAACAAAACAAACAAACAAACACACCCAACAACAACAATAAAAACACTTTAATATTAAAGCTGTTGAAAGAGCAATGGATTTCAACTCTTGCAGCTGACGTTATGCCAAACAGCCCAGGATCACAGCTAGCTACCATCCAAGATTACCATCCAAGACTCTGTTGTCAGTAACATACTTTTTTTTTTTTTTAAAAAAAAAAGGCAGATTTTAAAAATCTCCTCTCAACTCCAACAAAAGTTTCTCCCTCCACACTACCAGCTACCTTTTGCTACCCATAAGCACAGAATTATATTATGTTACATATATCTGCTTACTTATTCCAGCTGGAATCCAGACCATCTATTTAACAAATAATGAAGAGGGTAAAATACAGATCTTTTCTGGAACACCTCTGCATTCACAGATTGTGAACTGAAATATTTCCATATTTCCACATTACTTCATAACAATTTCTAAAGGAATGAGACTGTACAATACACTGTAAACCGCTTACGATAAAACTTTTAAAATAACACAATGAACTACAACAACTTCCTCCAACCCAAGAACATATCTATGACGTTTAACAGAGGTTCACCAGATAGCAAGGATTCACACAATTCTTGTGCTACATTCAAGACACTCAGAATTTATTTCTGCAGCAAAAACACATACTTCTTTTTTTTCTTGGACAGAGACACAGTACCACAGTGTGAATTTAAACACTCACCTCCAGCATCCGTGGTATCCATCCTTTCCGGTAACCATATGGGGGAGGTTCTCTTCGTGATGACACTAGAGCAGTTTGTCTTGATCTTTGTGCTCTTGCCCTTTCTTCTAGCTCTAGCTGGTCCTGAGACAGCTGGGTTGGAGCTGGTAGAAAACTGAGTATCGATAGATATCACCAAAGAAAAAGAGAGAGTTAATTTTGAGAATTTCACTCAACAAGACTCAACCTACACTTGAGTCTACAATTAGATTTATTATTCTCTACCATTGCTCAATAAAGGTTAATAAAATTTCAGCACTGTCCTCATGAAGCAAAATACGGTAACTTCTAAGTTTAAAGGGGCAAAAGTGATTTGTGCTCTGTCAGTATTGTAGAGAATTTCTATAAAATCTGATATTAAATTCACTCATATTCACATTGGAACAACAGTGTGTCAGTGACGCAACAGAAGTGTGTCAACGACAGAACAGAGGTGGGCTGATGATAGAACAGAAGTGTCACAGACCACTATGTATCTTTGCCACCCTTATCAGTCAGGCAAAAGAAAACACACCCTTAGTTTCTGCCACTTCCCCTTCTCATCTCTCAGAACAAACATCCAGGAAGAGATCTATCAACCATCCTCCCCATGGGCACTGAACACTTGCCGGCCAAAGGCAAAAACTCGACTCCCAAATTCTTGACTTCTGACTTTTCAGCCCCTCTAAACGGCTTTTTACACGCCTCCATCCCCACGAAACCTGCAGGGCTCCGATCACCGCATGGGGACCGGGGGCTGCTTCGCCTGCTGAGACGGAGCGAGGAGGGGCCCCGGGCCCAGCAGGCGGTGCCCAACG
>NW_010587653.1:32851-71590 GCF_000705375.1 Tinamus guttatus | reverse complement strand
TAAGCTCTGGGGGCTAATATAGAAATAGTAAGTTGAAACTTCACATTTCAGGAGCATTTCTTGTATTTCCTAGTTTTGGAGTTTTTGTGAACCAGACCTGGCAATTGTTCAAAGATGGTAGCTCTGGCCAGATCTCCTAAGAAAAAGCATTTATGCAAGGAATGGTTCTGAAATCCTTAAATCTGTTTTCCCAAACTATAAACCAGTATCTAGGAAAGAAGAATTAGTTCCATTTTGGTTTTACCATGATCCTTTCTACTTAACATTATTGGGCAGCAAGCCAACAGGTTTCTATGTTCATCTTTTCAGAAGTACACCAAAATGGTCCTCTGTATTGTGAGTAAGGAGCTGAGGCTCTGAGGGATATTTAATCATCGGCATGCCTACCAGAAGGGATTTTAAAAATTTGATGTAAATACCACAAGTGATTTGGAAAACACATATTTTAATATGTATTTCTGATGCACTCCAGGAGTCTTTTGAGGTAGATTTAGGCTGTTAAATGCTCTGCACTTTTTTTTTCTCTACTTCAGCACTTTTTACATTTGCAAATGCAGAATTAAATGTTTCGTGAAATATCTTGTAACAAATGAAGATGGCAATACAAAGTAATGTAATAAGCTATTGTTAATATAAGATGTCTGTATGCCTAACCATCATCTCACATTGTGAGAAAAAAAGGATCGGAATAAATGATATTCTTCAACTCAGGGGATAAATTATGCCACAGGTAAGATGCTAAACAGTGAGAAAGATGAGATTTATCTAGATGGAAAAATTCTGCCACATGAGCAGCCCCTGCACTTCACATTTCCTTAGGGATTATAGACAGCATTGAAAGGAAAAATTCTAGCAGGGAAAAAAAGATCAAAAGGTCTATCAGTGCTTCGCCAAAAATCTTTAAATTCTTCAAGATGTCTGTATTATCTGATATGACTGAAAGGGAGGCTGTTTTAATCTGCATTATTTGCTACGCTTTGTGGAAGAGTAACATATCTAAGAAAGGCAGAAGTCATCTCATGTACTTCTAGTATCTTCTAGACTCCACGGTGTTTTGTAAAGTTAATTTCAGAAACACTCTACTCCCAGCTGATCCACATCCTCTGTTCAAGTAGGACATGGTGACCTACTTTAAATTTCCCAAACCTGCAAGAGGCAGGAGGGTATCCTTCAGCCCCCATCAGCTTTAGAAAACCAAGCGGAGGGGCTACAACATAGAGCAAAGACCTTGATTCTCACAGGAAGTAATGAAAAGTGAAGGTTTTGATTTGGCAGCACATCTAAAGCACAGCTTTAAATGAAGCACATAACTTTCTGGCATCACATTCAGACATTGTTCATTACTGACACGTAGGGCCTAGGGGCCTAAGGCAATGGGCATGTTTCTTTAGAGAGATGTTGTAGCCAAATGCTGTCTTTGTACAATATGATCTACAAGAAGGTCCTGTTCTAAAATCGGATGGTTGCCAGAGTCTGATATAAGGAAAAGCCTGCCAATCTACTTTTAAAGATAGACCAAAAATGTGGCGAGTTTGGTTTAGCAAGAGACCTGTGGGGGCATGTTAAACTATCCTGTGGAAGTCATTTTGCTCCCTGCTTCTCATATTGATTTGCACAGCTACCCACTGTAATACACTTGTTTTGTAGTATTTCTTCTGTCCTAACCAGAAAAGAACCAGAAAATACTTCATAAATTCAAATTTCAGAGATTTCACTGGCTAGAACTTCAGCTTCTCCAAATTGTCATAGTTCCCCTGACTTTCCTAGAGCTATGCTTGTTTGGAGATGCAGGGATCTGCCTCAGTATTTGTGGTGGCGACTCTCCACATGATGATAGGACAGAGCAGAAAAGCGAAGAGGGGTCCGTTGGAACGTGCTCTTCTTCCCACTGCACTAGTAACATTTTTTCCCTCATCTTTTGATGCCTTTTTGTTAAGCTAGTCCTCTGAGACCACAAAAATCACCATTATCACCTGCTTTCTGAGACTCGTGTGGTCTCCATCCCTGTGCTGCCTTCTCTCCCCACTACCACAGTCAAGGAATAGTCAGCTGTCAGAGATACTTTTGAGATATCTTTCTAGTTTTTACACCAAAAGGGATCTAAAAAAGAGGGTTGGTTCCTTGTAGGAAAGGCTAGCGTTCTCTGTTCAGGTGGCCTGGCTGTTCTTCCTACTCCAGGGCTGGGGATGGCAAAGCGGCCGAGTGTGGGTTGGTTTCAGCATTTCGTATTACTCACACCTGCAATGTAAATGTGTTAAACAAAAAATCAAAAGGAAATGCTTTTCCTCTGTCACAGCAATTCGCGGTAATCTGAGATCTAATTTATTCACCAGTTGAAAGGGAAAGGGAAATCAAGCCAGCATCTTTCATTTGAGCCAAGCACTTTTCTTGTGCACCCCTGCATAGGCTCACACAAAAGAGCTCTGATCACTCTAACGAGGTGCCGCTTCTAATTATAGAAGGGCTCAGCGTTGGTTACATAATTGCCCAGCGCACTTGGCACACGGCATTGTTATACTACAAAAGCCTCTTCTTTTTTGTCCACAGAGCAGGCCTGGCTTCAGCCTGTTTAACTGAGAGCTGCGAGAGACTTTTTCACTCACGGGAAGCAATCTCGCCTAGCTCCTCCGGGATAGGCCAGTAAAATCCAGGTGCTCACCTGCCGCTTTTGCTGGGAAAGCTGCCGGCTTGTGATCTGTTAAGGCAGTGGATTCATATCCTGGGCTTGGTGTTCAGCAGCCCGGGCAGAAACAGCGCACTGTCATCAGGAAACAGTGACAGGGCTGGGGTTACAGGCTCTGTTTTGGATTTAGCTATGTGGTAGTGTGGTGGTTTCAAATGGATCTCCCACTGCTACAGCCTATACCAGCCTCATCCATGGAAGTAACAAACCTACATGCAAAAAGATCTATAGCAAAACTTGCACAGCCTGTAATACATCTAGGGATAGATCTTTTTTCAGCATTTCCAAGCCCATTTTATTTTGTGTTTCAGACTGGTTACTTCATGTTCAGCCTGTGTTCATTTCTCTCTCATTTTTCTAGCTGTACTTTTAGCACATCTTCCTCATTTTTGTTCATCCTTTTTTTAACATTGCCTTCTAAACGGCAAATCTTATTTCCAAAAAAAGAGTCTTCGCTAGATAATTTATTATGGTCCAAGAACCAAGCTGAGCTGCTCCACTGCACTGATATCAGTTCAGAAGCTCCCATCTGTCCAGGAAGGGGAAGAAACCTATGGAAGTGCAGCCAATGTGGCCATCCTATGGCCTGCAGCAGCAGCCAGCCCTGTAAGCCCTGTATCCTCAGTGTGTTGGCAGGGTCATTACCTGTAACTCTGTCCTTCATAACAGCTAGGTGCCTTGTTTCTCAAAGTACCCCTAAGCTTATGTTCTTTAGGCATTCATGTTAGTGCCTGCTGAAGGGGACGGAGAAGGAAAGTGAGTCAGGAGGGGAAAAAAAGAGGAGACAGACAGAGATACAGGAAGCAAAGGGAGTATCCAACAAATACTTGCAATGAGCTTTTGGGAAAAATATTTAATATAGCATTGTCCTTTGCCCAGGGACAAAGTGAACAGGTCATCTTTACAGGACTGGAATAAAAAAAAAAAAAAAAAAAGAAATTCATCATGGAAGGGAGGCCAGTCTTTAGGATGTCTGAGCACTGTCCCCGGTACTGCTCTTTCTTCTAGAAGCTGCTCCATGATCTTGTGTGTTTGTAAATTCTTCCCCTGCCCCCACTTTTTAAAATCTTGTCTCTACATTTTTAAATACAACTGTTTTCTCATAAATATGAATGGAAACAGAGTCAATGTAGTGATGCCTTCCTAATTTTATTTCAGTGTCTTCTGAATCCTCTTTGAAACCATAACCCTGAAAGGTTAATTAAGATTTGTTTGGTCTCATTCTCTTTTCATTTCTTGCATCCTTTAAAAGTATTTGTCCAAGGATTCATTGTGGTAGCTCTGTCCTAAACTCCATCCTAAATAATTATTCCAGCATGTTTTCCCAGGTATTATTAATTTTTAAGTTATCTTTACCAGAAAGATATGACTGGAAATCAACCTTAAGGAAGGAAGTTAAATCATAAATGCCAAGTTTCACATGGGCAACTGTCAAGTTAGATGTATATTCCAGAGAATGTAAATGCCTTATGCCATCTTTGAGAGTTCAGCAGCATTTTTCATTCCCTGCATGGTTCCTTCTCTCCCAAGCAAGGCAGAAAGTCCTATGCCTCTGTTCATTTGCCTTTTATTATCATCTTTATTTGAAGATGGCTTGGTGGAGAATCGGTTTCGCATTGAACCTTGAATACGGTAACACTGATCATCATTATCACTTCTCACGGTGAAGGTACAGCGAGGGGCCCAGTGCAGCCGCAGCCCGAGGGGCGCAGCCCGCGCAGGGCTCCCCCCTGGCCGCGCTCCCGTGGTCTCGCCCAGGAGTCGGCGCTGCGGACCCTGCCGGGCCGCACACTACAAGTCCCAGCATGCCGCGCGGGGGAGGGCCGTACCATGTGCGAGGCGGGGGGGAAAGGCGGCTCGGCCTGCGGGGGAAAGGGCTCCGGCGAGGCGGTAAGTGGCGGCCCCGATTCGGAGCCGGCGGCGGGCGCGGTGTCACCGCAGCCCCTGTGTCCCCAGGTGCCAGTGGGTGGGCGAAAGGGAAAAAATGTTAGTTCCTCTGATTTTCCAGTAAATTGAATTTTGCAAAGCCTTACAAGGAACAGAAACGTTTTAATTGAAAGCCTGTCGAGCCTCTGCTGAAGGACGCAGAGGTTATGCTAAATGCCTGCATGAAAGCCATGGAGATGGGTCCTCTTGCAGGAAGCCCCACACATCTCCACACCGTGACCGGAGGAGGGCCGCCTCCTTGGCAGTGCTGCTCTTTTGGGTTTATTTTCTCCAAGTTTGGTCTTGGGCTCAGAGAAGTCCCCATTGACCAGAGAGCCCTTCCTAGGGAGGAAGGCACCGGGTGGCGCAGGTTGCTCTGTCTGGGACTGGTGCCATGTGTCTTGGCTTTTCTGTCTCAGAGTTAACCTAGAACTTGTAAGGAAATAATAAAGATTGGCCAAAGTTCATGTGCAGCCGCCTCTTGTGTTATATTGGCCTGTTTGGCTGTTTATGTTACTATGAACTGTTTTCAAAAGGTTTCCTCATCCTCCACAGTGATGAGGAATCAGCCTGTATCGCATGAATTCGATGCTTGCACTATCTTCTAGCCTGTAAATAATGAACAGTCCTGGTGTAGGCTGTCCAGCACTTGCGCTTGCAGGGGACAGTGACTGTGACCGAGTCCTGCTTGGTCGCTCCGATTGGGTGCCCTGTGCATCCCCTGCGCGTCGTGCAGCGTCTGCTGCCCTTTGCTGGGTCAGACGCAGCCTCCAGCGAGGCATCGCCTTTGCTCCAGCATTCGGGGGCTGTTCATACTGAGGAGCCTCCACCGTGAGCCTGGCAGTGTCCAAGAAGTTTTGTGCTCTCTGATGTTGAAAGAGCTTCCTTTAAACCCTGTTTTATCTTCTAGCATTTCCTTAAAGTCCCCACAGGCCATCATACATTCAAAATACTTTGGTGAAGGGGCAGTGTACTGTTATGTGCAGAACTAACTTCTGCTGATCATGTACTGCTTTGTTTCTTGTTGCTTGCCTGTTGCTGCCTGCATGTTGGTGCATGGAGAAAAGTTCTGTTGTGGTTGCACATGGTGTAGCACAACAGGATGCTCTTTTGGGCGTTTGTGGCCTCTAGAACAGTTGAGATAGAAACAGCAATGGAGTTAGAGCAGAGCAGCTTGTGTTCACTGCTGCCACATTGCTTGGAGCTCCTGGCGGGGGCAGTGAATTGTTAGTGGAGCAGAAACTAAAATGTGGACTTTTAAGTTGTGTGTGGCTCTAAACATTGGATCACTGTGTCTCAGATGGAACTGTTGCTGTTTTGTGTCTCTGCAGGGATTATCAGTCATGGCAAGAAAGATCTTGAAACTTGCCTCCTTCGCAGCGGCCACCACTGGCATCTACCTATATGGCAACAAGTTCCTGGATCCCAATGATTTTGGGGTTGTTCGTGTGGGCCGGGCCATTGCCACGGTAAGTTTTGTCCTAGTAACGTGAAGGAGGATTCTTAGGTGAAAAAGAGAATTTAAGAATTAAGAATTGAAGTTCACAAGAACTTGGAATTTTTTATATTGCCTCTCTACATTTCCGTTCGGCAGCTGGCCCCAAGATTTGGACTAGCAATGAGGAGCTCTTCACGTTTTTGAGACAGTGGGGAGAAAAGAGGTGAAAACACAGAAGGAATAGAGCTATCATTTACACATTTTAGAAATAAATAGACTGGAATGCTGGTCTGTAGAGAACTTTCCCTGTGGATGGGTTGGGACCTTCAGAACTAGGGCTCACTTGGGCACACACGTATATTGATCTAACGTCAGGTACCTGGCTACATGGTCCTGTTGCTTTTAACAGTGACCAGACCATCATGTTTGTAGATGCTATTTGTTACACTAGAACATTTGATCTAAAGGATCAGGATGTTGGGTTTGGAGGAGGCTTTGTGGGGATGTTTCATGAGGAGTTTCATGAATGAGGATGTTTCATGGGGATGTTTCATGAGATTCCATGAGGAGTAGGGAACAAAGCAGAGGGGAGGCCGGTGGGAGGCAGCATCACTTGTGTGATGCCTCTGTCACTTCAGGCCACGCTCCCTGTCGCTTCCCGGCCCCAGCGCCGAGCAGCTGTCTGCCTGCCTATCTGACAAGCTCTAAGCACTTCGTTAATGGGTTTTACGGGGAGCCAGCTCCTGAGGGCAGGTGCAGGAAGAAGCAAAGCCTCATTGGCTCGAGAGCCATGCCATTTGTATGTGCAGGCTGCACCAGGAATCATGGGGAATGAATACTTGTTTTGAAAAGGTAAAGGCAGAAATACGGACTTTAGCAGGCGATAGCAGTTTTGGCCAGAGTGCACCATGTGTGTTTGCTTTCGAAATAAGAATTTTCTGTTTCCTTTCGAATTCTCTGTTCCTTCTAACATATGGGACAGATTGTTTCTGAGAGATTCTTTAGTTTCTCTGCACCAGCGACCTCTCTCTTCCCAGCCTGGGGTCTGCTTTATGATGGACAGGCAGATTTCATTCTTCACAATGGAATAGGGTGGGTGAAGCCAACAGGGCAGACATGTTCATTGCTAAGAAGTTCTCAGCTCCCTGGACTGTTCTTTTGTAAATGATAGCTGAGATTGGGTAGCAAACAAGTTACGTTGGGGAGGGGTGGTATCTACATGGGTCTGTAGAGTCTGCCCTTCAATCTAACTGTGACAAGGCTCCTTGCTTGGATGCTTAACTCAATCTTTGGACTATATCCAGCCAAAAGCAGGCTGTAATTAGTAGACTGCAATTCTTAGAGCTAAATTCAGCAGCAGCAGATGCAAAAAAAATTAAGACAAGTCATGATGTAGCCAAAAAAAAGAAAAGAAAAAAGGGAATAAAAGAACACATAGAAATCAAAAAGCTTGACCTAGAACTGCATTCTCAGGCCTCCAGACAAGTTTGATCTGGGTTTGATCAGAAAGATTTGAGTTTGCTCTTGTTTTAATCATGCTCATTTGTTCTTTGCAGAATTTCCCAAGAGGCCTGTCGAAGTGTCCTAATAGAAAAAGTCTTCTTGAGCCTCAGTTTAGGGAACTGGCACTTGCTAATGTGTGGGTAAACAGTTATTCAGAAGGAATGTTGTGCCAGGACCTCACAAAACCTGAGTGTAGTTTTAGGAGTGATGGAAAGCGTGTAAGGAGTTGAGAATTAAATGAGGCAAAGTGGAAGCCCACATCTTTGGCGTATTTAACACTGGATTGATAGAAGATCAACTTAAGAAATAATATGGCAAATAAATGGCATATAAAATGTAAGGAATTGGATGAGCTTGTAAGCCTTTTTATGTTCCTAAGACACGGCCTCATTCTGTAGACAGCACTAATCTTAGATGAGAGTGAAGTCTGTGGTCTGGGCAGCATCAGATTTCAGATGCTTTCTGTGTTCTGGTAGAGCTAGAAACCTGGCAAGGCAGTTTTGCGTTTGCTGAACTTCTCTGAGGGCCCCCAGCTGTTTCAGAGCACGTCAAATGAACATTGTGTGCTGTAGCTGGAATGCATCTCAGACACTAGCAGCAATTTGGCAATGTCAGAGTTGCCTATCAGGATCATCATAATACTAATTTAGTGTTTAAGATTACGATGTAATTAGCAACTGCTTAATTAATTTCTTCTTCCTCTGTAATACAGGCCAATCTGTTAGCAGTTTCTTTTCAAGTTGGAGGTGATAATTACCCTCATGGACCAGAAATAAAATAAGAACCATCTCAAGCCTTCACCCAGGGCTGATTTGAACCTCCCTCCATTTCCAAGTTGTTCTTTGACTTGGAAATAATGCTTTGAAAGATTTTTCTTCTGAATGTGTTTCTGTGTAGCTGTGCAGCTCCTGAGTTCACCAGGGGCAAGCAAGCCCGAAAAGCCAGAGGAAAATTTTTCAATCCTGAAAAAAGGAAGTGCAAGAAAGTTCAGCTCCAGAAGGAAAGCCTATATCTGTTTGAAACTACTTTCCCAGCTTGATCCTCTTTTAAATAGAGGCATCTTTGAGCTCTTGACTACTTCCCAGCTGTCAGTTTCAGCACCTTTGTCCCCAAACAGATTTGATCTTATTGCGTCTTTGGCTTTCTGGGGTACTATGATTGTGCTTTGTGTGCTTTTTCTGCCCACTTGCCATGTTGGGGGTGTAGGGTGACAGCAGGGCTAGTGTCCCATCACAGGATGGGCTGCAGTCCCTGTGGTAGTCGTTTTTTCCAAAACAACTGCAGAGCTTTCTGACTCTTTCTGGTTTCATCTGCAGACAGCGGTTATCACCTATGACTACCTGACCTCGCTCCGGAGTGTCCCGTATGGATCGGAGGAGTACAACTTCCTCAAGTCCCAAGTAGGTGGTGAAGCACTGAACTCTGTCCTGCTGGTTGGTAACAACAGAGACAACTGTCTGCACAGTGGAAATGATTCTTGCAGGAGCTATGGAGAAGGTCCCTCATTAAAGGTGGCCACATATAGTGTGTGCCTGTGCCCGTTAGAGATGGAGGTTCTCCATGTAGGAGGGGAGATGGGGTTGGGCTCTGTCCTGCCCTGTTCCTGGCTGCCCACGCTGGACGTGTGCAGGTCAGCTGCTGAGAGGGGCTTGCCAGTGGTGCCTTATCCTGCTTCTTGTTAGGTAATGGCTGTAAAATGAAGATTAAAGGATTTAAGTAGAAGTATGGTGGAGAGGAGTTCACTGGGATGAATCAGGCTTGTAGAAGATCTCCGAAGAAATCAGAAGTAATGGGGCAAACACTTCACTGCAAGGTTGTCTTGTACTGTCTTTTGGTGTTACCAGTTAACATGAATAGAAAAAGCATTTCTAGTGAGAAGTATGATACAAAAGAAGGCACCTCTGCTCTGTCCCTCAGTCTGTGCTCCAATTTTCCTGCTTTTCACTCCAGCCCTACACTACCTTGCAACACTTTGGTGTGAAAAGCACTGTGTTTTGTGAGTGCACTTCGCATAGCCAGTGTCTCCTTGCTATTCTGGCTTAGGGACTCTTTCAGGTGGGAAAGCAAGCTGGAGCTGAATTATGCCAGACTGTGCAGTATGTCCTGAGTAAGGTGTTTAACCTCATTTCCCTGTGTAGTGCATGTAAGATTCAGGCCACTGGTGTACCTGCATTGCACGGAGTAGTGTTATCCAGGGTCTGGCAGACTGGGTGGGAACAGTAGTGGGACTGGCTTGTGGTGAGTGCCATTTCATGCCTTGTGCCAAGGCCTGCACCAGCCATGCTGATTCAGACAGTCCAGAGATAGAAATCTGTGGCATTGGGCTCCAGCAGGTTTTAATAATCTTCTGACAGGGAATCGACATCATCAGCATAATCTTAATTAAGAGTATTTGGGATAGTGCGAAGGGCATCCTCCCTGAGCTTGTTCTCATCCTCTCCTCCTGTCTAAAGATAGGAAGTTGTTGGGCTGTCTCCCGCTGAGTGAGTAGCATTGCTGCCCTAGCACGGACTGAGGGCAGATGCACTAGAGTCTGGAGCTTCACCTTCTGTCTGCCGAGGTTTCTGCAAGCTCTGCAAGTGCCCCAGGGCACACAGGTTTGGGGCTCCTCCTTACACTTCGTGACTAGGAGACTGAAAATCTTGGCCAGTTGTGAGAGGTCTTTACAGTCAGTGGGATGAATTGGTGAGTTTTCAGGAGAGTTCTTGTTGGGCTAGGGTGCGTGGGACAAATCCGTTGCAATAAGCACTGTTACCTCTGTTCCTGGCAGTGCCAGTTCTGGTGATTGTGAACTTCCTTATGTAGAGCAGATCCCTTCCAGGCAGGTCTGGCAAAGGAAGCTGGTTTGGGCTGTTGTGGGGATCAGCAACTTCCAGACTCCAGAGCTGTCACTCTGGTACTTTCAGTGCCTCCAGAGGTCTATTGGGAACCCCTGCCTTTGACACCTGCTCTGCAGAAAAGCTGCCTGCAGCTTTCTCAAACGAAGCCAAAGCTACGGAGCTGTCGGTGCTGTGTAGAGCTTGTCATCTGGAAGCGGCTCCCAGCAGTCTGTGCACATTCCTGACCTTTGCTGCATGTCTCCATGGCCTCATTAACCTCTGTCACACAAGTCTGATGGTTTGTCGATTCCTGCTCCAGGCAGCTTGAAAGGGCCCCGGCTGCTGGCACTGCAGAAAGCTGTGTGGACCCTGTTGGCAGCTGGCACAAGCGGAGTCAGCCCCTGCGGGTGGCAGAGCTGGTGACCAGCGGCACATGTCAGTGTGACACAAGAGGGTCTTGTGGCATGGCCAACACTAGCCTTGAGCCTTTGGCACCCTAAAGAGAATTGAGCTGGGAGACAAATAGGAGGAAGTAAGTATAGGCATAGCATGAATTGGGAAAACTTCAGTGTGTTGAGCATCCTGGTTTGTCCTGCTGTTGGCAGGTGGTTTTGAGGGACACCACTAAGCCTGACAGAAGCAGAGCTTGTGGGCTCTCTAGCAATCTCACTGCAGTGGATATGCCAGCAAAGTGTCACCTTTGCAGAGGAGAATAGCTTCTGTGTTTAGAGACTCCTTCAAGTGGGCCTGGAGAATTGCTTGGCAAACCCTTTGTCGCAGTCTAGCTCCAAGAAGATGGCAATCAAGCTTTATACCATCTTGGAGCTCTGTCACCAGTCTCTGGGAGCTGAGTTTGGTAGGTTTGCACAAGTCACTTCAGGGCAAGAAGTTCTCCCACTGGAGTGGGTACTAAAGGTTAGTCACAGGATGGGGCCAGCAGGATGTGACCGTCTCTGGTAAGAGTATGCAATGTGTGAAGGCTGCTCATCCCACTGCTGCTGTCCAGCCAGGACAGCTATTCTGTCCTGAATACATCTCCGGTGTTCCCAGGTATTCATTGTCCTTCTCAGTTTTCAGTCCTCCCAGTGAGGCCAAATTAACCTCCCATTTGTGTGCTGAGCGCTTGGAATTTTCTTTTAAATGTGTATATGAATCAGTTACTGATTTCCACCTACATTTTGATGCTGGCCTTAGACCACAGATTCTGTTGAGCAGGGACTTGGAGACCACAGGATACAGATAGTGTGGACAGGTCTGTATGCAGCTGCTTTGTCTCTGGCGAGGGAGGTGGTGCAGCTGCTTGGATGCTGATGGTGCTTGGGTCAGGCTTGCTGCTGGGAGTGGAAAAGCCCTCCTTTCTGGGTATCTCCTCCTGGTACTCAACACTCTGATAGGCGCTACTCAAATGCAAATGATAAAGCTCCACTCAATCTCCATGAACTCCAGTCAAACATTGAACTGGAACCTCCACATTGCTCATAGGCTCAGATGGGAGACAGGAAACCTCATCAGTAGCTCCAGTCCTTGAGCCTGTTGAGGCCAAACAGGGACATAGTCATTAGCAAACAGTTAAGCAGATTAAAAGGAAATAGGTTCCCCAGGGGCCCTTAGCCAGGTTCCCACTTAGCTCCTAGGAACCCTCTTCAATCTCACTCTGTTTTTCTGTGCCTCAGGGCCACTTTTGTTGCTAATGCTCTCAGCCAGATAGTTCTCAGCACCTTTTTATGGCCAGCAAATTGGAGAAATATTTATGATTTTCTGTGAGGAGATGAAATTTTGCCCTACATCCTCTGGGTTTGGCAATGTATATTTGGCACTTCTGCCTCTCTCTGCCTCTTCCCTCAGTCAGGAAATAAGAGAAGACATCTTCATGATGGTACTCGCAGCCCTTACTCAGCAACCATGGGGGAAAAAAAAAACCTTTTTTCCCTTTATTGTTCCCATTCCTGTCACTGCCTGTAATAGGAGTGACCCTGCTCAAATGACCCTGCTTTATGTCCTTTACAGTCTCATTATACCACTGGTGGCTGGACCATATGAGTAATTTGACTTTTCTTAGGGTTAGGGAACCTGTCCTGGGTTGTCTGCCCTTTCCCTGCATACAATGGTAATGTCACGATGTGAAAGCCAGTGGTAAACCATCATTAAGCCCAAGACACTGGATGCTTCCTAGGATGTCTGTAGGTTCTGTGTCAGGAGTGCTGGGGGAGACCTGAGCTTTCTTGTCTTCACCTCTGGTTCATTAAATGGTCACAACTGTCTGTGCATGTGTAAGCCTGGGCATTTCTTCCTGCTTCTGGCCTGCTTGTACTGTGGATCAGAGGAGGAAGGAGGACGGTGCACTATTTCCCAAACGTGACTCTTCTTCCTTATTACTTCATCAAGAAACCACTTTTTTTTTCTGTGAAAGGTTGCATCCCTCATACATTCCCCTGTCTCCTGAAGTGGTTTGTCTGATCTCAGCTGAGCCTTCTTGGTGACATTTCCACTGTGCGGCTTATCACTGGCACCTGACATCATCCAGCACCTGGATGTCTTCGTTGGCCCGGGGAGCACATTTCTGGCACCAGTTTCTGCTGATCCTGCTGCCAGCCAGGAGGTATCTCACAGCACACAATTCGTTTAAGGGCTGGTATCTGTGGGCTTCTAAGTTGGTTAGGAGGACGATTCCAATAGGTCGTCTTGTGGATTTCAGCACTAGTGGGCATAGATGCAGATCTTGATCAGGGCATTGCTTCTTTTGGGTTCTTATGTAAGACAAAAAATTTCTGCTGAAAACGTGGATATTGGTATATTTTTAATGGAGGGGAGAGAAAAGATCTCCTGTCAGGATGTCTCAGGAGACAGCAGGACTTTTTTTAACTATGTTGGCTATGAAATTACTTTGTCAGGGAAAAGCCATTTGGGGAGGTTAATTAACATTCTTCCTTTTGAGAGCAAAGCTGGAATATTCTTATTCAAACTGTTGGATTTGGGGCTGTTGGTACCTGGGCAATTATTTGAAAGCTGCAACCTTATGCCATCATCCTACAGAATATGTTTGCTTGCTCCTGGGAGGCTTTTCCCAGCATCCATAACATTTGCTTTCACAGTAAGGTGGGTGTTTTCAAAGAAGAGCTTTGTCTCACAGTACATTTGCCTGACTGAAGGAGCCTGCTGCCCCTGAAAAGAGGATGAGTGGGTGTACATGTGTTTTTCAAAAATAGCCTGCAATTTCTGAGTAGCTCAGACTAGAAAAAGAGCCTGTGCCTTTGGCCCTCCCTCGTGATTCAGTAATACTGTGTGCCTTAAATAACAGAAAGCAATGTCCTGAAATATTTTCTTTGTGATGGAGCTGGACTGTGTCTGCAGAGGGAAGTCCCTGGGAGCTCTCCATGGCCCTCCTGCAGAAAAGCATCTCTGACTTGGGACTATGGGCTGCTCTGCTCTGCAGCAGCTTCAGAAACAGGAGTTTCTCAGAGAGAAGTTCCTTACTAATGTGTTTGCTCCGAGAGCTGGAGGAGGTGGCTATTTCTGTCCCTGCGGCCTTGGATGGCTGTGCTTGCCCTTTGCTGTGGGGCTAGTGCATCAACTGTTGGCTCTCCTTGGCTGAGCCTCAATCTGTGATGAACTGGAATGAGAGGAATCAAATGAGCTCCTATGCGACACTGAATAGCCATTAGGTGGCAGTGACTATCTGTCACCAAGCTGAATGGGTACCAGGAATAGATAGGTGAAAAGCTTCGTAGTCCATCCACAGTCTCTGAGCTGATCATGTGAGGTTGCCCTATTATTTGCTCCCCAGGATATCTCTTCATCTAAAAGGCATGGTCGATGCTAATGCAGTCTAAAAAAGCTACTGGCAGGGCCAGCTGGTGGTTTGATGACTCTACATTTGAGCACTGCTGTCTAGCAAACTTCCTGCCAACACATAAAGCATGAAAGCTTTGCGTTGAAAACATAAAACAAGCTGCAAAATAAATCTTCTAATTATAAGACACTTCCTTTTCCTCCCTCTCCTTTCTAGAGTGGTGTCAGCTGAACGTTATGGCCACAGCATCTCTAGGTTTTAATTTTGTAGCATTAGGACTGTCCACTCTTTGGGATGTGGGCCTGTGAAATAGGAGCTTCTTCAGTCCTGTAGTTACTTATTTACTTATTCAGAGAAGTGGGCCATCTCCACATTTTTGGAGGAGGAAGGAGGAGAGATGTGAGGGGAAATAGGTGTTGTCTTATTTAATTTGCACGTTTCTTCCTGGCCAGGCACCCTCATCTCTGATGTGCTCCAGACTCCAGGAGCATGTGTGGGAGGTGTCAGGCAAAGGGTTGCCCGAGTGGTCCTGCGTCTGTCCAGCACCAACCCAAGCAGAAGTGAAGCTCGGCACCTTGGGAGCATTTAAGGTTCCCTCCTTCATGTGGGGCAGTCTATTCTCATCAAAATCCCAGAAGACCTCCTTACTTGTTTTGCTTGCAGTTTCTGAAGGGTATATAATAGATAGAAAACTGTGTGAGGAACATCTCAACCAGATGCATTGAGAAAGCCACAAAAAAGCTCTTGAAGGATTTAGAGAGCAAGGAACCTGTTTCATGAGGAGCACTATGTAAAGAACAACTGGAAAGTAGAGAATCTTGTTTTATTTAATGTTTCGTCTACACTTTGAGTCACAACGTGAAGTGAACATTCAACAGTGTGAAGTCAGAGGCTTGGCAAGAGACAGCATCTGCTCTGAAAAGCTCATCGTTGAAATTTATTTCTTTATCTAGGTTTTTCACCCTTGATGAAGATTGTGCTAGTAGATAGGCATGCAGGATTTATCAAGAGGTTGAAAGCCTGAGAAAAGATGGAAGGAAATGGCAAGGAAGTGGAAATTGCTTAGGATGCCACTATAAGTAATTTAAGGCTGGTCCCATTGGCTTTGAATCACCATGTACAGTTGTTATGTTAATGAAAGACTAAGTAGCCTTGACCTCTTGGCCAGTTTACATAACTTGGTTGTTAAAGGCTGCCTTTAAAATCAATAGAGCTGACAGGTATCCAGTGTTTTACCTATTTTAAAAGCGGAAAGAGAGCTGGCTTAAGAATTGCAGTAATTTTATCTGAGAGAGGGAAGAATAGATACATAAAACCCTCAGTTGGTGTTTGAGACACATCAGTGCTTGCAAGGGTAAAGTGGGCTTCTCAGATGCTATGTATAGTTTGTCCTTTGAGTCCCTGTGAAGACTCACATTGAGGATTCTGTTCCCCTTCCAAAGGATACTCTAGTTAACTTGGAATAAAACTCCAGCCTCTGAAGGATGCAGGTTAGGAGCACAGAGATGTAGGTACAGGGATGAAAAGGCTGGTGGTGCAGAGGAGGATATTTCACATATCGGGGCAGGCTGGAATTGTAAAGCAGGACTGAATACTGCAGATTGGCTCTGCTAAACCAGTGACCTTATCATATTCTCCCTAAAGTGTATCTGATAAAAGAATGTGCTGGAGGGTAACGCACAATTATCTTACCTGTCAAGCCAGTGTCTTCATTTAGGCTGTTAAGTCAGTACGAAGGGAATTGCTGCAGTGGGCAATGTCTTGCAAACACTCCTCTGAAGTTCTTGACAGGGCTGAAGACTTCTTAGTGGATCCAGACGAGCCCTCACCTAATTTGCACACTTGAGGAGAAGGTGTCTGCAAAGGGAACTCTGATTTCCTCTTCCATCCAATGCCTGAGGGCCAGGCAGGGCTCCGTTAGGCTGGAGAAGCCTCTTTAGGGCCTAGAAAAAGGGGAGATAAGTTTTCTGGATTGGAGCAGCTGCTGATTTAGTTCAGGGACACAGCAAAATGTACAGCTCAGTGCAAGGTTTTGTAGCTATCCCTTCCTTTATTGACTGGGGAAATTGTTTACAGGTCCTGCCTAGGAATCTGTTGGTGTTAGCATATGTACATGTACTTTTTTGTGCATGAGGACAGGCACGTCTGTCTGCTTGCAGATGTGTGCCTGAGTGTTCAGGGTGTGACTGAATCTGTTCAGAGAGCCACATCCAAGAAAGAAACAAAGGTTCAAAGATGGCTTCAGAGGAAGAGCATGGTCTAGTTATGCCAAATTTGAGTCCCACAACATGGTTTGAAATTTCTCTCTACAGATCTTCTCTTTTTTTTTTTTTTTTTTCCGGAAAGTCCTGCCTTAGTGAGTGCAGATTCTGCTGATGAGGCACTGCTCAGAGCCATGTGCTGCGCCTTCCTTTGCAGCAGGATCATTTTGGCAGGTCTGACACCAGTAACAACTTGTTTTTGTCAGTGTACTGAGCTGTTGTGACCTGGGAGGGACCCACAGGGAGCAGATAAACATAGTGACAAGGGTCAACTTTATACAGCTTCCACTCTGTTCCTAGCCCCACGTCAACAATGCATCAGCCTGTGAGGCTGCACATACACACCTATGCACAACACTTTATGAAGTGTTCTCTGCAAAGCCTTCATCTGTTTACTGGCTTGCCAGCTTTGCTGAATTTAAAGGTAAATTCACTGAAAAGGTCACCAGCAGAATTGTTTTTTGGAAAAACAGCTCCTAAAGTGAGCCTACTGCCCCTGCAGTTTCTGTTTGAAAATGTATTGGTTTTGGTTTGCCTGTCAGCTCCGTAAATGTGCAGCCTGTGCCTTATTGTAGGGCTGCCCTGGTGAGTTGCTCGCTGTTCTCTAGTTTTGTTACTGTATTTCTTTTCCTGAGATGTTAGCCACTGCTGTTTCCCCTGAACATGAGTAGGTTTTCGCCGGATTGCTGAAGGGCAGCGTGTTTTGCAGTCTCATGTGTTTATTGTAGGGTTGCCAGGAGAGGTAAGTAAGGGAGATAGATGCACTTTCCTCCCTGGGGCCCTTTGCTTTGTGTTTACCATCAGGCAGCAGGGTAGGCAGAGCCCAGAGGAGCTGTTTAATTTCTGGTGTGCTAGTATTGCCTGCTCTGTTTCTCCTCTCCTGCTTTGTGTCTGCTGCTTTACTTCTACTTCTACTTCTTGCAATAAGCCAAGGCTTTGGTGTGGCAGAGTCTGAACTGAGAGTTATTCACTGCCAGTATATGGACTGGTGATCCTTGACTAAGGAACAGGTTATAGTGAAATGTTGTCTCCTAAGCATGGGGAGTGAGAAATGGGTCTGATAAGGGTCTCCCCTTGCATAGGAGGGCCGCCACCTGGAAACATGCTTTGCTCCCTGTGAGCCAGTGCTTGTGCTGGACTGCATGCTCCAAGCTGAGAGACATCTGCAACCTGATGCGCGTGAAGGGCCCTGAGAGTTGTGCCAGCTCCTGCCTCCGTGACCAGCAAGGGTTAGATCCATCCTCAGCTTCCCTTAGCCTCTACTGGCCTCAGAGGCCCAGGTTGGGATTGACTCTGTACCAGGAGCAAAGGTGATGCTTGATTCTTTAAACCTGCAGTTTCACTTCAGGGCAGCAAGAGCAAGATGGCTCAGGACCAAGCCCAAACCAGGCAGAAGCAGTTTCACACATGTGCCTGTGGGCTGTGTGCAGGCTGAGGGCAGATTCAGCCCTGTCTCCAGGCAGGACAGCTCACCCAGTCCAAGGCTCTGCATACTTCTGTCACGGGCCACCAAGCCAGCAGATTCCCCTTTCCCAGTCCCTTTCTGGAGTAGGATTTTCAGGGATAGCAGAGCTTGGTTCTCACTGGAGAGAAGAGCCCCACACTACCTGTGTCTTAGTGTCTTCCCGGAGATCCCACTCCAAAACTGTTTGGATATCAGGTTCCTTAACATGCCAAAGGCTGATGGAGCTCACAGCCCAATAATTATTGAGCTATCTGCTCATCTGCACAGAGGATAGAAACCCATTATATGCCATATTAATATTGATGGCCTAATGTAGGCTTGTGGGGTTTTTTTTTATTCGTAGGATATTAAATTTCAATAAAGCAAAAGCAAAAAAGACTGCTTCTCTCCTTTTGTTTTGGGGCCTCTTTATTTAAGAAAATCATTGAAATTGTGAGATATACTTGCAATTATTGAAAGCAGATTCCTTTAAAAATCTACAAAAAATGTTCAGTGTTTTTAATTGTTGGACATATGTTCAGTTAATTGAAGATGAAGCAATGTATAGAAAAGACCACTCCCCTCCAGCCCTCACCCTGGTGGCAGATGCCGCCCCTTCCACCTGTGTTGCTCGACAAGTTTCATCTCAAGATGGGAAATGAATTCTCAATTGCAACATGCCTGGTAATTAACCGCACTGTAATTCCAATGTGCAGTGCTGTCACCCACCATCAGGAGGGAGGGGAAAAGGCGCTGCGTTTTGTTGATGGTTGAACATTTGTTTTCCTCATCATTTTGACACCAGAGGTAATTGCCATTCCTGAAATATTCTCTTGCTACCATTACAAAGCAACTGTTAGGGACAAACTAATTATGAAGACTCTCGTCATGACAGATTAATAAGCCAATGGAGGAGACTTCTTTCCCTTCTTTCAGACAAATGAACAGTAAAATCCAAGAGCTCCCAGATAACTGCTAGAAACATGTACTCCTCTGTAAGCCAACACATATTTTGTTGAAGGTGGTGGACATTCTTAAAACTGGGAGGAGAGTAAGGAAAAAGTTTCCAGACTTGTGTGTTTGTACATCGAGCTTTTTCTTTCCTGGTATCATGTGCCAAGATGGGCTTGGGTCTCTATACTGCCATATGGAAGGGAGGTCTTCAGGGTTCTGCAGCTAAAAGTTGGTATTGGAGCAGTGTCTTCTGTCTGGGTCATGATTGAGCAATGTCATGAAGATTTGGGAGTAAAGAGTGCAGAACTTTGGATTTGATGGATTTTAGAAGACATAAAGTTAGGATCTGGATTGCTTTATGGCCATTAAGGGTAGAGGGACATCAGATCCTGTGTTCTGATTGAGTTCCGAGTGTCCGATGATGCTGTGTCCCTCTGGCAATTGCAGTTTCCACCCATATTATTTCTGTGAGGTGCTTTCTAGGGGCTGTTGCAAATGTAGCTCGAAGCCTTCCTCTGATGGAGATGTTGAGGCATACTGGTAGAGCCCAGTTCTAGCAAAGCCGTAGAGCATAGGAATTTGAAATATCTGAATTACTTATGGTTTATTTAGAAGCTTATGCAGCTTCTGTGCACGGTCAGGACTTCAAAGAAGCAGTCAGATGTGTATCTCTCAGATTGACTTCTATGGGATGCTAGTGAATCTTAAGTGATGACGAGCATATGATTAAAAAAGGACTTATTAGGCATCTCTCTAGCTGGGACCAGCATCCCCTGTCTTGCCTCTTCTTTTTGTCGCCTGTGGCCTTGTGCTTGTGCGCACAGTGCTGTGTCCCTGCCCTGCAGAGGATGGTACTCGAAGCTCAAATCAAAGCTCATGCCATGGACTCCTTACTGAGAGCTGGAAAGTTGCACTCTTTTCCAGAGATGAAACCAAGTCCTCATTTATCCCATTTTCCATTTTTCTCTTCCTTCCTCACTCAAGTCCATGTTTCACTGTGATTTCATTCTTTTTTGTGGGGCCTGTGTGGAATATATCAATATTTCAGTATTGAAAACACGAGGCCGTAGGTGCTAGTTAGTGTTAGTTTTAGACTACTAGCATCTGATTTCTTCTCATCCCTTTGCTTCACGCTCATCTGGTATACTGCAGATTCTCTATGGTCCTTTCTGGTGTGCAATTTTTGTCTTTGGGACTATTCACAGTGTTGCGTTTTACCTGCAAGGTCTGATTCTTTGGAGGATCTTGATCAGTTTTTCCCAGGGAGCATTATTTTTCAGTTGGCTTTTGTACTGATTATCTTGGTGATAGGCCTTTTCTCTTGAGGTTGCCATTTACCTTCTAGCCAGCACTAGAAATGGGCTATCTTTGATCTATTCCATTGATGGAGATTGTCTCTTGCCTGTTGTCTTCACTGCAGTGTCATCTCTGGTGTTTATATTTGATATTTCTTCTCCAGAATTAACTTCTCATACCAGATTCACTCCATTTTGACAAAGTAACATTGACCTTTGCTCATGTGAGAGTCAGACCAAAACCTCTGGATTCTCAGATGGATTCTTTTTAAAAAAAAAAATTAAATGTTTGTTGAATTATGGGGGTGGGTGGAAGAAACGGGTTGGGATATTATTCCACACCGAATGGAGCAGAAATCTCTTTAAATAATCTCTCATGTTGAATCGCTGTTAAATACAGTATTTACTAGTCCTTTGATCCTAGTTGGCGTAGGTAACCTGGAGATGGAGGCTTTCTGTACCTTTTCTTGCTGGCTGTGTGCCTGACTCCCCATGCAATGGTAATATTTCATGTTGTAACCCCATTCCTGGTAAGTATAATAACAGCTGGCAATGAGTCTGCAGGTGGAAGGACATTCCTTTTTCTTGAAATTAGAATGAGACAAGACATCCAGCAGCTTTACTGACTGTTTTACTCTAGTTTCTTATAATATGTTTGACATTTACAAATGCAGCACCCCTGCCTCGTGGATGCTCATTCATCTCTTAGATGAGTAGGAAAACTCAGCAACTGGCGATGGAAAGGGCAAAAATTGAATATGTAAGTGTATGTACAGATGATCTCAGTTTCATTCCCTTCACAGCCTGGGTGAGCCACAGCCAAGCGCAGGGGAAACGCATGCAGTACAGTACTGTTGTGATAAAGGCAATTACCTTTAGTAGTGTTGGGGGTAATTCCTTCTGCCTGTTGTGGGAGCAAAGAGATGTGCTCCGGATGGTGACTAATCAACATGCAGCCTCACCTGGGATGTCATTTTATTCATTTCAGCGTGATGCCATGTCAAATATTCTTAAATTTTTCTTTTCTTTTTTTTTTTTTCGCTGCTATCTCTGCTATTTTTAGCTGGCAGCTTGAAAGCCGGCGTAGGTTCTCTCTGACGCCTGTGGCGCAGCAATAAGGGTACAGCAGACCCAGGGCCACCTTCAACAGCACCCACATGAGCCCAGTGTTTCCAGATGCTGCTTCCAGTGACACACCTGCTTTGAGGCTGAAACCTACTGCTTTCATCCTCAAAGCAGAGGAGGGGCTGAGAAGAAGGATCTGACCTTCTAATTGCAGTTTAACAAGTGTATTGATTGTACACGAAACAGAAGAGACACCAGCTCAGTCTCCCATAGCAGTGTTGCTGCTGGGATGCTAATAGACTCCAGCTTCCTTTCCGAGTGCTGAGCTGTGCAGCGCTAACCAGAGGAAAAAGCTGGAATAACTTATACAAATATTTTTTTTTCACTGAAGTCAGCAGCTTTGACTCTGATACCCAGAGGGGAACAGATCTGCTGAGTAATAAGGGGCCTTTTTTTTTTCTTATTTTTTTAGCACAGGCACTTTTAAAAGTAGAATTGCACTTTTCTAATGATGATGACTTACTGGCACTGCTAATACTGCCACTGTCTTACTATTGGACCTAATGCTATGATAGTTGCTGCAGTTTGGGGGAATTGACAGTGTAATCCCATGGTTGTTGTCTTTCCTGACTTCCTAGTCAATCTAATTTAATCACTCCTAGGTATCAATTATGTTGCTCTCTCTCCTCTCCAGGCACCCTGTTCCTATGGGAAAAGGGCTGTGCTTCGAAGGTCAAGCTTCTCAGATTAAAGAAGGGAAACTGATCTCTGTCAGTTTGATGAGGGGATGTTTTACTGAGATCTCCAGAGAGATTGCAGTGGAGACGCTTCTTAGACGCTTCTTTCTGGGTGCTGGGACATGCTGGATGCTGGAGACCATCTGTGTGGCTCTAGCAAGGGGCCTCTTTGCTGTGCTCTCCTGGCTGGAGTGACCTGCCAGGAGAGAAGTTACATATGTATGAGGGGAAGAAGCTGCTGTTGCAGGGCTTAATCTCCTGACATTGACTCAGATGGGTCCTGACTGGAGGTCAGCTGTGACGTGCAGCTGGTAGGGTGGGATTCGACTGTTGGGAAGAGAAAAATGTCAGCCCAGATTCTTTGGCATCTACAAAGTGGATGTGACGATTTCTCCCCTGCAGCAGCAGCGCCTGCCTCTGCGCTCCCTTCTTCCCTGCACACCCACGCGGAGGAGCAGACTGTGTGAAGCTATCCTGTCTTGACCCTCGCTGCTGAACTAAATGAAACTCAGCTGAGCTTTCTCCATCTTTTCTTCTGTGCTTGGGACACCCATCCCAAAAAACGTCCCCTGTTTATCAGTGTATCTTTCAGTGTTCTATCTGCTGGTTGTACCTGTGGACTCCATGCTTCTTTCAGCTCCATGTATTGCAGGATGGGATACGGACACTGAGGCGAGTGGCTCCCATGCGTGCGTCTTCTTCTCTGCTGCTGAGCTCCTTCATATTGCTTTGAAGGACAGGAATATTCAGCACTGAACAAATTTCCTTGTTTTCATTTCCTCTCATCTTCCTCTTCTTTTCCAACTCTGGTAACACCTTGTGTTTTCCCTTCCCCTTACAGCGTTCATCCTCTTGAGTAGCTGGAAACTGTTACCCAATCATTTCCCTTGGCATCATCTGGTTTTATTTATTGAGAGTGAATCAAGAAACAGTTCCTCACTTGATCCCACCCTGATTTAGCCACCAGGAGGTTGCTCCTGATGTTCTCTTCCTTGTTTGTTTTGCCCCCTCTACTCCATCTAGGATTTAAGACAGTTTTAAGTGAGGGAAGCGTCTCCATATCCCTCTGCCTGGTGTGAAGCCTCCCCGTACATGGCCATAACTAGAAGCTTCAGTGGCAGCCAGTTCCCGCTGGGGGCTTGTTTGAGCTCTTCCTCTCATGCTCCCCATGGTCCTGCACCCGCCTTCCCTTGCTATTACCACCCAGGGTCTCCTTTCATGGATGTAGCTGTGTGGGGAGTGTGTTCTCTTTGAGTTATTTTTGCTGCACAAGATTATATTTTTCTGTTAAGTCTTTATGGTTTCTGTGGAGTGTTGCAGAAGCTCCTGCTTTGGAAGCACCTCTGAACATAGGACATCTCAGCCAAACTTCCCTATAGCCACTGCCCTGTAGGCAGCAAACAGAACAGGCCTTAACAGCACTGAGGGCTGGGACCCTCCGCTGTAGCTAAACACAAGGCCATTTAAGATGGTGTCCTTGCAAAACATCATCTTGTTTTCACTCCAGTCCCTCATGGTCTGAACCAAGCTGAGCTGAATTAATTGTATTAGTAAGATTTTGAGAGAAGCTGCGTCAAATTTATTATCATTTCACCTGCTTTATAACAGAAGCTGCAGGCAGTATGATCAATGGATTGAGACACGTGTCTAATTTTGCTGCGGCTTCTGTGAATGTCTGTGCCTTGTGCAGCCGTGCTGCTGAGTGACTGCTTGTCCTCCAGGATGCCCTGCAGTGAAGTGCTTCGCAGGGCAGGTCTTCGTCTCAGCTCTGCCAGGGCAACAGGGCACTGAGGACAGTTTTGCGACCCTGCCTGCTGTGCAAGTACCTGTGGCATCCCTGCTCTCTAGGCTCTATCTTAGAAATATCCCTAGGTCTGGTCTTTCTTTCTCATGCAAATGTGATCTTACTCCATCTTCATGCGGAAGCTCCATGGGTTACAAAATTGAACAAAACCGTTGGACTCTCAGTGGCTCTGAGGTCTTTGCTTTTGCCTTGACCGGATTTCCTAAGCTTTTCCTCAGTCCCAGCACGTGCAGCCGTGCAGCGTGGCTGCCGGGGGCCGCGTGCCGGTCGGTAGGGCCAGCCGGGGCGCGGAAGCGGCAGCGAGCTCCGGGAGAGCCGGCTGCAGGGAGGGCCCTGGCGCGCGCCGGCGCCCAGCGGGAACCTTGGCCGAGGGGTCTGACACAGCAAAGGCTCCCAAGAGCAACGGGGCTCGCTCAGCACTGCGAATACAAGAGACGCAGCCATGGCACTGACAGGAGGGCGCTGTGTGCAAGTCCCACTCCCCATGCGTGAGATGTACGGGTCGCATTTAGCACGTGGAGTGGAAATTAGCCTTCATTTTGATTTGTTGCCCTCCCAGGTTCACATGAGCTCCCTCGAGCTTTTGTTTGCAAGTTCCCCAGACTGCCAAGAAGCCTTAGCACGTGTTACTGTTTTAAATTGTGTTCCCTTTCTTACCTTCCAAAGCTTGACTTCGGTATTTGTAGTGAGGCAATACCTGCCCTATTGGTACTTCAGGGTGTATTTGTAGTAAATTATCAGATATCTCTAATTGTAAAGCAAAGGACATTTGAAGTAGACAGTCATAGAGGCTATAAGCGAAAAATATCTCCAGGATGATCCTGACCAGTAAGAGATGACCTTTTATTGTTCACTTTTGCTTGAGTTTTTCCTTTGGATGTGTGTCAGGTAGGGAAATCTAGTGAAGAGAATCAGGGACTTTGATTTTTATTTCCAATCTTGCCATTTCTGTGCCTTGGGGGATCCAGCAAATCCTTTCCCCCTTCTGCAGTTCTTTTCCCTGGTCAAAAAAAAAGAAGGAGCATTTACCTTTGTGAAGTTCTTTCATAACTGCACATGAAACTTGCTGTAGAAGTATTAAATAATCTTACTAAATAATCCTTTGCCATGGTACTGAGTGCCTATACTGACCTACTGAAAATAAGTTAGCATCTCACAGTCTAATACTCTGCTGGTTAGGTAGTTGACACTAGAAGAGATCCCAGTTCTGTGGATGCAGATCTTATTTCTTACAGGAGAGGTCTCAATTTCTTGGATGTTCTATTTTCAGTTCCTCAGGTGCGAGGGGCCTGCTCAGCCTGCTGTCTGTAGCACTGAATTCATCTTTTGGCCATGCCTGCACACAGCAGAATGTTGCTCTATGGAGATGATGTCTAAAGGTGTGAAGGACTCATCTTGACTCTCAGGTTCTGAAATTCATGAGTATGATCTGGAGCATTTAGCAGGAAACAATGGATTGGTGCTGCCATAACCATAAAAGTGCTACATCCCATCCCAGCTACGTCTGCTAAGGAGACCTAGGCACCATCGTGCATTATATCGCAGAGGTGCTCAGAGGGGAAACAGCTGTTCCTTTTCCTTACCTTCCTCCTGAACTGCTTGCAGATAACTAAGTGCAACTCAGTTGCCTCTATTAGCTATTTACCTAAAAATGAGCTGGCTAATGAAAATGTTTCTAATTAATACAAGGCAGATCAAAACTCATTACAGCAAGGTCGTTGGTAATGAGAGATAATCAGCGCACAAATGACCGAGCTCAGAGCAAAGCGAAGATGGAGCATGAGCAGATTGTGGGTGCTGGCTGCACGGGGCCGGTCAGCGAGGGCAGGGGTGGCTGCGGCGCGGGGGTCAGCTACGTGGCTTCCTCCTCTCCCGTGCACCTTGGGAAGTGACAGCTGGAGATGGACCTGTGTTTTCCAAATGAAGTGGCACCCAAGTCCATGAGTTTGTTGCTAGGCTCCCTCTTAGTCACCAGGACTACGCTGTGAGCCTGGGCATCAGTGTGATGAGCGTGGGAGGACGTGCACTGCAGCTGGGAGGTCAGCGGCAGCGTGGGCTTTTGCATGGACATTTGAAGAAGAGATGGCTCAAAGGGTGCGAGCTTGTGCATCTCTACAGTGTGAAGTGGGCTCACTTAGGGATGCAGAAGTCTTGATCTCCAGCAAAAACTGGTCTAAATCATGAATGTAGTTGGCTGCTTTAATATCAGCTGCTTCTAGTGCAGGTAATACAAGGCCCCAGAGCCAATACCAGATTTGGTTGTCTGACGCACGTTGACCGTATGCTGCCCAAACAGCTACATTCTTCCGTTTGTGCAGAGTTCCCAGGCCATTGTGGTCTCATTGTGTGATTCCTTGTTCCCATATTGCTAAAACAGAGATGCTGAGAAGCTGTCACCTAAGTCTAAGGAGGCAGGTCTGGCCTCTGGCCTGCTGAAGTGGGAATGCGTGGAATGCCCTGGCTTAATATGGGAGGCAGAGATCTACAGAGGAGCTAAGTCTTTAGGAAAGTTACGCCCAAGTTGCACAAATAATAAATTATTAGGTTGCGGGCTACACTGCACAATTCTCATTCCAAAGATGTGTGCTTAGCCCATGATCAGCAGTAGGATCAGTTAATATTAGTACAGGGAAGCATTTGAATGGGAAATGCCTGCTGCACGCTGGAACGTGCTTTTGTCAAAGGAAAGCAGGAGAGGCAATATGAAAGGGAGGCCACAGGAATCCCATTAGAGCTGTTTCCCTGCAGCATCCTGCCTGCCAGTCAGTCTCATCACCAGGCTGATAGTGTTAGTGAAGGCTATAGTAGCTTATATTAACTGTATACTTATTCAGACTTGTTGAAAGAGGGGATAACAGCCCCTTGGATGCAACTATACTATCATTGTAATGGGTTCTAGTTTTTCTATTGCTGCTTTTAAAGCACCCAAGTACCCTATTCACTTCAGCAGCAGCTATATCCTCCCTAACCATCTTTGCAGATCTCTGGTTTGGCACCTGGTTTCTGTCTGTCTGTGTTCAGCTGAGATGAGCTTCCCGTCTCTGCGCTCCCGTCTGCGCTGCTCTGGGTCAGCTGAAGCAGTTCTGTAGTTTTACCAGCTGTGTGTGTCCAGCCCAGCCATCATGGGACCCGTGGACCCCTGTCACCTCTGGCAGGTCTGTTCTCCCTCACCCGCTTGCCGTTCCTGGGGATTCCTACCACGGAGCTGTGCTGACATCCTCTCCCCTGCTCTCTGCGCTGGGACACTGGGGTGCAGGGGAAGCCTTGCTGTTCCAGGCCAGGCTCCAGGCACTGGTGGGTCTCCAATGGACGCCTGGCAGAGTTGCTGCCTGGGACATCCCCATGCTCCCTAGACAACAAACTATTTCCTAACTTCTGAAAACCTTGAGATAAAATAGAAAGGGCTGCAACTTGTACTGGCCAGAGGAGGAAAGGAAGAGGTGACAGCCTTCACCAATATCCAAGAGCTTTCAATTAGCAGGGAATTCGGTAAATAAAGAAGATCCTTGGAAGCAGATTGAACCTCAGTAGAAGGCCAGACTCCCAATAGTCTCTGACAGTTTGACCTAGGAAAATATCTCCTTTGACCGTATTTTCTTTGTCTTTACACTATAAAAGCTGGATTCACTGAATAGTTTCTTTAGGGATTTTAATGATGGTGGTAACATCAGCACACCCTGCTGGTCTCTTAATGTCGCTGATCAATACGGTAATTTTTGTCTTGATGCCTTGAACAAGAGTGTTTAAAGCCTCTTAGGCATTTTATTACATGCAGTGATCTTATGAGTCTGTAAAATAGGATTGTGATACTGAGTTTTGTAAAGAACTGTGTAAAAGCACTTTTAGAGATGAAAAGCTCCATATAAAATCAGGTATGGTTGTTTTATCATAAATGTCTGAAGCCTTTCTGAATACCATTAAGCTCTTGGCTTTTATATCCTCCGACAGTGAGTGCCACCAGTTAATGCTGTACTGTGTAAAATGGGATGTAAAATAAAAATTAAAGGTTTGTTGCCTTGTGGAATGCCCTATTTTTTGCTGTTTTGTGAGAGCTGGAAATGGAAACAGGAGATTTATTTCTTATTATTTCATACAACTCCCTCTTATGCATCAACTCTCCCTAATCTAAACAGTTCTCTGACACTTCAAATCCCTTTTTCTTATAGGCTCTTTTCAAGCCCACAATCTTTTTTTTTTTTTCCCCTAAACCTCTCTGGACTTTCTTTATTTCTTTTTTTTCCCCCTTTTTTTTTTGTGATAGGATGTCCAGAACCAAACATGCTGTCAAAGGTGAAGTTGTGCTGTCAGTTTGTACAATGTCAGTTTATGTATTTTGGTATTATTTACATATTTCAATATTTATGCTTTGATATTATGAGTTGATGTTTTAACTTTGTTCTCTCTTCCTTTCTTAACAGAGTCAAACAGCTTCTTTGGGTTTTTTTGACTACCATTTTGCATTGAGCAGGTGCCCATACTGAGCCATCCACAGCAACATGATGCTCCTGTTGGGTGGTTACAGTTAATTTAGAGCCCATCAGTGTGTGCAGACAGGACAAATTGTTCCTTCCAACATGTGTAACCTTGTGGCCATTGATGCTCAGGGTGATCTGCCAGTCTATTGATTGTTTGTCTGTCTTTGGAAGGGGCTTGGCAGGGCTTATTTTTCCACACTGGTGAGTAATTTCCATTGCATCTCCTGGAATTTTTGTCATTGTGCAGTTCTCTCTAGCAGGGAAATTAAACCCTGATATTAGAATGGGTGTAATGGGTCACTTGGCTGTTAAATTTTGACAGTGATGCAGGGCAGCACATCCATCCTCCAGAGCCCCTTCTGCCTGGTGGATGTTATCTCTACCTCTTTCTCTTTTCAGCACATTTCTCAGGGTTTCTAGTGTTAGTTCAGACTTACTGGAAATAATGACATTGTAGGTGCTGATGTAGACAGCTCTTGCACTATCATCTTGTCTAAACTTGTTCAGAGCATGTGGAATGAAGCTGTGGTAGGTAAAAACACTGCTAAATATTGCAGTCTTGTCCTAACTAGGGATCTTCACTGTTGTTACTGCCTGAAGTGCTCGATCTGGTGTTGCAGAGAGGGAATTTTGAGGGGAGAATGAGCTAAAACGAACATATGATTTGAAAGAGCGTCCTTGCATCTGGTTCAATAATGACCGAGTTTTCTTTTCCCTTTTTGTGAGGGGATTTATTGAAAGCCACTTGAAAGTCCCAATAAATCTTCTCCCTTTCTCTTTATTGACTCCTGTGTTAAGATGCTCAGAGAATTTTAGTGGACTGGAGAAGAATGATTTCTTTTTTCCTCTCCAAATCCCTCCTGGCTTTTTTTCAGTCATATCACATTTAGCTAGATGATTTTAGTATTCTCTGTAATTATTGTCACAACTAATTTATTTGATACAGAATAAAAGATAACAGGACCATAATTTCCCAGATTATTCTGGACTTTTTTAAAAATTGGGCGACATTTGTTCCCCTTCAGTTTGCTGGAAGCTAACAGTTTTAATGCACAATCCCTTTTTTATTATAATTACTAGTATCTCAGCCGCTTTTAAAATTCATCTGTAGATTTTATATAATTGAAATCTTCAGCTTTGCTTCTGGGAGCATCATTTTCTTGGCGATGCTGTTGTGGAGAGCGCTTCCCGTTTGCAGCTGTGAGCGGGGAGCAGGCTGGGCTAGGCTTCTCCTCAGCATCCTGCCCCGCGCAGGGAATCGCCTGCGGCTCCCGCGGGGGGGCCCCCCCCTGGGGTCCGGGGGGAAGCAAGGTGGTGCGGAGCTGCTGCCGCCGCTGCTGCTGCTGCTCAGGGTGAGGGCAGTCGGCAGCACGGAGGGGTCTGGCGCCCCTCGCAAGGAGTCGGTGTTTGCAGTGATCGTGGAGGCTGCCGTCATCGCCAGGAATTTCTGTGACTTTGTTTGTTATGTCTTGGGCTAATTGCATTTCACGTTTTCTCTCTGCATTCCTAATCCTCATTTCACGTTTTTCCAGCTATGAGCGTGCCCCTCAGGGCTGGAATGACTCTTCTGAAGGACTTTCCATCTGAGGAGATGCTTGCACCGTTTTACCTTGCTGTCTTTAGGGGTGTTCCTGAGCCCTTTTACATAATCTCTCCACAGATACCCTGGTTTCTACCAGTATATTTTACCTTTGGTATTTAGTTTCCTCTAAATTCATTCCTTTAAGACCAGATTAGCATCAGCCCCATTCCTGACACTTGTGTGTGTGATACTCTAAAGAGCACCTCTTTGCTAAGGTCTCTGTGAGTACTCTTTCAAAAGCATTTGAAATACTTGAGAAACCAGATCTGTTCTGCATCAAGGATAAATTAAAATATGTCCCTCTTCATCCCAGAGGTGCCTGCTCTCTGCAGCTGAAAGTTATTTATTTCATTATGGCCCATATGAAACAACTTTAATAATCAAAGTTAAATACAGCCTCTTTTCAGCTCTGATAGCTCTGCTGTGAGCCAATGGAGAATGAATCTTGTTGAAGCTGAGCGAGTGAGTGAGCGAGCGAGTGAGTGAGTGAGTAGGAGTCCCTGTGGAGAGAGGAAGGAGCTGTGTACACATGCAGACAGGTAGGTGTTTGTAATCCAAATCACTTCCCAAGGGAGGCTTATTCTTAGTAATCCCTAGTATGAGAAATTCTTCCTTCCTCTGCAGAGTGATCATGGGCATATGCTGCATACAGGCAGGTCCATGTCTAACTAGCTGCTCTTCTCAGAAAGAGAGTAGGAGCCCACAGTATAGAGCCTATGCAACGAAGAGCAGGATCTTGGGAGATTTTTAGGGGAAAAGCTTGGAGCCATTCCGGGGAGTTCTATTTACTGTGTGCTTCCTTGGACATAGCACAGGAATATGTTGGTCAACAGTGCTGGACACTGCAAGAGAAACATAACACACTTACTTCACCAGGAAAAGGTCATATATGAGGAAAACAAGTGCTGCTTCTGGACCCTGACTTGGCTCGGGGAGAGCCAGGCAATTAATAGTGTTAGGAAGGTTATTTTTTCTGCCAGCATCCTGACCAGATTGATATGATGAGACCTTGCAAGTTGCGTTCACTGTGTTTTTACTATATATCTCCTAATACAGTTCGGGCTTTTGTAAAATTTTGGTCCTAAAGACTGATTTCCCTCTCTCAAGACAAGCCTCTAGGGGTCTGTAGGGTTCCAGTCATCTTCTCCCTGACAGCAACAGGCACTGACATTCCCCAGGCCTGTTGGGGCACCCAGCACTCAGGACTCTTAGGTGCACCAAACCGTTCATAAAAGCACGGGGGCAGCATGCTGTGCATGTAGGTTTTAGTCTTTTCTTTTTTTTTTTTTTTTTTAGTCCCTGGAGCCCTCTGCAAGAAGTGCCCTCCTCCTCCTTGCTGGGCCCTGCTGTGTTCTTGGAGCAGTCTGGGATCTCTTCATGATGGGGAACTTTGAGGAGCTTGAATGCTTTCATGCTAGAGGAGTGAAGGGCCTCCTTCGCAGCAGTGACAGACAGGAAAATACACCCTGCAGCCAAGTGTGTCTACATCCAGCTGCATTTTCAGCCACTTTGGCTTTCCATCTTTCTGGTTGCTTTGGGTCATTCACCAGCTGATGCCCCGAGCGATTCCCGTGGGGCGGTGGGCGCCTCCAAGCCGAGCTGGCAATGCCCAGCACCGAGTTAGAGCGCAGGACTGCGGCTGCCTTGTCCCGGGGGCCTCTCCGGGGCTCCGGCTGCGGCTGTGGCAGGGGGCAGGGCCGTGGAGTGGCCCTCGCTCAGTGTGGGAGCAAGGAGCCAGCCCTGGCGCTGCGTGAAGCAGTTCCCCTCCAACGGGCAGGACTCCCTGTGCTGCAACGAACTACCCAGCTCCCTCCCTGCCTTTGCCTTTCTCTCTCATGCCCTTCCTCTCTCCCTGCTCTTCTTGTTCTCTCGTTCCCTTCCGTGCTTTTCCTTCCCTCATCCCCTTTGGTCTGCTCTTGTGCTGCTCACACACAGGGGAACGGGCTGGGCAGGGGCCAGTTTGTTCCAGCGGGAGCCTTAGAGCAGCCCTGTGAAAGGCAGCGCAGGACCTGAGGGCACGTGGGGGAGCGCTCGTGGGTACCAGCGCATGAGAGAGCTTCTGAGCGCGCGGCGTGTGCGGTGCCCCTCTGCCGTGGGGTGAGCTGGCTCTGCTGCCGTGGTGCGTGCTTGCCCCGCTGGCTGTATGCATGTGTGTAAGCGCATGTGCACACGTGAGGGTGTCAGGTCTCACATCCCGAGTGTGACTCGCACGTTTGGCCTTCTCCTCTCGCTTCCCAAGGCTAGTAGTCAAGCACTGCAGCTCAGCACCTAGCCTGTCCCCTGACATGTTCCCAGGTGGGGTATATGCACCCTTTCCTGTGATATGATGCTGAGCCGCCTCATGCAGAGGGCAAAGATGGACATGAAATTGTACGTGTGTGTGTGTGTGTGTGTCCAGGCACGTTTGCTTCGTCATTCCTGCCTGCCGTGCACTTCAAGGCTTACAGGCGCATCCATCACTGCACGAGCTCGGGGTCTCCTGGGCTGATGAGGTCTGTGAACAAAGAATTTGACCTTCATTGACTTCTTACACAGAAGCTAGAGGAATTAGCAGCCTTCATTCAGATAAGCATCAGGCATTACCAACTGATAGGTGCAAAGTTGTTTTTGTGCAATTGATTTGCTTAGATTTATTAATGTACTAGGATAAAGTTATCTGAAGTTTATTAAAGAGTATTGAGTATAACCATGTCCTTGGCAGGAGCATTCTGTGGTGAGAGCAATAAAGGCAGAATAAATCATTGTCACTAAAGGATATAGCAGCTGATGTGTTCTGGAGACACGGAATGAACTTGAGGAGCTGAAATCCAGGACTGGCAAGTGCTTGGTGATAGGCTTTACCTTTTGGTGTTTGCTCCTTGGCCAATGTGAAGAAAGCTGCTGAGTGAGGGGAGGATGATGATGGACTGCCCAGATACTGTTCTTACTCACTGTCAGATAGCTTAGATTCTTCTTTAATTTTGATGGATTCTCTTTCCAAGTTCTTGGCAAGGTATCTGAACTGGGCTGGTACCTGTTGTTTTTTTTCCACCTTAATCCGGTGCAGTGAGTCTAACATACATAGTCGTGGTCCAGACTTCTACCTTTTGACAAAGAGTTCCTAAATTGTGTGTCATTGCAGTAAATCATAGTGACCAATCAGTGCTGTGCTGTGGGTGGACATGTTGCTCTGCAAGGATGTGTTATAGGACAGAGCCCAGAGCTAGCATACTGACACTGGCTGTAATACATGTGCAGGTAAGTCTGGAAGTTGCTCTTAGCGTAGAACATCTTGTCCTGGTCTGGTCCCACCCCTTCTGAATCAGAGCAGAATCCTGGATCGTAGCTGATAGATTTGATCATGATGGCCGAAACTGTTAAAGGGATTTCCTGGCGTGCTCAAATACTGGGTGAATTGTACGTAGGGGTGTGTGTGTGTGTGTGTGCGTGTGCGTGTCTGTATATGTATGTAATACGTTGTGCTGTTGCTGCAGGTGCACCTGCGCTCCGCTGAGCGCCTCCGGGAGCTGTGCTGCGCCAACCGAGGCACCTTCATCAAGGTGGGACAGCACCTGGGAGCACTCGACTACCTTCTGCCTGAGGAGTACACCCGCACCCTCAGAGTGCTGCACAGCCAGGCCCCACAGAGCTCCCGGCAGGAGATCCAGCAGGTCATCCGCGAGGAGCTGGGCAAGGAGGTAGGAGCAGCTGCTGGCTGCTTGGGTCTCAGTGAGCCATGTGCAGCTGGAGGAAGGGAGCCGGCAGCAAGGAGGTGCCCGCTGATCTTCAGCTGCAAGAGAGGTCGAGGAGAGATGTCTCCTGTTGGCCCCTGCGGGAGTGCCATGCACATTTTCTCTGCCTGTTGATGAGCATTGCTGGTAAGTTTAGGAAAGGAGAAAATTATAGAGGAATAGTAGAGTGAGGACTGCCAGGTGGCAATGACAGGCCTTGGCAGAGCAGCGTGCCCAGGAGCTTGTGCCAGGAGAGCAGGGTTGCTGGAGGTCAGGATGGGGGGCTATGGGCTGCACTGAGCAGGGACTCATGCTCGGGGACACGTGTGCAGACTGCTCTCCCCCGGCTGCACTAGAGCAATTCCAGCCAGCACTGACAGCCCTTTACTTTTTCAAGCCCCTAATTAACCCCCAAAGAAAAAAGTAAATAAATCCCTTTAATAATAGCATAAATCACTTTTGGCGCTTGCAGTCAGGTATCAGGGAGCCAAGGAGGCTGTGTCACAGTTAACCCTGAGCAGCCCACAGCACAGTGAGCAGAGGAGCGGGGCACCCCTGTTCATCAGCTGTGAGAACCGGGCGCCTTGGGAGTGAATCCTGTAACTTTGCATCCTGCCTCTTTTGAGGAGAGCTCCCCTCACCCTCCTAGCCCAGGCTGAGGATCAGCGCTTCAAGGATCACTGCTGACATGGTGAGGGGGGAAGCAGCACCAGTGTGCAAAGATGTTTGCAAAAATGGAGGGAAGGTAGGAGGCTGAAGAAGGGAAGCCGTGTATGCATGTGTATCACTTCATTCAAAGAAATGTAGGGGGGGCTATCTGGGGGTGTTCCTGGCTGTCTGAGGGTGTGGGGAAGAGGTACCACAGGATACACAGTGAGTAGGCAAAATATTTTGACTCCTTCAGTTTATTAAGGATCAGTTTGGATGGAGTGGGTCTGCCCAAGTGTAGTCATAGGGCCTAACTGTTGGTCAGGAAGGACGATGAATATCTGCCCTCAGTTTAGCGGCAGGTTAACGTGAGCCCCAGACCTGCCTCTTCCCTCCCCAGCTGCGAGCAGGACGCTCCTCCGCGGGCTGGTAGCACTGCAGCCAGCGGCTCCGTGTCCTGGCTCAGTGGGACAGGCTGTGCCGCGCGCTCCCTGCCAGTCCCTGCCCGCTGCGCTGCTCCCAGCAGCAGCCGCCCCACGTGAGCCCTGTTAAACTGCAGAAGCAGCCGCCTCTAGCTCAGTCCGTGTGACCTCCCTGTGGCAGAGCAGGGTGCACAGAGATGGGCCCTCTCCCTTCCTCCTGTGTTTTCAGCTGCTGCCGATGCGCCCTGGTTTCCTTTCCAGAGCCAGACAAGTCCTCCATGCCTCATTGATTCGCAGCGAGGCAGCTCGAATCCCGTCTCCGCAGCAGCCTTCCCTCTTAGCATTCACTTCACCCACATGGGCAGTGCTGGGTGATATTTAATTTTAAAGAGACAGAGAGAGAGAAAAAAGACAGAAATTAAAAGAAAGGGAATGCTAATGAGAGGAAGAAAGCAATGATTAAAAAAGTAAGAGAGATGAAGAGTATGAGATGGACAAAAAATAAAGGAACTGCTGAAGTTGGGCAGTATTAAAATCAGAGGTATCAGAGGAAAAAATCAAGGTATTTACAAACAAGAAGGCCTTGAGAAAATCTAATGCACCAAAGTTGTCTTTGCTGAAGCCCAGAAGATTTAATGGAGTTACTTCAGGAACAAATTTAATTCCAGCGTAGCTATATCTTTCTTACATTTTAATGCAACATACTTAGCTGAAATACGGATGGAAGAAGGGGCAAGCTATAGTGTCAGAGCAGTGAGGAATGGAGAGAGGGATCCTGACACTTTCTCCTGTGGGGCCAGTGTGACACCTGGGAACTTGCAGAGGAATTGAAAAAGGAGAAAATGTCACTGAGAGAATCTTCCTGGGGGACCTGAGCCTGACCCTGCTGCTTTGAGATTCAGTAGTAGCACTTCTATCACCTCCAGCAGGCACAAGAGCAGGCTTCTCAGGTGGGTCTAAAGTATAGGCAATAAAAATAAATTATATATAGTTCGGACCAGTGCACATCCTCGGGGGAATCCTTGCCCCTGGGGTCTGCCTGAAGTTGTGTGGCTGGGAGCCAGGGCACAGACCCCGTTATGCCGCTGTGAGCCCCACAGTTCCTGTGCCGGTGCGGCGCCTGCCCAGGAGCTCTGCTCCCAGCACCAGGGATGGCATCGCCCCTGCCCTGCCACGGCGGCGCTGGCGTAGGGCACAGGGCAGGGCCTGCCTGGCCGCAGGAGGGGACCGAGGCTCTGGCTTTCCTCCTCTTCCCTTGTCTCATCCCTTGTATCTCTAGCTTCTCCGTCCAGCTGTTGAGGCCTTCTCAGAGCTGAGTGGGAATTGCTGAAGCTGGAGCAGTCTTGGATACTATTAAGAAAGAGATCCCAGATGATCCTGATCAGCTCTCTGCCCTGACCGCTAGTAGCTCTGTCTGCACATGCATTTACCCCACTGCATCTCAGTCTGTGCTGCTTGGGGAAGGATGAGGGGCAGAACAGGCTCTGCTCCAAGAATATGCCAGTGGCTGAATTTGTTGCTTCCAGTGTTTGTTCTGTTCAAAGCTGGGGGAAAGGATTGGGGACAGCCCGTAGGCTGAGACTTTTCAATGCTGAAGCCAAATTGTACAAAGGGCTTAGGCAGATGGCAAGTCAGACATTTAAAAGGATGTCGGTCCAGCTCTGCTTTGTGGGAGCAGTAATGGGAAGTAATTCCTAATTGCTTGATTACTCAGTGCCTCCAAGGAGACCATCCTTTTCATCCACAGATAATTGCAGCTTTTACCTGTTGTTCAGGAACTATTTTGCCATTTGCAAGAAGCCTCCATGCCGCTTGCAGCCGTACAGTGACGGAGCTCGCTGATTGAGCAGGGCAGGTTATGTCGATGATTTGACTGTGATTCGCAAGTGAAGTACGTGTGGTGGAGGCACCTCCTGTGCCGTGCTCTGTGTTGTGAAGCAAGATGCACTCGCACAGACGATGATTTTTGGGGATGCCTCTTCTTCCCCTAAGCATTCTTGGTATAGCATGGCAGCCTTTGCTCTGCCAGAAATGGGGAAGGATGGATTGATTCCCTTCCTTCTGGAACTGTTTATCAGGATTTTAAGCCCTGGCAAGGCACATGCTTACTTCTGGTCTGCAAAACTGTTGAAGCAGTGCTCAGCTGTTGGAGAGCAACTCAGCCTTCAGCAGGGTGCTTTGCTGCATGTCCTGTGGCATCCAAGGGAATGTGATCCATTTTCTGAAGCCAGCTCCATATGTTGCCCTAGAGAAGAGGTTTATACCCTGCTAGATCACAAGGTCTTTAGGTCGTGGTGCTGCAGATCACGTTATGGCCCAGGAAGCCTGTTCTCAGGCTGACAGTGTTGTCTAACCCACCCAGGATGCCAGGAGATGTGCTGAGCTTCCTTCAGCATTGCCCAGCCTCACAGTAGTGTTTTGCACAAGATTGTTAATGCCTGGTGTGGTCACTTGCACAACTGCATGGAGCTGTGAGGGATAGATGCTGCAAAACCTCCAAGTCCAGGGCTCGTGTTGCTTTTGGCCTTGGCTCTGTCCTTGGGTACAGCACTCCAGCAGTGCTGTGTGGAGGTAGCTTTTGAAGTCAGCCCCCTGTATGCTGCTAATAGACACGGGGAGCTAGATACAGGTTAGAAAGGGCCTGTTTGGCCTGCTGAGGGCTTGGTGCCCATCACAGGAAACCTGCCCCACTGCGTGGTGGCCTGTGCCCTCTGCCTGCCAGACTGGAGACCGGGCTGTGAGCACCCTGGCTCTGGGAGCGCGAGGGCTGCTGTGAGCACTGGGCTGGCCGCTGGAATGGGGCGCTGGGCTCTTCTCCCACCCCTCTAATAGCCTCTCTCTCTAGGCCCATCAGGGCTTCCAGGCAGCTGTCAATAGAAAACACATTTGTATTAAAACTGTAATGAGGAATAAAAAAACTTCACAATTTTTTTCAATAACTGGGGATATAAAAAAGAGATTTTTATCAATTATGAAAAGGATTTTGGCCATAAAAAGGTAATTTAAGGAGTCTGAGATGGATGGCACAAAGCATTAATGTCACCCAGAACAAATGGGCCTGCATTACTCAGCTGAGGAAAACACATTTGTATTAAAACTGTAATGAGGAATAAAAAAACTTCACAATTTTTTTCAATAACTGGGGATATAAAAAAGAGATTTTTATCAATTATGAAAAGGATTTTGGCCATAAAAAGGTAATTTAAGGAGTCTGAGATGGATGGCACAAAGCATTAATGTCACCCAGAACAAATGGGCCTGCATTACTCAGCTGAGAGCGCGAGCGGCTTTTTTTTTTGCTGCGCTGCGGCCTCCCCCGGCCTCTCCTCCCCTCCCTGAGGAAGAAGCCCCAGTTGCAGCCCCCATGCAGGGCCCTTGTGCTGGCAGTGGGGAAAGCAAGGGGGCACCTGCGTGGCTCAGACTGCTCGCCTCGCTTTGCTCCTTGGGCTCCTGTTTGCAAGCACCACAGTGACCGACCTGATGTCAGGTGAAGGGCGCCCTGGCAGCCCTCTGGCCAGGGGAGCTCTCAGCAGGGTTCCTCGCTGCTCCTGTGCATGAGAAGGTTGTTTTCTCTCTGCTCACAGATCCTGGGAGAGGATCCAGCCAAGTCTCGTTCATGGCAGCCTGGGTGCTCTAAGTCTCATTGCACAAGTCAAGGACGGTTTTGGTGGATAGATTAGACCGCTGAGTTCCTTCACACTGAATTACATAGCACACAGGAGACTAGACAGTGGATTTTCTTTCTTTTTGTTGTTGTTGTTGTTGTTGTTTGTTTGTCTTCTGCAAGAAAGTGAAACATTTGGGATCAGAAAATGCCATGGGGAATGGCCTGATAAGGTATGATTCTGATCTTGATCTGCAGGCTCAGCGGCTTCTGGCTCATTAGCATCTCCTGTTTTCTTAGATCCTGGATCTGCCCAGTCACTTGATTCTTGTCCTCTCAAGACCATGACAACGTGATGCAGTGAGTCTAGAGACTTCTGGCAGAAGGATATGTGGGGATGAAGTAAGCCGTAAGATGAAATAAAGAGTTGTGGAGCCTGACCTTGGCATTTATGCATCCTCCTAGCACACTAAAAGCTGAATAGTCAGCATAGCATTTTTATTAATTTTTGAGAGGTACAGGTTGTCTAGCAAGCCCTGTTTTTTGGCATTGGTGGGATCAGTCAGAGAAAGCTCCTGA
>NW_010587653.1:20707-32836 GCF_000705375.1 Tinamus guttatus | reverse complement strand
GGAAAGATACTTGTCTGCAGTTTTTCCTCCTGTGAAAAAGCTGCTATGGCTAAGAACATTTAAAGTCTTACTCATGCGAAACCTCATGTTCAATATGCTCTTCTGCTTTGAGAATTGCAGTAAGAACTGGGATCTTGGGATCTCAAAGTTCTTTCCACTGTTAATGAGTGAAGCGCTTCAGTCCCTAGCAAGTGGGCTGGTCTGAGAGAGAATCTAATGCTCTCTGTGGCAGTCAAGTTGTTTGTGAACTAGTGAGGTACCTTTTGCACGTATTTTCTGTAAGCTTTGTAGCACTTTGCTTTCACAGGATACATGGTTCAGAGCCAAAGCTCTGAAGCTGCCTGCGACAAGTGAAGCAATAAACTCCTGTGACCTCCTGTTCATGCCAGGAGAGCTCAGCTGAAGCAGACCCATGTGTTTTTCCTTTACAAAGCTCACATAAGCAATCTATCTCAAACTGGCAAATCCTTGGAAGATTTCCCTTCCAAATTTCAAATGATTAGTAGAAAATATACATTAGTTGGTTCATTTCAGATAATGAATGAAACTTAGGTAGTATCAGTTGTGAGTAGAGAACAAAGCTAATTTTGCCAAATACTTTATTGGATGTAAATGATTAGTCTGGGTCTATTAACTGTTATTCCCATTTATCAAGCCAGCCTGGATGGAGGCTAGAGCAAATAGAATTTCCAGGGCTTGTAAAGATGGCTTGTGCTAAAGAAGTCTCTCAAAGTAACTTTTCCTATCCTGTCCTTTATGGGACTCGTTTCTTTGCCTCCACTGGTAAGAAAATCTCGAAACCTCTAATGGGCTCCTGTTCTATCCCACCTATCCAAGCTTGTCTTTAGTTCTTTGCCCTATAGCTTGACTTCTTTTCTTTTTTTTTTTTTCTTGGAAAGTGCTGAGGCCAGTTCTTAGTGGCACATCCTGTCCAAAGCTTTCACCAGTCAGCAGGGCCAGCTCACAAGTTACTGGTTGACTTCTCCAAACTAAATATCGAAGACACCAAGTAGTTCTCTGTGCAGTGGTGTGGATAGTGCAGTTTCTGTAGGTTTTCCCTGTCCATTAACCACACAACCAGAGCACCTTGATGAGGATGTGTTGGGCTGAGCACACCCAGTGACTTGGTGTCACTGCTGGGGGGAAGAAGTGCAGCTTGAGCAATGGCAGGCCCTGGGCTCCTCTCCCCTGGCGTTGCAGGCTTGGAGGAGCCGGTTTGGGGTGGATCTTGGTGCTTGGTGCTTCCTTGGTGAAGTGGCTTCCAGGGTTAAGACGTGGTGGTTTCTGAGATGGGAGCCCCTGCTGGCATTAGATAGGATCCTCCAGACAGGTTCATCTCAACCACAACTCAATGGTTTTGAGCTGTAGAAAGCTGAGCTTGGTAATCACCCTGTCTTGTTCCTATCCCTGGGGCTGGCTTTGCTGCTTCATCTGTTTTTGAGCTGCATCAGCTCTGAAGAGAAGAAGTAAAGCAGCTGGATTTTGGCCCTTAACTATTGTGTTGCTGGATCTCAGAGAAATGCATATGAATTAATGAAAATTAGCTCCCTACCTTCTCCTCAGCTCACCTTTTCCTTTCTAGCACCTTTTTCCAGTACAGCCCAAGGGTGTCGGGAGGAAAACAAACAAGCTGTTTCTCAGGGCACCGCGGAGCAGCGGACCTGCCCTTTGTGACGCCTGTCACCCTGCAGTGGCAGCAGCAATGCTGGACCTATAAGAGCAGTTGATTTATGTTAACTGTTGAAACGATAATGTTTAATCTGTAAAGTGCTAATCTATTTTTTATGTTGATTATGAATAGGCCAGCTGTGCCTACTTTCCTATTCATAGAGTTTAGTGAACGAGCCCATTTTACAGACTGGGTTTGGAGGGTGATTTACATGAGAGCAGACACTGCTTTAAGGAAAGTAAATCAGCTGAGTTAAGCCACCAAACCAGAGACATGGCAGCCCAACAGAAAGATACAGTGGAGATAGGAAGGTTTTGCCTCCCTGGCATTCTCTTTCCTCCGCCTCTCCGCAGATGGAGGATTTTGGCCACCATTCCCCCTCCAAGAATCAGGCACAAAAATACACTGCCCCCATCACCTCCTTACCCTTCTCTGCCAGCCCTGGCACAGCTTTTCTTGCCCATCAGATACACATAGTCCCACCTTTCCTAACCCTATATCTCCAAACATCCCCTTACCACCCTGGGTATCTCCATTAACCTGTCGACAGAGCTTCCCCCTCCACCCTTCCCTTCTCTCTTACACTTCACAACCCCGCCCCCAGCTGTTAAAAGCTGAATCAGAGGCATTTAAGATGAGGTACAGGTGATGTCTGTTCCCAAAGGTCCCCATATACCCTCAGGCTCTGGCAGCTGGTTATTTTTCCCAGGACTGCTGCTGTTGTTCAGGCTTACTTGCTGATAGGGCCCTTGGGGCATCCCCACTGTCTAAGGCAGAGCCTCCCTCTGTCCATCTGTGACTAACATTGAGCTTCTTGTCTCGGGCCCATTGACCCTCTCCTACTTCTTTCAGCCAGTTTGTGGCAAGACGTGTTTATACCTGGAGTCAAAACGGCTGTGAAAACTCATTTGCAGTGGGATGATCATCATTTGTCAGTCATGGTCAGCATGGGCCAGGTCAGGGTATATTTGTCAAACCCACCAAAAAAGGGTATTTTATCAAGGTGTGAGAAGATGGGAACTTGGACAAGAGTTTTTAACTAGACTAATAGAGAGAAAAGACCATATTTGGGGTGTGTTGCATGGGAAGAATACGCAAGATTTAGACCTGATCTGTAAATGAGATCTAGAGGAAGGTCACTGTTGGAGACAGTACCGACGTTGCAGGTGTATGTGATAGATGTGGTGACATTGTCCATTGTGCTAGAAAGGAAGGGTGGTTTGAGTGAGAAGACAGGGAATTCTCCTTTAGCTGTGTTGGGTGTGAACAGACAGATGAATATCTGAAAGATGATATTTGAGAGACAGGCTGAAATTGTAGTTTGGGTAGAAGAAGAATTATCTAGGGTAGAGAGGTAGATCTACAAGTCGCCGGGAAGAAGATGGGAATTTTTATGCACAGTATTTTCCAGAGATAGTGGGGGAAGAAGGGACTGTGGGCAGAACTTTGTGGACCGTCTCCCAAAAGCTGGGAGAAGGATGAAGAAGATAACTCAGATATGCTGACAGAATTGATAGAAAAGCAGAAGGGTGAGGAGGATGGTGGAGCTTGCTGACTGTGCTGAGGATGGATTCTCTAAGCCATAGCAAAATCTGTCACAGGACACTTCAGCAATCTGTAATAGAGGGGACAGTGCAGGAGCTGGGCTGGAAGAAAGTCTAGCTCCAGAAGAAACAGAGGGAACTCAAGGCAAAAAGGACAGTGAGGTCAGTGGTAAAAGGGAGATGGGACAGAAACGGGAGACAAATGAGAGGGACCGATGGGAGGTTTTAGTTCTTGTTTGTTAAGACAGGGAATCCTGAAGGTGGTCTGTATTCCAAGGCAAAGGAGAGAGTTGTAAAGGAGTACGAGAAGAAAGGATTGGAGTGAGTGTGAGGGAAATAAAGTGATAGATAGGAAGAGGCCATAAAGTCAAGTGAATGTGTTAGAAGGTATTTGCAGAAGTCACTTCTCTTCCTTAGGTACTACAGGGATATTTCTGCTACGTTAACTACTTCAGCCATCTTGGGGAGCTGACATGCAGGGAACACACTGACCCTCAAAGCCTAAGATCTCAGTGGGAAGAGGCCACTGTCATCCCTCCCGAACCTCAGAGCAAGAGTGTCCTATCGGGTAGGTGGGATACAGAAAGTAGATTTTACTGGCAGAATAGTGGTGTCACCTGCCCTGCCTTCCCTGTTCCCTGTGCTAAAAGAAATGGGGATCTTCATTTGTTAGTGTGAAGGGAAAGAAGAATGAGAGAAAGAGAATCCTTTCAATTAAAACCAAAAAACAAACAATCAAAAAAAACACCTGGGAGTGGGAAAATTGTGTACTCTCAAAGGACTCTGATTCAAGTCTTTCTCAGAGATTTGGTGTGCGTGGCTCTATCCTCACAGTTAGGAGAGATGCAGCTGAGGCAATTTTTCTCCAAAAAGGTGGAGAGAAAAGAATGCACTTAATGAGCATCGTTCAAATCAAGTGGAAGACAGCTCAAGATAAAAGACCAAATTAAGAGAAAAGGAAGCATTTGTATGTGCAAGAGGAGGGGATAGAAAATGAGCAGATTGGAGCATATGCCCCACAGCTTGCCGGAGCATGTGGCACTGGAGGGAGTAAGGCACTCCCAAGTCATTGGTCTTTGCTTTCAGCATGATGAAATGGAAAGAAGTGAACAGGAATATATAAATAGATATTTGCCTTAGCCACTTGGAGAGGTCTTTATCTTCCACCTTCTCTCTACACAAGTGTAACTGCTGGTGGATTGTGAGTTGACTTTCTGGATCAGGACACTCTGTCTGCTGTTGCCGGCAAGTCACAGTGCAAGATCACACTGCCAAAAAAAGGCTCTTACTACACAGTGGATCTTGTTTAGGGTAGCAGCAAGATGACCAGCTGGACAACAAGTTTATTCTGAGGTGACAAGAAATAGGATGCTGAGCGAGGCAGGTCCTTGTGTTGAGCAACTACATCTGGAAACAAGATATGGACATTGTCCCAGTGGCATGTGTAGGGTTGGAGAGACTAGAGCTTTGTTTTCATGGAGGGAGGTCCTGAAGATATTATGGATTTCACTGGTTCTCCTTTACAGGGAAATCAACTTGCATTGGATCAACTTGTAGCTTATCATAAAATTATGATGCAGATTCCAACAGCATTTTTTTCCTTTGATGATGGACTTTTGTGAAAGAAAGAATTCGTTGGAAGGTAATTCTGAGTGTGGAGTGACAAATGTAGAGGAAAGCTGTCTGCCCTCTTATAAGTGAGGGTGACTGAGCACTGGAACAGGCTGCCCAGAGAGGTTGTGGAGTCTCCTTCTGTGGACATCTTCAAAATCCACCTGGTCATGATCCTGTGCAACATGTTCTAGATGACGCTGCTTGACCAGGGGTTCGGACTAGATGATCTCCAGAGGTCCCTTCAAACCTCAACCATTCTGTGACACTGTGAAGTGGAATGGTTTGACCATTGGTGATATTCCTACTGGTGGATAGGTTAGAAGCTGGTTCTGAGACATCCTGGCTCTGCTATTTCTTCTCCGTGTTTTGCCATATGCGCTAGCAAAGATGTGCAAGCCCTGCAGGTAACGTCTGGACTCTGCTTTCCCGCTGTCCTGCTTGATGCCTGCCTTATGTCAGGAGTCTCGTGGGCTGTCTCTTTGCTTTAAGAGTGTCTTGTAAAGCCAGCACCTGGACAGAGAACAGCTGGGTGAAGCTCAGCATGCGAGAGGCTTGGTGATGCTAGCAGAAAATCTGTGTAGCTCTCGAGCTGCTGAGCTAGTCTGTTAATCTTAGCATCCTTTATCTCTTGAAGTAGTAGGACACCTGATAGCTTCACTGGTAAAAAAACATTCATCTCCTTGTGACAGGATGTTAGTTTCCAGTCTAGCAGGCCATGGCAAACCTTGCTTTTATTGGATGTCTCTTTTTTTTTTTCTATAAATAAAGCAAGCTTACCTGTTCAGCAGAACAGTTGCTGGAACCAGCTGGCCTGATTTGTCACAATATGGTCTGACTTCTCACTGAACACAGCTGGGCTTGAGATTCCTATCCTGATTATCCAACCTGTCATATGACTTGTCTTCCTGTACTGAACCCTCCAAGGACAGCTGTTTCTTAGCAGTGCAGTGGGGTTGTTGGTTGACATGGAGGTGCCAGGCTAGGAAAGGCAAGACTCCCTGGGAACTGGGCCTGAACTACAGAATGCTGCCCGATCCCAACTTGGGCTAGGGGCCAGACACATTTGCTGTGTGACTTTCTCACTGTCACATTAATGCTGTGGAATTCAATATCCCTGGAAGCAATAGAATCTCAAGAAGAATGAAGTTGCTTTTTCAGCTTGGTTGTAATGATGAGCAACATATGAAGGGATTCTGGTTAGGCTTTCAGGGCTTTGGTGAGTGAGTTTGTGGGAGCCAGGGGTAAATAGCTGCCCTTCAGGGAGAGGAAGAGGTCGAGTCTACCTCTCAGGTGGAATCTCAGCAGTGGTGCATCAGCTCTGTGCTGTTCTTACCTGTTGCTGCTGTCACCACTGGCATTGGTTTCAAACTGAGGTGAATTATATTCTCAGATACTTTTGTCTTGTTTTAAAGATTGGGCTAAATTCAGGAAAAAAATGAAGATAGCTGAGTGCCTGAGCAGAGACTGTTACGCAGGAGTAAATAGGGAGAGAATAAAGGGTGTTTTTTCACAAAGTAGCACACTGTAAGAATGAATGATGCTGCAGCAAGTAATGACAGATACCTGTTGACGTACAGCTCAGCAGTTGGTGGAGGTGAGAGGGTGGCTGCACATAGGCTTTCACATGGCTTTTCCAGGCAGAAAGGACCACAGAAAGAGGATGGTAGGTGGACAGAATAGGAAGTAAGCAAGATTCTGGACACTGGGCAGTGGATGGATGGGCCTACTGTCCAGATGATGAGAGAAAGCGCTCCTATTCTTGCAAAGTTTTGTTCTGTAAGATTCATACCTTTGTGAATGGGAAGGTGCTAGGATCCCAGGGTGAGATCCTCAGTGGTATAGCTGGTAGTGGGCTGCGGAGTACCAAAATGGTGCAAGCTGGAGCAAGGAAAGAACTTCATACTCAAGCTGGCTCAAAGCCCTTTCCCGAGGTAAGCTGATGGCACAGTTCAGACTGAGCACTACATGGTAGATGATAGACCTCAACTGTGGCATATGATTGTCATACAGTTAAATTATTAGCATGGGCTCTGTGCCCATTTTGATGTAAAACAACAACTCTTTTACAAAGCAGTTAACTTACAGGGTAAGGAAATGATCTTGAGGTCTGGGAGATAACTTATGCAGTAAACATCCAATGCCAGGTAAGGGGAGAGGCAGGGATATCATCAAGTCGGTGTGTAATAACAGTGATAAAGAAGCTGTCCTGTGTCAGCTGGACACTTGCAGCTTTTTCCACCTTGTACTGTCACCTCCTCAGGCCAGGCACAGAAGGGCTGAGCTTGGTATAAGTAGCTTGTTGCCTGGTGTAGGTTGTTTGCCTACCCTAAAGTTAGTGCTCCTTGGATGAGGGACTTCTTTGTAGCATTGAGAGGTTATGGAAGACACTGCAGCTGACTTCGTAGATAGTGGTCTTTCCTCAGGTCACTGCACAGTTGTAATGGGTTTCAAAGGGCACTGTGCTAGCCAAGGTGCCCTGGTTCATGTCAGGTTTAAAAGCATAAATCCTTATTTTACATAACGAACCCATACAACCAGGCTGAAACTTGCCTCCAGTTTTGTGATATTCCTGTGCAATGTTAGCAGTGATTAGCCAAGTCGGCCACTATCATCATGCCAGAATCAAACAAATACTTACCATTACTGCATTAATGGTAATATTTACCAATACTTACCATTACCAGCTGCATATGTGTGCAGCTGTATGTGTAATAAGTGAAACAGACATATATATATCATACAGATAGGCTTTTAAATGATAGCAAAGTTGCCAATGGATGCCAAGAAGTCAGAAGAGGAGAGGTTTAATGCTAACTGGACAGCCCTAATTCTGCCCACCTTTGTGTGACAGCTGTGAAATGGTTATGGCCCAACATCGTGCAGGAGATCAGGAAGAGCCGAGGTTAGAGATTGACAACTTTCTTGGGTTTTAGACTGGCTCCTTAAAGCACATCGCATCCCCCCCTGAAATGTGTCACGCTTCCTTCAGTGCACAGGATGGGAAAGCAGTAGGGATTTTGTGGAATAAATCATAAGTAATTGTTTCACTGCATCAGAATACACGCGCATTTCTTTTTACCTGCATTTCATTTTGACGCAGTATATACCTGTATACACGTACACTTATGTGTATATGTAAAATGAACACCATAGAATTCATTCAGAAGGAAGCCACTATTCTGTGTATATTTACAATATTATTTAAAAAATTGAGTTAATAAATACACGCCCTTGACAGATGTGTTTAGGACCCATCAATTAGGCTTGGCATTCATTAGTGGAGAAGAAGCCCAATCAGATTTCACTGACTCAAAAAAGCCTTCCATAAATCGTGGGCCGTTTGTTCTGACGTTTGATAAATTATTCCTCATAATCCACTGTCTGCTGCGATAAATCTAATCTTTCAGTTTTTGCTGTCTTAATAATTCTTGAAGCAACACAGTGACATTTTGTTTTTGTAGAGGGGATAGAAAGACTGGGAAAAGGGAGAAAAAAAATCCTCCTTAGGTGTCTGGGAAGTAGATCTCTACTCTCAAGTAACATTTTCTCATGCCCAGAACTCTGGTCTTGCAGAATTGTAGGGATCAGTGATTCCATGGTGCCATGGGTAGTTATCTGTTCTTGAAAAGGTGACCAGACTACAGTGAAGTTTGCCTTCTTCGGACCTAGTCTCAGAAAGGCATTCACAGTTTTGAAAGCAAATAGAGTCCTAGTGTCAGCCAAGAGATTTCCACAAGCAAGTATCTGGAGATGGCCTCTCTGTGCTGGCGCTCCTCAGCTCCTGCCACATGTTCTCCAGATCTGCCAGGCCCTGGCAGAGTCTGCTACGGGGGCTCTTCACACTGAACCCCAACTCTGGACAGTCTACTGTACTTTCGGTAACAGAATCCACCTCATTGTCTGAAAGCTGAATGACGCTTTTTGTGAAGAACCTTGTTACTAAGACCACCTCCAGCTGTGGTTCCCCCATGCCCTCTGTACTCTCCATAACTCACAGGTCAGTAACTTTCTAGCCTGTCAAGTCCCAGGCTAGCAGCATATGAATGAATTCCTCCATCTTCCATCCTGCTGTCATTGAGATAAGTCAGTCTGGTGGGAAGAACTGCTGAAGAACATAAGATGGCTGTACTGATAAGATCAAGAGGTAAAGCCACTCAGCCTCCAACTGCAGCCAACACTGGCTGAGAGATAAGAGTTATAAAAGTATGGCAAACTTTCCCTGGTATGATCTTTCAGCTTCCATTGATATGATCATTAGAGATTTCCTGGGCCAGAAATTGTGTCTGGTTGTTTAATAACTTGTGATGGATTTTCTTCATTGATTTGTCTAATTGCTTTTTGAATTTCCCCGCACTTCTGGCATTCACAACGTCCTGTGGCAATGAGTTCTATAGTTTAATTAGTGTGTGGAAAAAAATATTTCATTTTTCCTGTTTTAATCCTACCTGCTAATTTTGTGCGCTAATAGACAATTTGCTGCTCCTGAATCTTCTGAGGAGAGAATGAACATTGCCAGTCACATTCTGTGTGGCAGAAGTGATTTTATAGATCTCGGTGGCACTCCCTCCTTGCATCTCTTTCTAAGCCGAAGAGTCCTTTGAAGTCCTTGAAAACATTTGAAAGCAGTCTTGAAATGCTATGGCGAAGGACTCTCCTCCTGGGAAATGCTGAGTATTTGAAAAGTGTCAGCGACTCATTTCTATTGGATTGTTTCAGCTTGGCAGAGTTGGGTGAAGGTTCCCTGTAAGTTGATATGGGAAACCAGAATTTTCAAGACCCTCCTGGGTAGTGTTGGAAACCTTCGACATAGGACCCATAAATTTTGTCCCTGTAGTGGCCTCATTCTGTCCAGACCATGTAAAGGGTCTGGAGAACCATGCTGGAATTTGATCATTTGCTACAGCGTATGAGTATAAATAGGCTAGGAATAAGAGGCAATAATTCCAAAGGAAAATAACTAGCAAGATGTGCACATTTAACATGTGTGGTTTGGAGATGAAGACACCAGGCTCCAGCCTATTCAGGATATCTGGGTTAAGTTCTAGCTCTACCAAAGACTTGTCAGAACATTTCAGGGAGTCACATAAGGGAATGTTTTCAGAGAGGAGTTTGGTTTAAGAGCTTGAATCCAGTTGCTGTCCTGTAATTTCTACATCTTTAAGGACAGGATCCTCCAAAATACTGAGGCATTCTGGTGCTTGGCACTGTAACCTCTCTGAGAGCTAGTGTGCCCCGCAAAACTCTGGCAGAGAAGTGTCTGCTGTGGGAAGACACTGTAGCTTGTGAGGAGGCCTCTAGGTGAACTAGGGCCCATGATGGCTGTGCACCCGCACAGTGGCACTCCAGGCTTGAGAGCCTCTAGGTGCAACCTCAGCACAAATATGTACTAATAAAGGTCTAAGTAGACCTCAGAAGAGCTTTTATCTCTGCTCCCTGAGGTGTGAATACTAATACCAACCATCATGAAAAGATTTTGCATATTTTAAAATTAAAAGAGCCTCATTCTTTAGAGTTAAACAATGAAGTCTGTTTTTTCAGCCGCTGGACTATAGTGACACATGCACACGTGTGTTCACTGGCTGAGCTTGTGCCTGGTGGGGCTGTGGATAAACAGGAGGCTAATGAGGGAAAAGGCCACCTGAGGGGACACTGCTTGCTCACCTGTGCAGCTGTAAACCTGCAGCTGGCTGCACAGCTCGTTGGAAAGAGTAGCCTGAAAGTTCATTTTCTCCCTTTTAAAGCTTTATTAAACCTGGTGGAAAGTGGGCTTGTTTCATCTCCTGCCAGGATTACAGATGGCAACAGCCACTTTGATAAGGCCCTCTGAGACGAGCTCAGAGCCCTGAGGGAAGCATGGGAGCCCCCTAAGTACTGTGTCAGGGTGGTTCCGAGGCTGCTCCCGACCCCTGCTTGCTAATTATCAGTCCTGCAAGGAGTGGATGCAGTTTTTGCTCAGGGTACTTGCTAGCCGGGTGCCCGTGGGCCATGGGAGGCTCAGCCTCCTGTCTCTGAAGGGCTGCTCTGAGAACTCCCTGCCCTTCTGAAGCAGGGGCAGCGACTCGCCTTGGGAAGGAGGACCTGGACCCCTGCTCTGCAAGAGGCTGCGTCCGTGTCAGGGAGCTTCTTGCTCACTTTTGCCTTTCTGGGACATACAGCTTGAGCAGCCCTTGCGCTGGCAGGAGCACTAACTGCTTCCAGCTTCCTGCAAAAGCAGCATTTCCTAACGGATGAAGCCAGTTTGCTAGGTGGGGATCCTGGAGCTCAGTGGTATTGGTGCTGCTGCTTTATCTCAGCTGCTGCGCTCCCTGCCCCATGTGCACGTGCTCTCCTCCTCCTCCCGGAGCCTCCAGCAATTCCCAGCCCCCTTGCAGTCCTTGCCCTTCCTGCCCCAGCCTGCAACCTCTGGCTCTGCACAAACTCCCCCTTGGATCCCAGCGGGAGCACCGGGCTGGGCACGAGCGATCTCCCGGCTTCCGTGTCCTGATTCACAAATTTTGAAATGAAATTCTTCCGCCTAAGAGACATGCAAGAGACAACTTTTCTCAAATGATGTTTTCTGAACAAGCTTAGCCATGAAAGAGTATTATATATATTATTCCTGCCAGAAATGATATGGAAACCTGTTTTTTTCTGCATACATTCAATGCTGATAAAAATGATTGGATTGACAGTATAGTTTTATTCTGTCTATATGTTTTCTTAACACAATTGAACTGCATTTTCCCAGAATTTAGACTACTGAACCTCCTGCTTCAATCATTAGAGAAGTTTGTCACCCTTACAACAGGTAGTCTAGTAATTCTGGCCATTATGCTAGTCTCTACAGGCCTGCCCTATAATACAAGAATGTAGGGGAATGGAAGAGATGGAGAGTTCCAGTTTGGCTTCGTCTGGAAAGTTTTCTGTCCGCATATTTGCTTTCCTTATGGAATCATGTAGCCCAGCATGCTCCTGGCCACCTTACGGTTCTTCTCCTTAACAGGTTCTCTCTTCATCTGACAGACAAGTGTTACCTGAAGCTAAAAGTCACTGTGTTGTGAACACATGTCCTCTGAACCATCTGTCTGCTTATAAATGTTTCTTTCCTTATACTAATCTGAAAACAGAATCTCCAAATCAAGTGAACAGAGAGAAAAAAAAAAGAGAATGAAGAGAGAGAAAAACCTTGATTTTTTTTTCTCTTGAGACAGCAATGTCAATAGGTTTGAATCATGGACCTGCTGTAATTAAAAAACACATAACTAGTCGTTTTTAAATGCAGTTGTTTTACTTAATTGATTTTGCCGCCAGGACCAAATAGAA